>VZRS01001767.1:25284-105801 GCA_013398055.1 Ifrita kowaldi | reverse complement strand
AAAAAAAAAAAAAAGAAGCAAACAACAACAACAAAGCTAATCCAAAAAACAAAGAAAAAGAAACAACTCCCCCTGTATTTTCACAGCCTGAAGTTCTACACCTGAGTTCACTGATGCCATACAGATGGGTAAAATACTTTCTCTATGCCCTACTTTATATTTCCATTCCTTTGGTCCTACCATTCACTCGTCTTCCTTTCATATTCCTTTCCATCTATTTGGGATTACCCTTTGAAAACTGATTCCAAAGCAGTAATTGAAGATTATAACTTCTCTAACAGATCCTTTTCTCCACTATTTCCTTAAAAGGCCACAGGTTTCAGAAATTGAACTTTATTGAAAAACATGGGAAATCCACACAGAAAATTATTCCAAGTCAGGCCAGATGTACCTCACAAAATCTTTAATTTGGAATTTACAGGAAAAATAGATTTCGTTATTTGAAAATCATCATATTTACAACAAAAAACAAACAAACAAACAAACAAACAACATTGTTACAATTTTTTTTTCTGTACTAAGGAAATGTATTTATTAACAACATCGAGAAAACCCAAACTAAAAACTGCAATTTTCCTATTTGTAAAGAAAAGAAGATGAAAGTTTTGGACTAAATATTATGTATGGTGTACAGCTGCATTATCTTCAAGGTGCAATATTTCGCATGGTATGAAAGAGGGCTTCTGAAAAAGGCAGAGAAAACATAACTTCTGGGATGCAAATTCCAGTGTTATCACCAAATATCACTACCTAGATTTCCTTCTCCTGCTAGTGCAGTCTCATGAGAAGTTTTCTGCTAGAGTCAAAAACTTCATCTTACACCCTTGTGAGTGAATATGTAGAAAGGACTTACAGCTCCTAGAGCTGTCAGCAACTTTAACCTGTGTCCACACTAAGAAATGAAATTGTGCCAATTTTCATTCCATTCCCAGCAAGAAATTTGCCAAAGACCAACCTGTTTTGCTCACATGAGCATCAGCCAAGAATGTGCAGGTCTTGTGTGTGTTCACAGGTATGGGCAACACCTAATTCCCTGAGGGCAAGGAATTCCACAAGCCTCTAATGGAAAGAGGAGGAGGAAGGATGCTTTTTAATGTAAATTGTTTCCTTTTCCCACACCTTCCACCCACTCCTTACCATTTGTCCTCCAACAAATAGTTGTAACATCTGTGTAGCTAAATCTAAGACAAAATAAAATAGAAGGGATTTAACACATTAGAGAAGCAGATACAAGACACTATTTCTCACACATTGCTTTTGGTGTAGAAAAGACTTTCATAAATTACTTAACATGTTTCTCAGAGGGCTCTGATGGCTGATTTTTAGTTTGTACCTGTGATTGGATCTTAATCAATCAAAGAGAGTAGTCCTGGTTGTAGACTTAGGGCAAGAGTTGAAAGGCAATTGTTGTAAAATGTAACAATAAAAATCCCAGCCTGATCCTCCTCTCATTTGTCAAGGTGGAACAACTCCACTCAAAGGAACATAATCGTACTGGAGTAACACTGGTGTAAACAAGAGTAGATTCCTGTTACATAAGATGAAACAATTTCAGATTTGGCCCTAAATGCTGATAAACATGCCACAGTGCAGCTGTATATTAAATAACCAATTTAGAACAGAAACAGCCTCTAATGCCCACATTTTTCTTCAGATTAATAGGTGGCTAAAACACAATATTTTTGAAATAAATGACAGGGAGCATTAGCTTTTGAAACGTGTTCTTCAGTTGCCTGTAATAACTGTAGGAAATGAAGGCAAAATTGTCTTATGCTCACAGAAAAGAATATGCTTTTATGCCTAAGAGACGTTGGACCCTGATGTATATGTATATAGGGAATTTAAGACATCTGTGCTGAGATCCATAAAGGTGTTTAGATTTATTATTCCTTTTGTAGATCACCTAAAGCCCAAGCTGAGAAAGAGGGGAAAGGAAGCTGCAGGAGTGTTTAAATAGGATATCCATATCCTGATCTGTAGCTCTCTTTCGCAAGAGGACTAAAAGAAGGAGCCAAGGAGCAGAAGAAAAAAAGGGTTAGTCTGCGCCTTTGGGCCAAAATCCCACAATAACCAAAAGATTGTGTAAAAAGACCTTGATTGTCTTTCTAAGAAGAGCATAACAAGAGCACAGACCAAACTTTTGTGTTGTGAAGTTCTGTTTTATCTGAAAAAAAAGGAAACAAAGATTCATAAAAAATAAAGAAATTTAAATTTCTCCTGTCAGATTTGAAAAAGTGAAAGAATCACACACACAAAAATATCCTTGCTGACACATGTCTTTGTGAGACAGATTCTGTTTTAAGTCTTTGTCTCAAGCTCAGACTCCCAAGGACATACTGAACTACAAAAAACTCTACGTGTTCTTCTATGAAAATGTCTGTTGCCTCTGCACTGCAGCCACGATGACATACTGGAAAGATACAACATTCTTCCATGTGAAAACATCTCAGTTAACCTCAAATGCAGCAGCCAGATCAAGAAAAATGTAAACCTTCCTTCTTTGCTCCTCTGCCGTGAGCACATCACTCAGAACAGACATACCCTCCAAAGAAAGCATTTAAATCATACTGGTGAAATCAAATTCCTCCGAAGTTCATCTCTTACCAGTATCTTAGCTCTGATTTCGTAGCTGAATTTATGCAAAAGATGCCTTAAGACAGATCCAACATCTCCCAGCAGCAGATAAAACACTGGTTAGAGTAGTCTTCTGATACGAAGGTCTTACCTCCCTTCCAATTAAGACAGGTCTCTGACACCAGCTGTCCCAGTTCCTGAAGAACGCTGTAACTGCTGGGCTGTTATGCCAAGGACAGCACAAATCTCAGGTTCTGGATTTTAGGAATTTAAGATTAACTTTCTGTAGAACACTAGTTGCTTCAGAAGGTGATAATTCCATTTATTTAAGACACTTTTTCTTAATTCAGCACAAAAGAAGGCTTAGTTGTCTGGTTCCTAAACTCACAGAAACAATTCAGGAATGAACACTAAGTAGGGCTCAAAGGCCTTGGCCCACCTTGCCTGGATCCATCACCTGCACCATGGGACCAGAAACACTTTTAAACAACAACTGTTTAAGCTTGGCCTGGCCCCGCAGTGTTTGGATTTTCCTGTATTGTTGTTCCACCTCTGCAGCTTTGCCACTGGCTCTTTCATGGACATCCAGCCAATAGAGCAAGCAGCTTTCTCCTGGGTAAATTCCTTGTGTGATCATTGGAACTCACCGCCAGTACTGCCTTTGTCCCTGTATCATGGATGTGTCCTTGGCCTTGTCCCCATTCCTGTTTCTGTCTCCATCTCCTTTAGCTCCTGATTGGGCTCGCTGGAGGGATCCCAGACCTGTTCAGCCCCTGTTGTGTCTGCCACTGCTCCTGGACCCTGTTTCCAGCACCTGGAGGGACAGATCCCATGTGCTGGGGCCACCTTTGGCTCTCAGCTCCATGTCCCTAAGGTAGGGACCTATGACCTTGCCACTCCCTGACCTAAATTTTTCAAAGATGCAGGTATTGCTGCATCCTGTGCTGAGTACGGCAGGAATGTTTGAGCCCTGATCTGAGCAAGGCTGGCCAAAGGGTCCCTTAGGTGATTTAGACATTTAAATTTCCAGATAGCCTTAGGTAGCTGCCCAGATGCTCACCTCCATCTAAAAGGTATTGATGTAGCATCAGAGAACAGCAGGGTATTAGGCATTTATAGAAAATAGCCCCAAAAATAGAGAAGTAGGAGCCATCCAGTCACAGCAACCTTTACAACACAATCTGACTCACACATTTTGTCTCTGTTGCATTTAGAGCATCTTTATTTTATTTCTCACTGTGGTTTTGTTGTTTATCTACCTTCTGGACCATAGCATGACTTTCCATTCATTTTTTCTGACTGGCTGCTGTCAATTAGATCATTAACTCTTTTATGGAGAAATTTTTATTATAGGTGTGTCCAGTAATAATCAGAATAACAACTCACTTACTACTGGAGTTCTCTAAGCACTACTCTAGGAGGATATATTGTGCCAGTGATGATGTCTGCTTGTATAAGTGTTGGTTTCAGTCTGACTAATGATTTTTACTGGGAACTGGAATTCCTTTTCAGTTTTCTGTGCCTGATATTTCTACACCAGCAAGAGGGAAATCATATTTACAAGCGCCACAGGATAACACAAAATAATAAAACTCACTGAGCATCATGTATCACATAAGAAATTCTTTGAGAAAGAATATATATCTAGAAGTGTGAGCCCTCAACTTATTTGAGGTTTTAGCACTTGGATGGAGAAGGGGGGAGTTGCATTAGCTGCATTTTCACAGATATTCATACTCACATTTGAATCCACACCTATTTATGACCAGAATTTTCAGTTTGAAAGGCAAGAGAAATCTGGTACAAGTGACAGAATCTGATCTTATATCTATTTCTCCCAGCTGCTAGAGGAATTTGTGATGCAAAAGACATGGGGTGAAGCAGGTTGGTATATTTGGGATTCAGCATTTCATTTAGAGCATGCTCCTAGAACTGCTGTAATGATATGGGTGAATGTTGATTTAAATTAAATACATTGCAAATGTGTACAGCATGTTCTGTCCCTGGGAAGATGCCACTATGAAGAGATAGCACAGCTGAATTGCCAGGGAATTCAAGTGTGATGGGGAGGGGGAGGAGGAAGGAAGGAAGGCACAAAGAACAAAATGTCCCTTCAGCCACCCACCAGGACACACTTCCAGTGAGATATGAATCAGCAGCAGCCAAGGAAGCCCTGATGCCTGAAGGGGATTACGTAAGAATCTGAGATAAGTGGTGCCACTGGCACCATTGGGTATTTCTCAGGCATATAACTGTGTCATTTAACCTGAGAAGAGATACTCTGCACTCTCCCTTAGCCTATGAAGAAAGCCAAGCAGCTGTGGAGGGTGATAACTTTAATAAGGAACCCAGAGCAGACAGGCTTGTAAATTAGGCATCTCTGGTGAATGCTCTTTGGTTGTGCTGAATGCAAGCCTTAAGCTTCAACCTGTTTTAATGTCTTATGTAGAGCTCTTTACTACCCCAACTTGGAGGTCCTGGTTTCCTTAGGAAGGTACAGTACCTTCCCCTTTCCAGTACTCTGATGCAAAGAATAAATATCAAACAATAATGTCAAGGCATAATTATTGTAATGATAAGACATTGTAAGAATAATCATAAAAGAACAAACCGTAAGGTCTTCACTAAAAAGTCTTTGTGCTTTTACTGACCTTCACAAAACAGGGATTTCTGCAGAGCCTTGAGACAAAAGAATCAGAAATTTTCATTGCTGTCATCTACACAGCACAGTCAGTGGGGACATTCTCACACACTGATACCTTTTAAGTCAGATATTCAACCAGGTCTCCTTGGCTTATGGTCATGACCCTTTGTAGATCCTTTCCTCCTGTACTGGGGAGGCCAGAGTGACCGAACTATCCGGATTAAGAACGTGCAAAAGTGATCACAACCATAATAAATCACAATTGTCAGCTTATTTTTTTGAGAAAGTAATCATAATTTTGATGTTCAGCTGCTAATTTTGAGGTCACATTATTATATCTAATGGGACACTAGGCTGTGTGTGATTTGGGTATCAGTGCCACAGCAGCATAGTCAGAACAACTTCCAGTACTACATTTGCAAAGTCACTGAATGTTTGTGATATTCTGCATTCCCTTTGAGGGGCATCAGACAACAGACCCTAGGCTCTGCAGTTGACCATGCTGTGATTCCAGCTTGCACCTAGGAATGGCTGTCCTGTACTCTTCTGAAATTTTCTCTGACTCTGGGAAGAAAAACAGGAATAAGAAGGAGGAGGAACAAAAATTAAAAGAAAGAAGTGTCAATATTACTGGAAGACCTGCACACAAAAGTGTCACAGCCAGGTGACTTCAATATGTGATTTCAGGCTACGAGGAGCTCAACCACAAGTAAAGCTTCAGTAATTGTGTAAAAAGAAGAGTTACAGAGTTCATCACTGCAGTGCTCAGGGGGTACATGGGACCAAGGTCCTAAGTGTGGCATACTGATGGCTGATACCGGTCACCATTTAAGGCAGATTATTTCTGTAATATTTTTGACCTGTCAGTGGGGTCTTTAAGGAGATTAGCAAGATGATCCATACAGAGAAGGTGAAAAAAAGCAAAATCCCTTATGCACTTGCGAAAATTTACTTATTTATCAAACACATGACTACAGGTGGAAAAACACAGAGAAATTTCAGTGGAGACAGGGAAGAGGAAGACAATAAACAGGTGGAAATGCCAGAGAAAGAAGTCTAAGAAAGTACCACTTGACATGGGAAATTCTGTCTCATTTTACACAAGGTGCAATATAAGGTTTTACAAAATGATCTTTGATAAGCAATATATGTTGAAACATTATATCATCTCAATGACCTGAAAATATCTGATTTTTATATACCTGAAATGACATATCCTAAAGGCAGGGATTTCTCATTTATGATTGACTATACTCAGGCTCTTGTCAATTTGCAGAAAGACTTTCTACAAATGAAGAGTGAGATGAAATCTTTAAACACAGTAGGGAAGACAGAATTTATATTGTTTGATCTTCGCTCTCAGACTTTTTTTATTAGTACTATCATTATTTACTTTGATTTCAACACTTCAAAACTTTACATGTATAATAAGCTTTAATGTTTTCTTTAGTTCTGTCCAAAGACTCAAAAAGGTGAGATTTTTTTTTTTTATAAATCTTCACCTTAATTGTACCTATTACCATTTTAGTACTTGTGTTAGTTTGGATTGTCCAAGTTATTTGGTAAAAGCAAGAAAAGTTGTTTCCAGTTTGAATAATGTCTGATCTGGAAATAGTGTTAACACAATTAAAAGCATCCAAAATGAGAAAAGATCTGTTGAAGCCATTAGGCTGAAATTGCTGAGATTTGTACGGCAATTTCATTCAGGTCTCATTTTGAGACCTGTAGGAGTACAGGTTCTCTGACGATGACTCTAATTCCTTGCATACGGCAGGTGATACTGCAGCCTTTTCCACATTCCTGAAATATGAGTGCTGCCTGTTTACAGACAGCATGTTTTTCCACTTTCCTTGTTTCCTGTGTCTTCCTGGATCCACACCAAAGTTTGTTCGAAAGAAGTTCAAAGCTGCTTAGAATATTGGACACCCATTCTATTTCAGATGTTAAATATATCATTAAGTGTTCACCATGGTCACAGAAATCCACAGTTAATTTCCCCCCTACATCCTCTATTTCTTGCAGTTTGCTGTGAGCTGGTGTGTAAAGCTTCCAAAAGTTGTGGAACAGCCTATTTTGAGAGAACTTGTAAGCAGGAACACATGAATGGGTATCAGGTGCAGCTATGAATTTAATGAATGGTTTGTTGGAAATGACATTAAATAGCAACATCCGTCTGCAGATGAGCTCTGTAATGTCCTTATTTCCAGCTCAGGCAGATGGAGGATTTGCAATGTGCTCTCTGTTTTCTGTTTTCTGTTTCACACAGAATTGCTTGCCTGTAAATTCATCCACAATCACGCTAAAAAAGATTTGGACCCTGACTGTCCAGCCTTTCATTTTTGCAGCTTTCTCTTTAAAATAATGAGTGGAAGAAGTACGCAACAAGGCTCATCATGAGAATTTAACTGGTCTAGGATTTTGTGCTGTTCCAAAACAAATCACAAGTTGTTTTTTTTCCTCTCAAACACTTCAGCCTGAAGAAAGGGAGTGACAGGGAAACTGTCAGGTTCTTTTTAAAATTGTCATTAATTTCTGATGTTAAAGTACAGTTAGAATTTTCTCATTAGGAAACCAAAAAATGGGAAATGCCACATAAGGTATTAAGACCGGTGACGTAGTAGCATATAGCAAGTCATATCATACAACTCCCACAGACCATTGTGGTAAATTAATTTTTAATGTAGACATACAAAATATACCAATTTCTCTTAACCGTGAGCAATTTCAATCCAAATACCTTCTATAATATTTATATATGGCTGTGTACTGGGGAAAGAAGAGGTGAAAACGTTGTTCCAGAAGATTATTTCTATGACACATGAGTGGGTCAGGTACTACTTTCTTCCTTAGTCCTTGCCAAGGATAAGACAAGAGTTAATCCCTCATATACTGTGTGAACTGTAGCTTATTTTTCCTATGATTCAAATAAAAAGGCTAATGGAGGAAAAGAAAGAGCATATTGAATATTGATTTTTTGTCTCAAGCATAAGGAATTCCATTTTGGGAATGATATAAAAAAGAACTACTTATTAATGATAACTTGCTTCTAAATGGTTCCTGAAAGTTTCTGATCAGTATTTGGACCAAATCTAATCTCATGCACACTCAACTGTCATCTCTGTTGCTCTAGATAGCAGAAAATTTAGACCAAGTTTTTGAAGGGCCGTGTTACTGAGTTGGTGAGATGAGATTTCTCAGAGACAGACAAAAGCAGTGGAAAGGTGTGAAAACATTCATTGGTAAGACTATACTGGTTAAAATATCTTTCCATAAAATTCGGTTCCAGGTAGAAAAATAATCCTATTCCCAATCTCACTCCTACCATGTTAACACAGCTCCACTTGACTTCAAAACTACCCCCAGTAGACAAATAACATAAATAAACAACACTGTTGAAGTCAAGGGGTTTCTGATGACTCACATCGGTTGTAGCTGCAGTTCAGCTTGTTGTTTGCAGAAATTTCCAAACTTGGAAACTCTTTTAAATGTTTCAAGCAAAGTCAAAATAGGTCTTTGAGAAATAACTGCAGCCAACAGTAAATGATGTATGAAATGAAATATCTCATCCATCCCATACATGAAGAATGTGCAGAGGAAGCTTTGCTGCTCTCACCACGCAGTTTCAAACGAGCTGCTGATGCAGAACCATCATTTACATGGAGTGATGGGAGGAAGGGGGTGATGCTGTCATTCTCATCTGCTGTCAGGTGTGGCCCTTCCAAGAGAGTCAGATTTTATCCTTTCCCCATTTTATCTAATATATGCTGTCCTATATTCTGTCTAGTAACTTCCATAGAGTTCAATGGGCTTTGAGCCTGAAGTACTGGGTATTTATTCAAGACTGTAAAATTACTTTACATTAAATTAAAATTCTACCTATAACAGATCTGATCTCTTAGCACATGTCTACACTACAGTGTGTTAAAGACCCCTAATCTTTCCATCAATAAACTGGGATATTTTGTGTATTGACATACAATTGTATTTTCTCAGGTGACACACCCACTACTGATTTACCAGTTTGGTGACATGACTGAGTTAATATTACTTGCAAGGTCTTACTCAAGCAGCACCAGCTCTGTAGTTTTCACATCCTTCAGAAATTCTACATTTCACCTGAATTTCTTTGGTTTTGAAGTTTGACAACCAGTTTATGTAACTCACCTAGTTTTTTTGACTAGGCATTTCCAAAGAGTTGTTCATCTTACTAAATATAAACACCTATCTGAATAGCTTTTTATGAGCTTAATCAGAGTAGGAGTCTAGAGAACTGGTTTAAATCATCCCAGTCCAGTGAAGTTAGGTGTGGTGAACCCTACCTGTACATAACAAATAATTCAATAGTAATTTTAAGATTTCTGCTGTGTACAACCAAAAATTGCAAAATTATGAATTGCACTATTTGATTCTGCACCAGGAGAAAATTGAGGACTAATAAGTTCTGAAATTTTACAGAGAGCCACAGCAAGGCTGGAGAAGCTCCTGAGAAGGGCCATTTGTTCAGAGACTTTGCTCATTTTTAGTAGCATGAAGGCTTCATGTCCTATGGGATGGGCAAGTGACTTTTGCAGTGTGCTTATGATTTTGAAAACTTGAATTTGCAGATGTCTTACATTTTTGTTGCCACCTCTGCTATGACAACCATGTCTGGCCCACACAGGACAGAGTTTTAACCAGGATTGTGCAACTCTTCTCTGCCTATCTTTATAAG
The DNA here is from genome assembly GCA_013398055.1 of Ifrita kowaldi. Classification (NCBI taxonomy): domain Eukaryota; kingdom Metazoa; phylum Chordata; class Aves; order Passeriformes; family Cinclosomatidae; genus Ifrita; species Ifrita kowaldi. Next base: position 95,872 of record VZRS01001767.1, on the reverse strand, counting down.
TTCTTCTCACCAAAAATATTATGGATGGGCATGGATTAGACTCTCTGTGCTGACTACATGGAGACTGGTTTCAAGTAGCACTCAAGTAATCAGCAAAGCAGTTCATACTCAGAGTTTAAGCATCACTAGAATGCACGCTGTTTTGGTGCACAGCATCTCCAAATTCTTAGTCTGTTTTTTTATTCATTTGACTGTGAAGGTCTGCTTGGCAGGGATGTGGTAGGAAATTTAGCCATCAGGCTTAGGGTGCTTCTGAGTTCCAGTGTGCTCTTTGCGAAGCTTTGTCAGAAACAGTTTGCTTGTCTCTGAAAGCAGAGTGACTTGATCAATTTTGGCAGACACAGTTTCCCTCATGTACTTTGTTTTGTTCCAAGAATGCCAAGAAAATGTTCTTTCTTTCAGAAAACAGTCTTCCCCCTGCTGAACTCATATTAAGATATCCTCAGAGGGCTTTGCTGTCACCTTCTGTGGGTTAAAACCACAGGATGTCCTCCCTTCCTCCCTCTAACTTTGAGTAACATCACACTGGGTTGCCTTTTAAAGTTTTTGAGCTGCAGTCTGTTACCTATGTGCAGTCAAATCCACCATCTAAGAACCTGAAAACTGCATTTGTGTTTTAGTAGAGGAGAATTAACATGCAGAGTTATTAGGCATCCTCATTCTCTTCCACTTTGATGGAGATGAGACCGTGGCAGCTGCTGCTGTGATTTCTGTGCAGTGTAGGCACATCCAAGTTAATGACGAGTTGGCTTGCTAAGGCAAAAGCCGTCATTTAGTCTGTCCATTCCCACATATCACAAGGTTTTCTTTGCTGTTTGGTTCAATCGGCTTGGGTCACAAAGCATCTAATTCCAAAGCTGATCTGCATTTTTACCAGGTGACAGGTACAGTGGTGCAGCTGAGATTCATGACACAGGGTAAGAAACAAATTTCCATAACTCCTGTTATTTTTACAGCTCAAGAGCAAGTATCTACCTACTTCCACAAGGGATGGAGGTGTTGACAAACTGATGCTGACATGAGTCAGCTGATAAGAGCAAGAGCTCCACAGAAGAAAGAGGATGAAGTTGAAGAGTTTAGATGAACTCGAGGGAAAAGCAAAGTGACAGCATGAGCAAGGTAAGCATGTAGTTCCCCATCCCTAGGGCAGGCCATTTCAAAAGGGAAACTTATTTCCTCTCCCTGCATTTGGGGGTTTTCAGGGGCTTTGACACAAAAAATTATCATGTGTTGGTTTGTTGGTTGAATCTTAGTAACTGCTCTTGGTGAACAGGATGTGCTTTGACTTAAGCCTCTTTTACTCTTTGTAAAATATATGAAAACACTTTTGATGCCTTTATTTTGGAGTGAAGATCTATCTTATGGTATTTGGAGAGAAGTGTCACTTAGGAATCTCTTATCTACTTTGTAGCTAAAAACAGATCATGAGATGCAGTCACCATGAGCAGAGAACAGACAACCCCTGTCCTTTCAGTCCTTTTTGATAATTATATCCTCACCCAGCAGCCAGCACATCACTTTCCCAAAATTGTGTGCAGTGGAAGACATGCACATGGACAACACTGCCAGCTCAAAAACATCCTTTGAGCTCTTGGTCAACATTTAATACCACCTCAAATACCTAAGAAGGCAGTAAAATAAAGACAAGATCATTTTTAATACCAAACACACTATAATAATGCATGATACCATCCATGTCATCCACACACAGAAGGAGGAGAAAAAACGTCTCTAAAGTATGTGCTTTCCTACCACTCATGATAAATGTGGGGGGTGGGGTGGGGGACTGAAGAAAGGCAGAGGGAGATTTTGTTTTGAGTTGCCCTTTTCAGAGAAGTTGTCCCTACAGTCAAAACATTTTATCGGTTTGCCAATATTTAGATGTTACAGAGGAATTCAGAGAAATCCAAATTAAAAAAAAAAAGAAAAGGAAGAGGAAGAAAGTTAGACTGAATATTAAAAAAAAAAACCAAACAAACAAGCAAATAAACAAAACAAAACAAAAAAAAAACCCAAAACCAAACCAAACAAAAAACCCCCCCCAAACACCAACAAAAAAACAAAAACAACAACAAACCCCAAAAACTAACAACAACAACAAAATTCCAAACAAACAGACAAACAAACAAAAAAAACCCAACAGAAAACAAGAACAGGAAACAAAAACAAAACAAAACAAAAAAACACACTTTCAAAAGAGAGCTACAGTGAATTCCATTCAGGGAAATGAAGGGTATTTCCTGCTATATCCTATCTTTTCTAGCTCAGGTTTCTATGAATATGTGACATAAGCCAGTGGGGGAAAGCCATTAGCTTTGGTGCTCTGCAGCCAAAGAATAACAATAATGCAATTCTGTTACTAAAGATTGTATTTTATTTATTTATTCATTTCCTCCAGGTGATGAAAGAATTCTAGATTACAACAGCCAGTGTGAAAATAAAACTGTAACATAATAGCTACACTGCTTTTGTTAACTGATGTTCCCAATCCCATCCTGAAACATCAGGTTTCTGTGGCTACAGCTCAGGGGAGATCCGTGCAATTCAGGAGCTGTGCCTGCTTTTGCTAAGCAGCAGAGCAGGTTCACGTTTCTTTGCTACTTCACTGTGAACTTTAATCTTCATGTTCCTGTATGTCTGGTTAAATACCTTCAAGGATTTCCCCCTATGCTCCTTATGACTACGTTCCTATTAAATCTGGCATTTCACTGTTGTTTCAAAGAGATTGAATAGAGATTGTATTATACATAGCTTGAACCTTTGATATTTGCATCCACATGTGCTCAAGGAACATCTCTGTATTTACAGAAATATTCTATGTAACAAACACCCTATAAGAAAGAAATAAATTCTTAGATCAGGATCTTTTATTCTCTGAAATAGGTGGTTTTTTTTTTAATACTATCTTTTTCTTGTTAATTTAGAAGGTTTGAAATCATATCTAATTTCAGCAGAAATTATTATTCAGAGGAGCTGGTCATTCTTTATAGTAAAAGAATATTTTATGTAGTCCTCTACAGATTTCTCTTCTCTTTTTTTGGTCCCAAAAAGAAATAAACAAAATCATATAGGTCCAGCCACATGAATTTCAGTTCATCAGAAATGTTGGAAGGAAAGTAATATCTTATAAATTGGAAATGGCATAAAAAAGTCAGAGAAAAATACAATGTATTATCCAGACAGCTGCACTGGGAGTATAAATGAAAGATTAATAGTTCATATGTTTCTCATTGTGGTACATTGACATCTTTGACCAAAGGGAGGGAAAATATCCTTCTGTTAGAATTAAATAGTGATTTCTCAGTCAGACAGCTGCACTAGCTTTTTAAGGTGGTTAGCAATCAAAGAGAGATCAAGACCTACATTTTCCTAAGGTCTGCTATGCAATCACTTTCATAGTGCAAAATAAGTCTAAGGAAGCAATTACATGTCTAAATTCTTTTATGCACACTATCACAGGCTTTCTGTTTTAAGACAGTAGTTCCATGGAATTATTGGTGTGGTTTACTAGAAGAAATGTTGTTGCATATGAAATTTTGAACTAGATAATCATAGAATTCATTTTGTGTTGCCCGTTTATAGGTTTTATTTTACTTTAATAGGTCTGGTTGCAGATGTGGAGTTGAGCAGCACACCTTTTAAACGGCTTAGGGTCAGATTAATTCAGGGCACTTCAGATGTTTTCTTGTTTCAGTTTTACAAGGTAAGGTATTGATATTGTAAAAGTAGAATGTAAACAGGCTGTGTTACACTTGTCTGAGCAGCAGGGCATGCTCCTGTGCATGTAGGAGTACCTGTGTCCCCTCCCCTTTGCCAGTGGTGATGTACCAAACCTCTCCTGTGCTCCCCCAGGGCTTCAGCACAGACAAACACTGTTCCAAACATGGGGTGCCCTGGGGAGACACTTTTGGATCAGAGCTGATGGATTCTTTCCAGATGAGGTGGTCTGAAGATAGTGTGGGTATTATACACTCACAGTAAATGTGAGGGACTGGGCACAAGCCTGTTGTGGAGCACGCCTGGAGCCCTGTCCCCAATGCTACAGTGCAGAAGGGTCACTGTGTGCTTGCAGTGACCAATTCCTCCCTCTTCATCACCCAGTAAATGCAGCACCAGGTTCTGCAGTGAAGGTGAAAGGGAGAAACGGGTCAGAACTGTACAAAGTAACTTTGTGACCAAATATTGATTTTGGGTACAGAACAAAATAAAAGAAACCCCTCTGTGACCCTAACCTTTCTGTCTGTATCTGCAGATCTGAGAATTTTCCTGTAAATGATGATTCATTCCTCTGTAATGATGTTCTCTTTGTGGAGTGTCAATATATAATTAGCGGTGTGTGCTGTAGATCACTGTGTTGGTCTTACAACAAAGTATGAAGGTTCAGAGCCAATCCCATAAATCAGTAAAGCTCCATTAAAAGCAATAGAGCCATAGTGCATCTAAATTTCAGGATTTCCTTCTTTTCATGCAAATTACTATTTTCTGTACTCAGATAACTTGTTTTTCCAAATTTATCCACCACAATGTTAGATTTTGTAAAAATAAATAATTGAGGAGAATAGCTGTAGTTAACAATAGAAAGTTTAAATATAAAATTTTGTGCCATTCTGCAAAATAAGCAACTGATACGACATCCTGCTCTAATTAAAGTATATTAATTATGGAAACAGATTTATTCAAATTCTGCTTCCTATGTGTAAGTGCAATATATAACAGATTTTTGAATACTTATGCAAGCATGGAAGAAAGATAATTGAAATTCCTCACCTTATGTTTCAGTTAGTTCGTCAATTCCCATTTCCTAATGCCATATATGAAACACTATGTTACAAACAAAAAGCTAAGTGAAATATCTGAGCTACTGATTTTAATCCAGAGGGACGATTTTAAACACTATGAAACCAACAGGAGAAATGGATTTTGGTGTCACTGTTTTCTGAATTGGAAGTTTTCCAAAGAAACTGAACTGAAAGGAAGCCTTGAAAGAAAGCTTTAGCCATTTGTACTGCCTTGGGCACTGTCTCTGTTTAAGGGTACTCTGCTATGTGTGTGTGGATGATGTGATCAGGAAGCTGGATAGTGATAGTACCAAGACAGATAATTTTAGAGGCATAACCCATTGCCACAGAGTTTGCCTGAAGTAAAGTAATCCTTCCACGGATGTCAATGGACTAACTGGAAATCAGGTCTCAGTTTCTTAAACACAGGCAGCTGGTGTCATTTGGAATGTGCCTGGGAATCTGAGGCATCCAGCAGTACTGCTCACTGTGATGTGATTTTCAGGTGTGACAGCTGAATCTGGACTTGTGGGATCCCCCCAGGCACAGCAAACAGCACTAAGTGCCTCTGTGTGGGCAAACGAATTGAGCCTCCAGGGCTGAATTCATTTTCCCTAAGTAAACTTACACAATGTGTATTTCTACATCTGAGTTAGTTTCCTTATTGGACATTTACTGACAGGAATGGATACGGTGTGTTTGATTTATTTCAAGTGTTTACACTGGGATGGGATGTCCACAGTTCCCTCCTCTGCCACTAAAATATTTCAGAAATCTCAGTTATTGGCATCTTTACTGCAGATACCTTGGCTTTATGCAGTGCTCTAAATAAAAACCTTGAAGGACATCTGCTTGCCTAGTAGATCATGCTAGTGCCCATTTCACAACCCTTCATCTGTTTACCCTGCAGACCTACCTGCTTCAATTATTAATGCCTCATAAGTCCTACAAATCTAATTAAAACAAAGTGAGATCTTTGACGTCATCCTTTTGACCACCACCTAGCCTGCCTACACATTTCTCCTCTGATAATTAGTCACAGTCCACCACAGGAAGAAGGTTCTTATGATTTTATTATTTCACATCTTCCTGCCTCTGGCTGAGAAGAAGAAAGTGGTACTGGTACCATAAGACATTAATTTGAGGCGGGAAGATGGTAATTAGAAGCTTTACACTACCTTTAATGAACTTTGGACTGGAATCATAGAGAAAAAGTCTCAGCAAACATGTTTCACTGAGAAAGTGACTTGCTGAAATAAGTCATACAAGACTGATCAATGGTTTCACACTGCTCACAACACCTTGTGTGCCTTCATGTTTCTCAGTATGATGCAATCTCTTCACACTCTCCCATGGTTATGGGGGATTTGGCTGTGTTTTGATCTCTATTTGAATCGTGAATCTTCACTTCTCTGAAGTAAAGGTCTGCTGTGGGTTGGCCTTGGCCAGCCGCCACAAACCCACACAGCCACTTGATCACTCCCCTCTCCCTCCCACCTCCCCACAGGATGGGGGAGAGATTAAGAACAAAAGTGAGAAAACTTGTGGGTCGAGGTAATGACAGTTTAATAAGTGAAGGAAGGATTTAAAAAAGAAAAAAAAGTAAAGGGAAAAAAAGTGATGCAAGAACAATCACTCACCACCTCCCACCAACAGACCCATGCCCAGCCACTCTGAGCAGCACCCACCTTGGAAACCAAGTGCCTACTTCTCACCCCCTTCTTCCTCTGCCTCAGTTTTATTGCTGAGCATGATGTTATGTGGTATGGAAAAGACCTTTGGCCAGCTCAGGTCAGCTGTCTGAGTCTCTTGCTCATCCCCAGCCTATTCCCTTCATGGGTAGAGTGGGGAAAAAAGAAAGCCTTGACATTGAGCAAGATGTGTTCAGTAGCACCCAAAACACTGTTGTGCCATTGTAACGAACCTTTCAGACCTTTTGGCTAAATTTTGCCCTGAACCAGCTGTTTTCAAACCAAAGGAGAAAGCACCATTAAGCCATGGATCCTGTAGAGGCAGCATAGCAGGGTTTTTTCATGCTGGTTTCTCTCCTGCACCATGAGCCATCACTGTGCAGCCACAAACCTCAGAAAGGTTTACTGACAAACTTTGTTCAGCAACCTTGTCTGGGGATAGACAGACACACAGACAGACACTCATCTCCCCACCAACACTGCCCAAATTCCAGAATCTTCCAGGAAAAAGAATGCCCATGCCCTGAACTCCTCCTGAAGGAGATATTAGAAGAACTGAAGTTATAAATACCTGCACATGGGCCCCCACCTCTGATGGACCGGGACTGTGCATTGCAACCATGGACCACGATCACCCACACATTGCTGGAGCCATGGGTGGTGATATCTTCCTGTCTCTTCTCCTATCTCTCTTTCTCTTCCCAGTTTTCCTCTCTTAGAGTGATCCTACACTCCAGAATGTCTATACACCACTTTTCCAATCTCTTACTTTTTGTCTCAGTTCAGTTGTTCTAATAAAATTGTTATATCAGTTATGTAGTGTTGATTTGCTTTAATCCACCTCAAAGGGTCAGTGAGCAATGAACCTGGTTGCTCTGCCTCAGAGGCAGATTGCAACAGCCATCAGCAGTGTTTTAGCCACAAATCCAAAATGCAGCTCCACATGGGCTGCCGTGGAGAAAATTAATTCCATCCCAAACAGACCTAGCACAGGGTCTGAAGTCTTTGCCTTCTTGGGGGAAAGACAAAATCAGGAGTACTGGAGAACAGTAAGATTTACCTATTCTACCACCTGTTGAGGGCTGGGCACAGGAATGGTCTGAAGGGATGAGAGCTGAGGAGCAGTTCCAGAATGAGAGTGAACACCTCATCTGTCTGTAGCTCCCAAAGCAACTCCACTGTTGTTATTAAGAGCTAATTGTTGATTTGCTGCATGAATGGTCTAAAATGGAAAAGCAGCCAGATATTATTCTTTGTCATTTCAGATCAGATTCCCAAGGGCAGAATGAAGGTTGCATTGGATTATTTTCAGATTTTCCAGTTTTGTAGCCCTACTGAAGCAACAGCATGAGTTTCTCTTTAAACTGAACACCAAAATGAATATATATTGCATATTGAAATGCACAAACCTTTCATTGTGTAGTCTAAGCTTTTTACCAGGCAACAAGAATTTTTCTGCTTGTGTTGTATCTGTTAGACCCTGCCTCTCTTTGATTGCACACTCTTTCCCTCCTGCTCTAAATAGACCAAGATCATCACTACGTTTTACTGAACATTTGCCAAGAGAAAGTGCTGGTTTTTTATGGGAAGTGTTGGAAACATCTCAAAATACAGTTTTTAGAGCAGAACACTCAGTTTTTGCATTGGTTTAGCATTTTTCCTTTGAAAAGTGTCATATTGGCACACAAAATATCTCTGTGTTTGTGTGGAACAGATACCCAATTAGTAACAAGCTGGTGCTTAGTCCATCAATAGTTGAAATGTTTTGTTTTGAAGCTCTGGCCTGGGTTTTGGTTGGGGGTTTTGTTTCCTTTTTTCCAGTTGAAGAAGCTATTGTTATCACACCATGTAAGCAACAGTAGTGCCAATTGTCCTGAATATCATTTGCTTGCAGCCTCATTGGCACTTATTTAATTATTGTCTCATTTCATTTAAGATACATTCTGTAGGAACATTTTTTACTTTAAACCAAAGAGAACACTTAGGAACACTTTTTATCATTTATAAAAGAGACTCAGAAAAGGATCAAGGCACCCGAATGAATCTCTCATTTAATATATAGTTAATTATATTACCTAATAAGAAAGATTGTGCATGGAAACATTGGATACAGCCAGGAGGTTTTTATATAATAACCAGTTTCTCAAGATACAGGCATTTCATACTGATACTCCAGCTTTTTCTTTTGGGCTGAGAAATTAACTGAAACTATACATTGCGTTTTACTAGATTTTACTTCCTCCTGATGACAGCAAGTCAGAGGATGTAACTGGAATCTGGTGTTTGGAGTTTGTGCTTCTCATTATTATTGTGCAGACTGAGCCAAAATACTTGGTTCAGACATTTTTGTATTTTGGTGCATTTCAAATTCCAATTGTTGTGCATGTTTTAACATGTGCTGACCTTCAGGGACTTTTGTAAGCTCAGTGGAGGTAAAAACCAACAACTGTGTTTGTGGACAAGTAAATATCTAAAGCAGTTAAAAGCTGTTCTCTGTAACATCAGATGTTGGGTGACAACTTTATGACAACCACAGGTCCTCCTGCCTGCCCCAGCCTGTGGAATTTGTGATGGAAGATGTCCCTGCTGACACTGGGTCACCATGCCCGTGCAGCACTGCGGAGTGCTGGGAGGAGGTGTTAACTTGTTCCCTTAAAATGCTACAGGTGCACAAACAGGAGAAGGTGACCGAACCAATAAATCCTTCCTCTCAAGGCATTGTCATTGTGAGCACCGGATTAACATGACAAGGTTTCACTGCATTTTGCTGAAGCAAATCCCTATCAGGCTTCACTGAGTCCTTGGAATATGACCCTTTTTCAAGAACCTCTCTATGCTTGGGAAAATATTTATATTTTGTCCTTTTTTTTTCTCCAAGTTGCCATGCATTTATCACAAGACACACAGGCTGAGGCACAATTACAGAGCAGAATTTCGACACACAGACCTGAAAGTGCTCTCTATCCCTCACTGATGAAGAAAGAGCAGATGAGAAATAAAACTATAAATGAAAGGAAAAAAAAGTGAATTAATAATAAGAAAATAAAGATTTTATAGGTGACAATTTAGTCCATAGAAAATATTGAAGGTTCACCAGCTTGGCCTGAGAGGAGTAGCAAATTGTAATCCTTAATGTGAAGAATTATTACTGCATTCATCTAAGCAATTTATGAAGTACAACTGAGAAAATAAGAAGCAAAAGAAAATAGAAATAACTATTTTCATCTTAAGAAATAGGACAACACATGCTGAGATCATTTACTTCAATGTATTCCTTCTCTCCTTCAGTTTTTGTACATATTTGTCTGCTTCTCTTCTAGATCTCTTATTGTCTGCATTAAGAACACAAATGAAGGAATGTTTACCCGTGTAATGTTTTTTGTGCTTCCCAAGGTGAATTCAACCAAGTGTTTTTCTGTAGTGTCCCTGGTTTTCCCTTCTGATTTCTTTTATGTGAGGGAAATGTGCCAGTAAACAGAGCTCAGTGGTCACTGGAATTTAATACTTCAATTTATTAGAATGTGATCAAAAGATTTGACATCATCTGGACAAGACAGGTGATTCCCATGCCTCGTACATGGTAATGAAGTACTGCAGAGCTCAAGAGAGATATAATTATGCTTTTCCGTGAGAGGCTTATGAAATTTCTTTAGAGAAGTCTTATACTTGTTCTCAAGGTACTAAAAAAAGTCATCTGATAATTTGTTCACGGTTTAAGAAAGAAAAGGTATAAAGGCTTTCTGGAAGAAAGGATAACTGCAAGTTATAAAGCAGATCAGCAGCTCTAGAAAGAACTTACCAGGAGCCTAGAAAAACAGAGACTTTAATGATATGTGTAAGTGTTTTTGAAGGGCAGAGAATGTGCCACATGAAAGAAAGTTAAACTGATTGCACAGTTTAAGCAATTTGAACATGTGGACGGCAAAGGTTTTCTCATGTGTCTTTGTTCTGCCTTCAGTAGAACTAATGTCTCCACATCACACTGTGCTGCCTCTCCCCACAGGACTCTGCTTCTGAGTGGTGTTTGAAATAAAGCAGATGGCACACTATGGTGATCTTGAGAGGATCAATACCCCTGAATTCAGGGGTGAGATTACCTTTTCTTGATTGACAGAGATAAAATGCATGCAAGAAAGGATTCCTGAGATGTTTCTGAGTCAGTGAGTGTCAAAAAGAATTGGGTGCAGCTTTTTCCCAGAAGAATTGTCTCCTCCTATAACATGACATTTAATTTTTAAGTGAACTTTTGCAAATGTGTCAGATTGCATAAATATTTCGTCCCCAAGGCAGAAAGCAGACCCAATTCTTCCCTAATGTAATGTCATTAATTAGTGTATTGCTCTTTATCAGAAGAATCTCTCTGGCTGTTTTACATAATTACAGCTGGGTTCAAATTTATAAAAACCTCTCTAGAACAGCCACAAACAAGATTTGCTTTCCTAAGCCAACTGTGTCTTGTTATGACAGTGGAGAGATAATACCTTGGTGGAATTCATGGTCTCGAGGGATATAGACCAGGCAAAAAGTGTAGGCATAACCCTGAACCTTAAGAAAGTGAACTTCTAGTTTTTTAAAGAGCTAGTGGATTGAACCCTCTGGGAAACTGTCCTCAGGGATAGAGGAGAAGAGGAAAGATGGCAATAATTTAAAGATATTTTCCTTAAAGCACAAGAAGAGCTCTCAATTCCCATGCTCAAGAAATCGGTCAGGGGAGGCAGGAGCCCATGGCCAAATAAAGACCACCTGGTCAGACTGAAACACAGGAAGGAAATGCTTCGACAGGGAAAGTAGAAACTTGCATTCTGGGATGAAGATAAGGATAACTGCCTGGGACTCTAAGGGTGGGGTCAGGATTGATGAGGCACAGCTGAAGCTAAATTTGGTAAGGAATGTGAGGAATAATAAGAAGGGTTTCTACAAGTACATTAGCCAGAAAAAGAAAGACAAAAGAAACTTTATGTAGCAATAAGTGAGATAGGGGAACTGGTGGCAGGTGACATGGAGAAGGTCATTTTTCACTGAGAATTGTTCTTCACACAGCTTTGAGTAGATGGAATGCAAGACACTCGGGGAATTAAGTCCTACCCAAGACAGGACAAAACGAAACAGTTTTAAACAGAAAGATGTTAGATTTAGACTAAATATAAGGAAGGAATTTTTTGCTATAAGAGTGGTAAAGCACAGGAACAGGTTGTACAGGGAAGCTGTGGATGCCCCATCCCTGGAAGAGTTCAAGGCCAGGTTGGATGGGGGTTGGAGCAACCTGGTCTAGTGAAAGGTGTCCCTACCCAAGGCAGGGGGTTGGAACGAGATGAGCTTTAAAGGTTCTTTCCAACCCCAAACTTTCTATGGGTGTATAACCGTATAACTTCTCTTCCCCTCTGCCTGCCTTTGAGGGCTCACTCACAGATTTAGCATTTTTTATGAAACCTCCCTCAGGGCACAATCTCTGTGCTCAAAACTAACAGTGAGCACTGTGTCAGGAGGGCTGTTCCTGAAGGAGGCTGGCAAGTGACTCACTAACCTGTCAGGAGGATGCTGCATGTGGCCAGCTTTGAATCCCTGAGCTTACAAAGAAGAGCAGGATATCACAACACTGAGTTAAGTCACCTTAGGGACATCTCTTCAGCACAAACAGATGCTCAGCTGACACAACTGTTCCCACCCTCTGACTGCTCTTACTAGGAACACTGGTATTATATACAAAGCAATACCTTGGCATTTATGAGTCCTAGATTAAATTCCTTGTACTTCTGCAAACTTTCCTTATGAATTTGGATAACCTTTTTAGCAAAAGGTATTCGAAATTATCGGACATCTGTGTAACATTATGCCTAATGTTTTAAATAGGACAAGAACCTCTTGGAAAAGAACACAGAATACCAAATATATAATTTTCATTTTGTTTAAGTCTTTGTTCCTCAGTTGCTCATCAGTAGATAAGAGATAAGAGTACTCTCCTGTCTCATGGGATAAAAATATATCAGGATTGTGATTTTTTTTCTCTTTCCATGTAAGAAATAAGACTTTTGATGCAGATGTTGGATGGAAATACGTATTCATTGTTTTTAGTATAATCTGAAAAAGCGTGGATTACAGTAGTATTTATTTTATCATAATAGCACTGCTTTGAAATATCCAAGCTGTGTATTTTTCAGATAATGCAATGGCAAAAGGAGAACCCTCCATTACTCTAGAAGCACAATGGAGAGAAATCTCAATAGCACATGTGTTCATATGGGGTAAATGTATGCTAAATGACACAATATAAAATCATAGGTATATAACAAACAATAACTGCTAAAATTACATCAGGAAATCATAGTGGCATGTAGCAGCAGAGGTCCAAGAACAAAACAGCCACGTCAGATACAATAATCCATTTCTACAATAAAATTATTTGCCCGATCAGATGTTTCTGTCTGTAGCTCTTCCCCTCGACTTGCAGCATGCTGAAGTGACAGATCAATGTTTTCCTCTGCTAAAGAATACAAATTCTTGTGACAGTGAAATTCTTATTCAAGAAAAGACAATCACCAATATTTTTGCCTAATAGATTCTAATGCCGTTTGTGCCACTCAGTGTGCCATTACAGCCATTATCTTTTCAGGAGTAGAACTGAGCAATGTGTGGAAAGTTTAGTGAAAAGGCTATTTTGTAGGATAATAACATACCAGAGTATCTGAACCTGAAAGTAAGGCCCTTTAATGCAGACTCATCTGTCTAAGTCTCTCATAACCATACCTATCTTCATCCTTTTCATTTGCACTAAGTGCCCAGCAGAAAGCATCTCTGTACACTGTAATTGCTGGTTTTGCTCTGTGATCAGTTGTTTTGCTACTTAAGTGGCAGCTTAATACATATTTCTTGACTACCCTTTGTGGTTTTCCCCACGTGTCAAGTCACAGAGTGAAAGCAAAGTGAACCTCTCCTACAGACTGATGGGTCATCCTCTAAGAACAGGGGGAGCTCACAACAGCCTCTCTTCCTACCTCCATATATTTCCTTCCCCCCTAAAGACCTTATGTTGGTAATTGCTGGAGAATACAAGAATAAGGCAGGAAATTCATGGGACAGATTAATTATTAGTTTCTGCCTATTTCAAAGTATCGAATGAAATGGCCAAATTTGCTGATCTGCCTGAAAGCTAACTCAGAAAATGAACCATAAAAAAAAAAATGGCTTTCTTTTGTATCAGTTAGTGAATTAGTGATCTTACAGGAGTATTATCACTGGAGCTACATAAAAGATGGTGCTGGCATGCTTGTGTAAGGAAAATAGAGAGCAAGAACAGCCCTTCTGGAATTACTTCCTATTATCAACTGATTCAGTTGGCTGTAAACTCACAAACTAGAGCAGACTTTACTTAATAAGAACAATTCTGTGTTCCTTCTATAGCAAGTGTTGTAAGGTCTACGAATTTTTTTTAATTAAAAGGTACTTAAACATATATTTCTTACACACATGAATTTTAATTAAATTTATCTTTATAACTTGTTTTTATTCCAGTTATTATTATAATGCTTCATAAGCTATTCCCCAAAATGGCATTCTTCAATGCAGGCCACTGCAGATAAAAGGAAAACTCCCAAAAGGGAAGACGTCTTATGTGATGGGCAGACTGGCCATATTAGAATGCATGGTTTGACCTGGACAGATGCTGCTGCACTGTGATTTACAAATTGCTTTTCCTTTCTTACAGCTTAGCTTTGACAGCTGTAAAGCAGAAATAATTATATAGGCCTCCTCTGAAAGAGCATTCAGATCCGTGAGGACGGTGTGCTCTTGGAGAAATGTGCATTACCAACAGTTACTAAGCCTTCCTGGGGTTAATAGAAGCAAGTAGACCTAGGGATAAGGTGGAGATTAATCTCCTTTTTTTTCCTGTACAACACTTCATAGTGCTTATCTTTGAAGAAAACTGGGAGAAAAGCATCATTTAGGTAACTAAAGTGCTTAATCCCAACTTTAGAGACATAAAAGGTTCTACTGCCATCACTGGCATTGCCTGCCTGGTAAAACTTGTCACATGTGTCAGCAAGGACTGGTGACATGTTGATAATAAAAACCTGTCTTTGAAATGTATAGGAAAATTGTTTTGGATGATTAGAAAGCAGTCAACAATAGCCTGCCCTGTACTGTGCTCCTTAAAGGAAATGTGAGCCTTAAAATTCCTTATTGAAACTTCCCAGCTCCTATCACTGTCCACCACAGGACAAGTTGCAGATTCAACAGAACACATGGGAGAGTTGAATAACAAACAATAAAGCTGACAGAACATAAAGCAAATTGAGGCAGTAATAAAGCTGCTGGGATTTGCTGTAAATGGCATCAAGTTTGTAGCAAACCTTATGAAAGTCTGCTTACATCAGACATGTTGGGTACCCACTAAATGCACAAGATCCCTCTCAGACAGCTATGTCAATTCCTGTCAGAACAACAGAACAATAAAGCAGCAGATTCTGCAAAAGTTGAAGATTGTGAAATAAAATTCCAGCAGATTTGATCTGCTGAGTGTTGTATTGTATTTTTTTTAAAGATTAAATGCAGACTTTCTGATGAATCCTGACATGTTTATTTCTTCATTCCCCAGCACAACTAAAATAACCAATAAACACAAAAAATTCTCCTGCAGAGATTGTGATATTATTTTTCTTCCAGGTCTGGCTTTTTGATGTACAATTCATTATTTACTTTATGGGTGATAGTAAAAATAAGTAGCCAACAAACTAGATATGTGTCCCCTCACCCCAAACATCAACAGAGCTACAAACACTGGTTTATTTGAAAAAAAAAAAAAAAGTTTATAGCTTTTATAGAACACTTTTGGACAAACTTTACAACGGTTGCTGAAAGGGTCCTGAAGAAAATATTACTTTGCTAGAAAATTATTTTGGTCCTCCTACATTGCAGTGACTGGTGTTTCAGGTGAATACTTATTTAGCTTTGTCAGCAGAACTTTTTATCTAGAATAACATCATTTTGGGGAGTTCAAAACATACGTATGTAGCGGCTTATTCCCTTTGCCCACTAAATGGCTGCATTCATGTGATGACAACATGTGCAAGCTTTAAGGACAACAGTCCTATAAGAAAAAAAATCAAACATTTGCCTCCACTTTGCACACATAATGCCACCTTTGCTGGAGTACTTCAAGAGTTCCTGCACTGTGTTTGTGGTCAGCTTTATAAACTGCTCTAAGCAAAGCAGCAACAATTAATGGTAGCTGCCTACATTGCTATGGAGAGCAGAAAAAGGTGATCCAATATTACTTTATATAATGAGATAAGAGAGATGATGACACACAAAGTGATGAAAGGCTGGACTGGGTTGGCAAGCAAAGGAGGCAGTGTGGTGTGGAATAGAGAGAATAACAGGGCTGAAGGGGCTCCACCCCAAGAAGACGCACATTAAGAAAGATGTGCCTAGAGGGTCTGAATGTGGGGGAAGCTCTCATATTTTTTCAGGGAAATATTCACGACTGGGGGCCCATCTGAAGGGTTTGTATAATAATGTACACAAGAAAGGAGATGGCTGATGCCATGGGAAAGCCAGCCTTGAGTGTCTTTAAGGGTTATTACAATCAAGGGAGATTCCGGAGGACTGGAAGTAAAAAAGCACATCACTCCTATTTTGAAGAACAGCAAGAAGGAAGATCTGTAGAAATACTGAGTTGTCAACTTTATTTCAGTCTCCGGCAAGATGTTGAAGCAAATCCTGCTAAAAATCATTTCCAAACATATGAAGAGGAAGAAGGTGATTGGAAGAGTAAACACAGCTTTAGAAAGGTAAAATCATGGCTGACCAGCCTGATAGATTTCTACAAAGGGATCTGTCTTGATGGGCAAGGGGGGAGCAGTAGAAGTTGTTTACCTTGAATTCAGCAAGACTTTTCACAAGGTCACTCTAAACTTCCTCAGATAATCTATGAAATAAGGACAAGATGAATGAATGGTAGGGTGCTCTGAAAGGTGGATGAAGAGCTAGGCATAAAGGGTTGTGTTTGGCTGCACAAAATCCATCTGGAGTCCAGAACACTGAAGTACCCCAGGGATCTGTACTGGAGTCTGTGCGGTTTAATCTCTTCATTATTAGTGTACTCTCGCCAAGTCTGCAGAGGATAGAACACCACAAGGAGAGGCTGATGTACCAGAGAGCTGTGCTGCCATCAGGAGGAACCTGAACAGGCTGGAGAAATGAGCTGGCAGAAACCTCAAGAAGCTCAGCATAGGTGGAGTGCCAAATCCTGCCCCTGGGAAAAATAACCCTCTGCACCAGTACAGCTGGAAAGCGACTTTGCAGAAATTATCCCAGGAATCCTGGTGGACAGCAGGCTGTGTAATTCAGCAGTGTGCCCTGGCAGCAATGAAGGTCAGCCACCTCCTGGGCTGCATTAGGAACAGCATTGCCAGTAAATCATGGAGTCACAGAATGGTTTGGGATGGAAGGGACATTTAAAGAGCATCTGCTCCAATCCACCTAGCACAGGCAGGATCTTCCTTCACTAGATGAAGTTGAATAAAGCCCAGTCCAACTTGACCTTTAACACTTCCAGGGATAGAGCATCCACAGTATTTCTGGGCAACCTGTTCTATTGCCTCATCATAAGAATTTCTGTTTAACATCAAATTTAACCAATCCTCTTTCAGTTTGAAACTGAACTCCATCCCACTGTCTGTGTCATGGATGCAGACACTAAGCAGTTTTGGCCCCAATACGGACCCTGAATGGACACAACTCTTTGGATATGGCCATCCAGCCAATTCATTATCCATCTAGGAGTCCATCCATCAAATCCTTATCTCTCCACTTTAGTGGCAAGAATGTTTTGGGGAACCATTCCAAAGGCTGTACAAGAGTCCAAGTGACATCACTACCTCTTCCCTTGTCCACTGATGCAGTCACTCCATCATGGGAGGCCAGCAGATGGGTCAGGTACAATTTGCCCTTGGTGAAGGTCATGGAAGATGACATTGTCCCTCTGCTGTAGTGAAACAGACCTAGTGCGCCATGTCCCGTGCTGGTGGCTGGACCAGACAATCTCTAAAGGTCCCTTCCAGCTTCAACTCTTCTGAGAATCCACAGTTCTTTGATGGGACATTTTATTTTAAATCAGCTCATATAAGCATAATTTTGCATGGAAAACTATCTGAAGGAATGTGAAAACTGCATAATGATTGGTTCCGACATAACAAGAACATAATTAGGAGACTGCTGATGTGCTAGAGTTCTTTTGCTGAAACTCTAATGGTTAGGTAAAGATGATATTACAGGATCTTCTGAGAAATGAAACTCAAAAAGATCTTGGAAACATCAGTAAGGCAAAAAAAAAACAAGTATAAAAAGTCACCAAGAAGGCAAAGAAAATAGCAATGTATTTACCTTAGGAAAATGAAAGGTAATTAACTTAAGGAAAATAGTATTTAAGAAAAGAGAGAAAGCACAATCAAATAATAATATTTAAAATCTGGAGTTGATAATAGATAAAAAATAAATAAAATTAATGTGGGAAACAAAGTTGCAACTAAAGAGCAGAGAATGATATGATTTTCTGCTGCCTGCTCTGAGAACTTGCATCACAAAAGAAAGATACCTGGTGAGATAACATCTGGTATGTTCACAGATACACAGATTTTAAGGTCATTTTTATCATTTAGTCTGATCTCACTCAGCAAGAAACTTGAGAGTTCAGAAATCCAATATCTTGTGTTTCAGGTTTCCTCTTGAAAACTTCTTGAAAGTTCAAATTTTGATATTGTCCTGAATTTTTTGGGACATGAGAAAATAGAAGACTGATCACATGTTGTGATTTTGCTCTTAGGGGCTGGAAAAAAGGAGTGACAAAAAGATGTATCTCTGAAAAGAAGCAGAGGGGGAAAGAAACAGGGTCTAGAAATAAGAAGATGAAGGTCCTGGTTGGAGTAAATATCTTGGAAGTGGGAAGAGGTCTGGGAGATGGATGAGATGCATGGAGATGAGTCTCTGAGCCCAGAGCCACTGGGGCAAGGGAAATCAGGTAGGGAAAAACTCTTACCTCCTTCCTTCTTAAACAAACCCCAGTATCCAGATACATCATAGGTTGTTATTTACTTTCTCATACAAACAGAGAAAAGAAGAAACTGGGCCCCCATATATTCTGAAGGGCTTGCAGGACAGATATAAACCTAGTAAGTATATATAAATGAAATTCTTTGTCCAAAGCAGGAAAATCTGGGAGTGCCTCTTAGTTAATTTAACATAGAAAATACAGCCCTAGTTTCAAATTATTGTTATTGTTATTACTACTATTATGACCATCATCATTATCATATAATGATAAACAAACATGCATTTGAAGGAAATTTTCTGACTTATAGGATACATGGCCTCTTTGATGTTAAGGAAGACCAAAACCAACAAAACAAAAAAAAAATAAACCAAAACTCACTAACTAATATAATATATTTTATTTTGCATAAAGTATATTTTCCCTTGACTTTCATCAGCTACCAATGGAAACCCAAACCATGCCTGCAGTTATTGCTGTAAACCAAAATGGTAAGAAATATGAGCTTACCAACAAAATATAAAACTCCTGCAACATCAATAAGTGAAGGAGGAGATGCAGAGACTCCAGGTAGCAACAAGGACCATTGACTTTTCTTCCTGAGTACAAAGATAATAGATATTTTGTGTTCCAGAAATGAAAGTACATCATGAAATGTATAGAAAAACATCTAACATTCTTCAAAAAGGATATAAAGTTCAAATATTAAGAGATACTTTAAAGCTTTTACCCAGTGATCACATCTATTGCAAAATATACTGTTCACCTCACATATTCATAATATAGAATTCTTGCTATTTATATTTACATGCCTTAAATCCATAAAGTGTTTCAATTGCAATGCCCCAAATGTTGTGGTTTTGTCCTCTATTTTTAGATATAGACCTGGAAAGAAAGATTAATTGTCTGTACTGTGATACATCTTCATCATCTTTAGACAGTGCAGATACCTACATTTGAGTTGTCTGGATTCCAGAAAAGAACTCCAGAAACTATAGTCTTGCAGCTAATTTAATCGTGCTAGAGGTCTCCTTTAGTAATGAATCACAAATTATTTATTTATAGATATTAAAATAGAAGGAAACTAGAAAAAGCATGTTTATATGAAATATTTCCCTTGGGAATAAATCCACATTGGCTTTATATTGTAGTGAGATAAGATTCATAAGGAAATGATACAGTATGGATCATTTTGGTGCAGAGCACAAGGAGGGACTTCAATGTGCACCAGGGGTTCACAGAGCTCCAATTATCTGAGGACAACCTGGAAGTAAAACCCTGTATCAATGTACGGGACTGTGTAATGCACATCAGTCATCAGTGCACTCAAACCTCTCCTGGCACCAGTCCTTCTGACCTCCCTGTCCTTCTTTCTGAACTGTAACAGTGCTTGATTACTCTAATTGCTTGGAAACCACACACTATAATTTCTGGGGTTTTTTTTCAACTCAGGGATGCACAAACTTAAACTGGTCTCACTGTTCACTGAATCCTGTTACAAATTTTTCTCTGCACTTGCCTCATTAACAATGCAGTGCCAAAACCAATTTCCTTAATAAGCTAAATAGACTATGCTCCTAAATTTTTTCAACATAAAATATGATCCGTGGAGCATTTTTACTGCCCTCCTGCCATATTCCTCCTTGCATGAGTATTTTTCTGCATCATTTAAAAGTCTGCACCACAGAACTGTTGGGGATCTTGACAGATCTTGTACAGAGACAAGGCAATTTCTTTATTTTTGTTTGACAGTCCTGCATTTTATACTTCTGAAGACAATATTAGTCCTTTCTGTTGCAGCGCTTCACTGCCAGCATGTTGAGATGATATTTTCTTGTTGAACAAAAGGGTTTTTTTTACGACTTACCACTTTCCACTCTAAGGTCCCTTATCAAGTAAATTCAGCATGAATTTCCTGCTCTTGCTCATGTTATTGAGCAGCTGATCACTGGGAAACAATTGTAAGGTATTTTACAATACCCTGTTGAAGAAGCATGTCTCCATTATTTATCTCACCTTTTTTCATACTTTCAAGATTTATCTGTAAATGTCTGATATAATTATTAAAAACTTTACTATAAGCTTTATAAATTGGTCAGTTCATGGATGACTTTCCTTTAACAGCTGCTAAAAGTGACATTAATCCATTTGATGTTTTATTTGTTCCACAGAAAGTAAAATATCATGTAGTACCTTCTCAAATGCCCTGCAGAAATTCCAGTGTGCTGCATCAATATGTTTGTCTTGATCAGATGGATGAATTATAGCAGCATAGAATGGGAAGAGGCATTCCATGTCATTGAATTACAGTTTTGTTTTGTCACAAACAATGATGTTATGTAATACATTCTATAGACTGCTCTATAAACAAAGAAGGATATTTGCCGGACTGCTACAATTAGCCTGGTGTATCAAAACCTCATTACTATTAGCATTAAAAATTTTCTTCTAAATTATAGCTTAATTAACTATACTCATATTTCCCTGTTACACACTTGCCCTTTTCCTAAAAGAGTTTTTCTGTCATCTTGATATTTAGCCCCAGATATTATTTCTGAACAGAATACTCCTTTTTGTTTCTCTCTCTGGTTTTTTCTTTCCCCCAAGGTAAATGAAACCAAATGGTTTTACTCTTGGGATATAAAAACGACTCATTGTTCTTGGATTTCCATAGAAATTATTTTCAGGAGTTATACTATGGTGACAAAAATGACATGTTTATTTGACAAGCCACATTGATAGACATTAATCATGGGGTTTGATGCTTTGTGTATTGGATAACCATTTTATCATTACAATTCTCTCTGGGACTGAAGTCAAACAAAGCACTCTTCAATTTTTGCAAAATTCGTCTGTCCTGCTTAATGCTGCAGCTGAGGCTGGTGGTCCGTTCAATCATGAAGTCTCACAACACCAGTTTATTTATTTATTTATTAATTTATTTATTTGATACTCTTTCTTGTTCGGGGAACTTCTCAAAATAGATCTTATAAGAAAGAAATTTCTATCTATAAAGATCTTGCATTTCAGCAAATGCTACTTTTACCCACCTTTATTAGCAATACTGTGCTTTCTATTCTATTCACAGCATCACAAAAAGCAAAAATATACATTGAATATTTTTCCTTGTTGTGCATCCTTACCTCTTGCATTTCCATTCAAATGTAGCAGGGGATGCACACATTACTCAGGAGCTCACCTTCATTGCAATATACCCACTTACTGGGCCATGACCCATGATTTTTACTGGGCCATTTAAACTTCAGTGATCGCTTTGCTTTCTTTATCAGCTGCCTGAATTGAATATTCTATTAGAATTCATTATATTACAGTGGTTCTTTTCCCATATCATATTGCATATTAAACTAGAATAGTCATTTTCACCTTTTCCTTTAATCAAGACTTTTTTGTGTGTAATGAAAGATTCTCTGTGTTTGTGAAATCATGGCTTCTCGTGCATCCAATAAAATGTCCTTGGAGTATTCATAATGTCCATTAACACTTCTTTCTTTAAATTTATCACTTCATATAAAACATCATTAAGATTTGGGATTAAATTTATTCCTTATTATAAAATATCATTAGTGTTAGGGTGTTACTGTAATCTCTTTAATTCAAAGACTCAATGGTGCCGGTTGTACATGATGACGAGAAAATTTTAAGAGTCCTGTAAGCTTAGTGATTTCCATAAGTCCAGGTGATTTCTGTAGACGTGGACAAATTGTTTTTCCTCACCAATGTAGCCATGGCTGCTGTAGTGACTAATCCCACTAGTCCGCAGCAACTGGATGCTGCGTGGTTCCTCTTGTTATTTCAGAGTCAGCTCTCTAATTTGCCAGTGTTCCCAGTGCTTATCTTTGCTCCTTACAAGCAGCCTCACAGTTCTGTTGCTAAGTCCTGTAACTATTTACTTTAAACCTGCTGCTTTCTTGAGTGTGCAATTTTATCTGTATTGTAAAACTGCCTATGACAAGATCCCCTTTTTGAAAAGGGTCCTATCTCTGCAAAAGAAGGACTTTCTAATGGTAAGGCAGGATGTCACTGAGAATGCAATAAGTGCACAATCAGAGAAGTCTAGGAGATTGTCAACAAAGCAAGAGGGAACAGAAAAGAAACAGCCTTTTTTGCGGGAACAGCCAGGTTTTTCCTTTTGAGGAAAAAACCAAAACGTGGGGTGCTAAAACATTTCTGTGTGATTCAAAAATATGAGCTGACTGCACATAATGATACCCAGAAGGTATATTACTTCCTCACCAAGGTGTTAGAAGAAAAAGCCTTTCTTGTTAAGTGAAAATGCTTAAGAAAATGAATGGTGAAAAAAAAAATCCTATTCTTTACAGTGATGAAATTATATTGTATCACTAATGTTGCAAGGGACCTCTGGAGGTCAACTGGTCCAACCTCCCTGCTCAAGCAGGAACACTTACAGAGAGTTGCTCAGGACTGTGTCCAGACAACTTTTTAGTATTTCTAAGGATGGAGACGCCACAACCTTCCTGGACAATCTGTGCCAGTGGCAATTACCCTCACAAGGAAAAAATGTATCCTCATGTTCAGAGGGAACCTCCTGTGTTTGTGCCCATTGCCTCTGGTCCTGTCACTGGGCATAACCATAAAGAGCCTGGCTCTGTCCTCTGCACCCTCCCTTCAGGTATTTATACACATGAATAACAATCCCTTGATCCTTCTCTTCTCCAGGCTGAACAACCCCATCTTTCTCAGTCTTTCCTCATAGGAGAGATCTCCTGTCTGTTCATCCTTTTTGCACATCCACTGGATTCCCTCACTTAAGTCCATGTTTATCTTGTCCACATCTGGGCTCAGTTCCCTGGTGGCTCTTACCAGCACCTTGACTTTCAAGCAATGCTCTTCCTAATGCAGCCCAGGAAACTGCTGGGCACTTTTATTGCACGGGCACATTGCTGGATCACTTGCTGTCCAGCAGGGCTTCAGGACCTTTTCTACAAGGCTGCTTTCCAGCTGCTCAGCTCTCAGCAGGTATTGCTGCAGAGGGTTTTTCCCCTCCAGAAAGAGGGCTCCACTTTTATTTTGTTGAACTTTACGATATTCCCATCAGCCCGGTTCTCCATCTAGTTGAGGCACCTCCAAATGGCAGCACAATATGTGAATGTGGGAATTCATTGGTCTGGATCAGGAGGGGAGGAATTTCAGCCTCTAGGCCCTAAAACAATGTTATTCCCACACACATTTCATGTCTTGCAGTTTCCTTTACCCAGTGATTTCATATTCAGACACCAAAATTAAAATGTTCTCATAGAAGGCTTCTCTTTGACAAGCTCTGTTTTCTGATATTTAACAGCTCATTTTATGCCTTCCAGACATTCTGCATTCTTTTCTTTTCAGGTAATGAGTACATCCCTACTAACTGCCTATGTACAGAATGAAAGACATCTGTGATCTGAGTTATAGCAAGCCAATAAAGACAAAGAATATACATTACTGCTGCAGTCTGGAGAGAAATTTCTAGATTCAAGGTCATAAGTCAAGAAAAACATTAACTCCTCAAAGGGGTACTGAGGCACTGTGGGGAGAGCTTGAAGGAATATCATCATTATTCCTCCATCTGGCCACAAACACTCTGTCATTTGCTGTCTTAATAAGGAACAGGGTGATTAAATATGGCTAAGCACTCAGGCTAGTTGTGATTTTTTTAATTAAAAGAAAAGCAAATTGTTTTGATTTTTAATCATAGGGAAAAGATGTATTGTCAACCCTTGTGCACAGAAACAATTCAATTCAAATTCTGACTAAGCCTCTGAAGCAGAGAACAAAACCCAGCATGGCCTTGTTTAGGCTTTTGTTCAAAAATACAGAAACACCTGTAATCAACTTCATTTGCAAATGGATGGTGTTTTATGTAGCAATGCTATTTCTGCTGCTTTTGAATGTACCCATACACTTGTATGGGTAGTCCTTTAAATATAGTACAGGCTGTATGGTACAGACCTGACAGCCTGATCCTGGGAAGGAGGAAAAGTATCAGATGTTGAGGAGTGTCTGAGGGCTTTGTTAGTCTGCATTTTTGCAAAATTTCCCTTTCACTGCAACAATTAACTCCTTATTTTCTATTTTTCTTATTTTCTATTCTGATACACACCATTTTTGGAGAGAATAGTACTGTGCTAGAATAGACTTTTGGGGTGAACCCCACATATTCTTTACAGAAAAGTTTTGAAGCAAAAGCAGTAACAGCAATACAGAAAGCCAGGCAGTCATGCACATAACTGAAGAGCAGTATTTGTTGACAGCTATGTCAGAGCATCATGGCTGCTGAAAACGGTCTGGTTTGGTGCCAAAACCCATTAAAATCACAGAACATCCTCTGTTGATTTCAACCAGATACTTTGTTTTAAGTAAAATTGCATCCTCTGAAACATAACCCCTCTTTGTTACCTTACGCAACACTTGGTTATTAACCAACAGGGATGCAATTAACTGATTTCAGCTCCAGCAATTCCTTTTGCCCCTGTGATTTTATGCCAAACCTACCACAGGTGAGAGGTACTGGGAAGTTCTTACCATCTCAAAAATGTCTGATGGTCTATATGAAATAAGATTGTGGATCCGCTCCACTACCTATGTTTCATTTATAGTAATGATTTTTTTTCCAAGTTTAAAGTCTGAGCATGGTGCAGGTAGGAATCTATCTTCCCTTATGTATACCAGATTCTTTCACCATACTGTCATGGAAACATGCAAGTAAGAAAATACGCTGTGCCTAATTTGAGACAGTGCTAAAGAAACACTATATTCCTTAATTAAACACCAAAAATTATATGGAGAAAGGGAGAGACAAGAAGAGAGAAGGTTGTCAATACAAAAATATGTCCTGTTATCCTGTGGCAGTACTCTGAGATGTTTTTCACATTGGTTGCTGTACCCAGTTAATCCTGTTAACTGTAAATGATGAGTCAAGTTGACAGCTTGGTCCCTATTTATGCTTGTATTTTCTTTATGCTCAAAGTTTAAATAAATGTAATTTGATGGGGATGAATAAACCCTTCAGGCTTTTTACTGAAACAGCTCAGGATGATTCTTTCTTAAATGGAAATACAAGAACCCAAACCAGAATTTCCTGAGAGCAAAATAGCAGAGCAATTCCAAAATTCTGCGTACCCTGCTTGTGAAGTAAAGAGCAAAAATGGAAAAGAACCTTAATAATTAATAAATCTACTGTCTAATAACTGCAGCTTGGTTAGTATCACAAACTACATGAGCACAAAAATATCTTATATATATTAAAACCTATGTCTTTAATAAGGTGTAGTATTTGCTGGAGAAGATGAGACAACAATGGAAAATATCCTTAAGAGGGAGCCTGAACATGAGATATGAACAAATTTACCTTCCACTGGATGATCTAAACAGCTCTGTTCATTAGTGAAATATGTCTTAAGTCATCAGTTTATGGTCAGATAAAATACTAATGAAAGCTTCCCTCCTCCCCTCTTCCCTCCTCTCTCCTCCCCTTCCTTCCCCTCCTTTCCCTTCCTCTTCTTTTTCATGATTCTATGATGCTACTGTGGGGGTGACAAGGCACTGGCACAGGTTTTCCAGAGAAGCTGTGGATGCCCCATCCCTGGAAATGTTCAAGGCTGAGTAGGATGGGGGTCTGAGCAATCTAGTGGAAGATGTCCCCGACCATGGTAGAGGGTTCGGAGGGAGATAATAGTTAGGTTCCTTCCAACCCAAACCATTTTCTGATGCTCTGATTTGATTTATTGCTCAGGACTGTAGAGATATCTGTGCAGACCACAGAGGTTTCTGTTAGTGCAGAGTGATGTAATTCTTGTCAGACTGACATTCATTCTCACTTGCTTCCCCCTTTCTCTCAGCTGAAAACCAGATTTCAGCAGCTAGCAGAAAACTAAGAGGAAAAAAAATAAAGAGATCTAAAGCTTCCACAGAATCATTTTGTGCAGATGTTAGCATCTTAGGGGTGTCCACAGAGGTTCACACACTCACAAAACATGCAGCTGAAAGATAGATGACACCTAGACTAATAAGCACTAGTCTCTGAACAGGCATTCATTGATTTTAGTCTTGTTAAATCATGTTCTAGTTTCTCAGAGACATAAAGAAGGAAAGAAATACAAAACACAACTCAGTAATAACCAAATTACCCAGGAGATGAAATCAACAATTTTACTGACTTCTCAGGCTAGAGAACAGGAGTTTAAAAGAATTTAAAGGATAAGTAATGAAAGCTGGTGTGTTTTACAACATGGCAACAAAACAAAATAAGTAGCTGCAGAGAAAGCAGATTTTTAAAGGCAAAATGTGAAGAACACCCTGGAACAAGTGTAAGAAAAGATACTCCAGTGAGAGCCAAACTCTCATGATATTCACTTGTGCATAAAAAAAGATAAGGCTGTATTTATTTTTGAAACATGCTTATGAGCTTCTTTATAAGGCTGATTCATAGAATCATGGAATAGTTTGGGTTTGAGGGGTCATTTAAAGGCCTCCTAGTCCAGCTTCCTTGCAATGAGCAGGGATATCTTCAGCTTGACCAGGTTGCTCAGAGCCTTGACCTTGAATGTTTACAGGGATAGGACATCTACCACGTCTCTGGGCAACCTGTCCCAGTGTTTTGCCATCCTTATTGTAAAAATTTTCTTCCTTATATCTAATCTAAATTGACCCTCTCTCAGTTTAAAATCATTACCTATAGCAACAAGCCCTGCTAAAAAAACCTGTCCCGATTTTCCTTTAAGCTCCCTTTAAGTACTGAAAGGCCACAATAAGCTCTGCCTTTGCTAAGTCTCCTGTCAAAAAGTGGGTTTTGACATTTTTCAGAGAGGATACCATGGACCAGGAGCACTGTGAGCTCCAAAAGCAGAAATCAGTCTTAGGTTTGATCCCAGCTCTTGAGACATAAACAGTAAATCAGGTACCCAAATACTCATGGATTGGGTTGGTTCCGTTTTCCTCCTTTCTTTTACTAAATGGTAAAATTGTTCCCAGATTGCACTGAAAATGTAATTTCTCTATGACAAACTCACAGAAAGAGGGAGGGCCTGGGCTAGAGTTCAGAGCTTGGCAATGCGTGCCAGGTTGCACTCTGTTCCCAGTCCCACCAGTGGCTTAAGAAGTAGCTCAGGGAAAAGATCTCTTTCTGCTTTCCCCATCTGTAGACTCACAGCATCATAAACATGCTCAGGGCTTTAAAACATGAAAGTGACACGATTGCTATCATGGAGAGATAGAAACCAAATAACACTGCGATAATTACCACTTACTATCCTCTCCTCGAATGGAGGGAAACTTAATCCACTAATGCTTGTAAAATGCTTCAAGATTCCACACTGAAAGCCAGCCTGAGAATGTAGAGCATTAGCCTTGTAAGTGACAGCAGAGTGCACTCTGGAAGGAAGAATAACAATAAGATCATTGGGTTAAATCCTCCAAACTCAGAGGAATTTTCCCAAGAGCATGTCTCAGTAGCAGCTCTAATCCTGATGTTAAGAAGGAGTGACTTTAGATGAACACCAGTGCATCATAAGGTCTCCTCATTTTGCCCCTGCGCTGGAGAGATGGTGTTGTACTGAACTTACTTGCTAAGAAATTAGCTTGGTGTCTCTCCACTTCTGTGACAGTGACCACTGATGTTTCAGAGTAGGTAGTGGCTAATGCTGCTCTCTCCTCCTGGAGCTGCTCATCCAGCTCTTGGATATTGCAAAGGGAATGTCACCTGTTGCACATGGCTTTGACCTTAAAAATACCAAGGAACTCACTGAAGATTCATCACTGTCTCCCTAAATTATTCAACTGCCAATATTTTTATGACAGACCTGCTGACCCTTTACTGCTTGTAGCCATTTACCATATACCGGGTTGGAAATTATCATCTGGAAAAATCACCTCCAGACAATGAGCCAAGGCTTTGATCAACTGATCTGTATGTCCCAGTCTTATGTAGTATAATTGTGTCAGGTGCACACAGTGTTGGATCAAACACTGTGTAATTTAACCCTGGGGTCTGGCCCAAAGAACACACCTTTCAGTCAGAGGCTTGGAGCCTTGATTCAGTTGAGACAAATGAAGAGAAAACCCCGTGCTGACAAAAGTTATTCCTTGTGCTGACCATGGATTACTGTGGAGTGCAAATGCACCTTTAAAAACATTTCCCATATGGCTGTAGGGTTATACAATACTGAGTCAAGGCAGTTCTCTCTTATGGTGACTGATGCACGGTGTCATCCCCCACAGCCCACCAAATCACCAGGTGCCACATTGGCACACGAGCATGGCATTCCTATAGAGTTCTTTTGGAATATCTAAACTAGAAAACCCAGCAAGTAAAAAGCTATAGCACCCACCTATGAAGTCAAAATTTGGATGTTCTAGTTGAGTGTCACTCCAGCGAGTCCTGTGACCTTTTCTTATAAAGAGGAGCAGAGACATTTCCTTCAGTTTGGTGCTCTCACAGGAGAGTCAATTGCTCATGCACCTTCAGAGATCATCTGTGTCTCATCTGAGAAGGGTAATAAATGGGTTTGACAGTTTGTAGCTCCCATATTATTCCTAATCCTTGTTGCCTGCACTTCTTTTTGTTTGTGCTTGCCCAGAAAATAGGGATTATCTGAGAGTACAAACCCAGGTGACCTGATAGAAATCGCCTGTCAGAGAAGGATGACAATCATCCACCAAAAAACAAACCTCCAATCCATCTCTTCCCCCTCCTTCAATCTATCTTTCCTCTCAAATGAGAAGCTCAGTCACTCCTGGCTCACAGCGGTAGAGGGAACAAAATATACAGGAGTTACATCTGCATTTACAGGAGGCAGATTTTCACCTGGCTAAGATGTGGCATGAGAGCTTGCAACTCGTGAAATGGGCATTCAATTTGATTTGTAAATGTACAAATAGCTGCCATTTACTGTAGAATTGTCAGGGTAAAGTTCTGTCCCAAACCTTTCTGTTTCTATTGTCATTGCCAAAAGTGAAATTGCTCCTTTCCTTTGACTCAAGAAATGTCAGAATGCAGGTAGAATTGTCTACCATCTTCAGACAGGAAAAGTAATTCTACCTTCTACCCACATCCCATTGCTGTTATATGTGTAAAATCCATGTTAAAATTGCTCTGTCAAATGCTGTCAGTTGGTCAAATGGTCATCGCTGTAATGCAATCTTTTATTAAACAAAGGCAGTTATAGAATAAAATAGAACTGGACTGGTTCTATTGGAAGGGATTTACATTTTTGGTGGCCAAGGTCTGCCAATCTCCTTTTCAAGCTCTACCATATTTCTTTTCATGACCACTGTCAGGCTTTAGCAATGGCCCACCTCTTTCTTCAGGATTAGGTTTTGGCTTTCTGATATTCCCTTCCTCTCCTCTGAGTTTGTGCGGAGGAAAGGCAAAGCACAAGGCGTCACCACAAGACACAAGTTTGGTTTCAGAAAATCTATCACAAGATCACTGCTGGATATTTTAACACTGCCTAATCTATATCCTGCTACATGTTTGTGCTTGCCACATAGCAACAGAAAAATGAGGAAGAGTGCACAGACATGGCAGGATCCTAAATAATTTTGTTTTCTTACTAGATATAAGCACTTTCACGAGTCTGTTTTGCAAATACACTGCTCTAATCTGCAGTAGGAGTCGGTGACACACATCAGATGCTTTCCAGAGCCTTAAATGGACAAGTCCTTTACACTTTGCGTCAGAGAGCTGTGAAAGTGGGCTGCTCTAGATGGGAAGGGGAGCCATGGAGTGGAGGTAACAGCCAGGCAAGCAGGGCAGTGCTCTGGAAGACAAGGGGTACAGCCCCACAGTACCCAAACCAGGAGAGCAGAGCAGCTCTGGTGACAGTAACCAGGGGCAGCACAAGGCAGCAGTCACCACATTAGACCTCACATTAGATGAGACACCTCTGAGTTCAAGACAGCAAGTCAGGATCTGCAAGGTCCCAGGCCAGGCGTGGACATACCTGCAGTGCAGTTCAGACAAAGGCCAAGGGCAAGGGCTGGGCTAAAATGCAGCTCCTGGACAGGGCAGAGGGGACAGAAGGGTTCAATACCCTGGATAAGGTTCTCCACAGGGCTTTCTCACAATTAACTGTTTTCTCAGCTTCCTCTAGTTATGCAGCTGCATCATATTAAGGCTGACTCTGAACACAAGCAGTAAAACACCCAGGTAGGAAAGGAGGAGAAAGTTTGCAGAGGAAGATCACAAAAGATGTTTTCAAGCTGGTCAGAACAATCAGAGTCTGCATGTTCACCCAGGTCCCTGGCACTCTGTTCCACCTCTGACCTCTGAAAACCAGCATTAACACCAACTTCAATTTATTAGACTGACAATCTTCCCAGCACCATTAAAAAACAGTCTATAAGGTACCATTAAGCCCTAGCTTAACACAGCTACCAAGGTTTGAGACAGCTGATCCACTGAATACCTGAGACACCTGCAGGAACTGGCAGATGTGACAGAGGGCATGCAGGAAACCTGCAGCAGGAGGCTGAGCATGGCACAGTAAGATGTTTGAAATGATGCTGGAGACCTGAGTTTGGCAGTTGAATCAAACAGTTTCCTGGCTTGTCAGAACTCTTTTACCTTTGTTTAATTAGATGATAACTTTTGCTGTGGATTGGCGGGCATGAGGCTCCCTGTGAAGTGGAAAGGCACGTCTTTGGGAAATGTGCTGTGTTAAGCAAGCTGTTAGTGATAACTGTAGATGGTAATGCCTCTGACACTTATATGACCCATTAGCTTGTCTGGCACAATAAAACCCTAATGTCAAATTGTGCATGTGCTATTAAGAAAGCATTTTATCCATGGTCCCCCCGCCTCAGTGCCCCATAGTGAAAGGGAGTAATATATTGCTATGTTACGACTGGAGATATGCACAGGGGTTGTGAGTTTTGAGATAAAGAAGTGTCTGTGCATCAGTAGTGTTGTTCCCCTTAATTATTGCTACAGCCCTGCTGATTTTGATACCTAGACCCCAGTGAAAAAGCCTATTATCTTTGTTGATAACTGAGACTGACAGGTGATCAGAAGAAACAAATAGTAATGAAGAGCTGTAAGGAAATTCATCTGGCTGAGCATGAAACTAGTTTCCAGTGAATGCTAAAATGATGAATGTGTGGTTGTTTTTTCTGAAGGAGAGTATGAGATGCCAATTTGCAGAGGAAAATACATGTCCTATTCCTCAACACTGGAACAGATCTGGATCAAATAGCTCTGTAAACATCCACCTCCACCTGCTTTTTAACCTGCACATATTTATACTTGAGCAACAAGCAAGGAAGTCTGCACATTTTCATGGAGGAAATTTAAACACAGTTTCCATGTCCTTTAAGTTGCACATTAGTGTTTGGCAGGAGTATGTCTCATTAAGTCTCTTTGAAACCAGCTTCAGTGCATCAGGGAGCAACTCTTCCTCCTCATTATATACTTATAGTAAGTTTTAGTCGATGCCTCTACTGGTGGGGATTTGTGTGTTTGCCACATCTTGTAGACACCAATGTAAATAATGTTTTTGCTTACACTTGAACCACTGTACAAACTGATATTAAAGTGGTATTCGAATCAGTAAGGGAAAACATATTTAATCCTAGCTTGTTTATCTGACTATAGGGATAAGAAAAAGTAATTTTAATATGATTAAAATTTTTAAAATTAAAAATTTGTTACTTCTTCATCCCTCTCCCGGGTTTCCCTATCACACATGCATCCAATATCACAGTCCATAAAACAAGATGGATTTTTAGGGAAATCACAGCATATAAAACAGACAAGGGCTGAATTAATATCTCGGAAATCAAAATGTTTTAAAATGGCAGAAATCTGGAGTGCTTAAATATGTCAGGCAAGTAATACAAGATAGAAGAAATTCTACACAACCATCAACTATCCTCTGACATTTACTAATGTTGGAGGTTGTCAGGTCCAATTTTGTATATAGAGTTATATATATTTTTTTTCATGGCATGTGTTGTTTTGAAACTAAAGATGTAGTTAGGAGATCATTTGTTTCAGCAGCTCAAATAATTTCTGTTTACCTCTCCTCTCTCCATGTGATCTATTTACTGGCATCTCAGTCTCCTTTCAGTACGTGCATGGGGATATCCATGCATATCCGTGTACATCCCCATGCAGGAAGTGTGACCCTACTTGGAACATTTATTCAAGTTAAAAATCAACTTACTTGTCTGCAAAGTTATTTGGCTGGAAGTGTTTTATATCCTAATCACCATGTAGATCTTTGTAAGGAAGGGAGAGAGAAAAATCAGTGTTAAAGAGTAGATTAGTGATTTGGCATCATGATTGCCAAAAGTAATGCTTCTTGAATGACTCCTTAATAGAAAAGTAGTCAGAAACATCACTCCAGTTGCTTAAATTATTCTTCTTCATTTATTTAGGGACACTGGCTTTTACACAGATGACATTGGTTATAAGTTCAGTTCATCTCTCTCTTTTCTACAGTTAATGAACACAGTAAGAAATAAAATTTCTGCTTCAATGTTTTTAAACACAAGAGGGCTGGCGAGTAAGATGGTATTTAAGTGCCTATGATCTCATATTCTCTGATCAGGCAGTGGAGGTGGTTTAGGAAGTTGCTACCTTTTAGCTGCTTTTTTATCACCTCCCTGCTATGTATTGGTACAGGAGTAGCAAAGCTGGCACATTGTGACATGGACTTACACTTCAGCTACTTCATTTAATGGAATAGTGTCTACATTCTAAATCAAAGTACCGTGTCCATCTCTGAAAAACTGGTTTCTGAATGCCATCCCTCCATTTGACCACCTAATTCCTGCTTCACAGCTGGAGAAAAAATCACCGTCTATCTATTGGACAACCAAAGCTTTTAAATTATTTAATGTTATATAATGTTCTTTCTGGCTAAGTTCAAAGTAGCTGCTCTTGTTCAAAATAATCCCTCTGCCTCCCTCCCCCTTACATGAAAGTTCCTGCAGTGTTATGTGCTCTTAAGACACAAAAAGCAACACTTACCCGGGACAGAAGAACCCCTCTGGTGTCTGCACTCTTGGAGGTGTGTGTGCTGTTTATTAGACCAGGGGGAGGCAGTACAGAAGCCACTCTCACAAATTATCTGATTGAGAAAGAGGGAGACAGAGAGGAATACATGAGGCAGGGAAGTGTCCCTTGCACAAACTCTCAGAGGAAGCCTGTGTTGCAGCCCAAGCACCTTCAGCCACATCACCGAGAACACAAGCCAGTGATGCCTCAAACTGCCTGCAGCCCACAAGTCTGACACCTTTTCCACAGTAAGATGAGGACAACAATGGGATAATGCAGGTGCCAGCTCTGCAGAAGAAATTGCTGAGAAGGGATCTGGCTGCTGTTTTTTAGCTCATCTAGGTCTCTTAATCCTCTCTGGCATTCTCACTCACCAGAGATGTGATGGTGGCCAGCACGATATAATTCTTGATGATTTTCTCTGAATAACCTTTCCACGGGTCAGCCCTAGCAGAGATAAGACTGTCTCTCCTGAGAGAGACAACCACTGATATATTTGGATACTTAGCAAACGTGCTGTCTGAAGCACCTGTCACTGATAGCAGTGGAACAACACTGGTGTAGAGCTGCTCAAATTATCTCAGGTTCAGAATGATTTTTCAGTGCTATCCACTTTGCTGCTTTTCTCTCAAGAGGCTTTTCAAATGTCATATCACCCCTGCTCTTTATCACAATAGTCTTTATGTTGAAATGAGCTATAAAAATCAGCAAGCTCTACTGGGGAAAGCAGGCTGTGCATATTTCACAGCAGGGCAATGCAGACTATTTTCAAGGGGGAAAAAAAAAGCTTTACATTTTTGCTGACTCTAAATGAACACAATCTGTGATATAAGATTCTACTCTCACTGCTTACTTGTACAGGGGTTTGTACTATGTCAGACATCTCAGGCTGACTAGATCAGAGCTAATAAACTAAATCTGAAGGCTAGATGCAATAAAGATATAAAAATCACAGAAGTTAGGGCCTGAATAGCTTAGGTGTCTCTTGGAATCTGGAAAGCATTGTAACAGTCAGCCTGGGTCTTTATGTCAGGAGATTTGGGGGCCTCAAAACCACCCAAAGAACCATGCCCGGAGGGTAAAACCACCTGGAGCAAGACAAAGGGAAACACTGATGTGAGAGGTGATTTTAAACTGATATTCCTCTCCCAAAAGAGTATGACTCCAATATCCATTTCAAAACTGAAATCTCAAACTAAAGCAAAGCTGGCACAGGATTTTCTTCCTGAGGGTCAAAGTCTCCTGCTGCATTTTTAGGTGGGAAGAGTCTCAAATCCTGCACTCACATTTTCTCAGTGAATTCCTTCACCATTTATCAATTTGTACTTGTCACTGAAGTTGAACTGACTGCACTTGGGAGTGCCACAATATTTCAAGCAACAAGAATTAACATGGAGAATAAGACTGTGAACCCTTGTACTGGAGCTGTCTGGTACTGAGGTACTAATTAATAAGTAAAGTTTATAGAAAAAAGAAATCATGCGCAAGTGAAGCCTGTGCACATCAGCATTTTCTGCCCTGTGAAGGTGCCCTTTAGGTCTCTCAGTTGCTGCCTTTTGGTGACCATCCTGAGCTACCTCACTTCTACATTCATGAAGAATGTACATACATGAAGAGCCTCCTCAGGGAGACAGGACCCATCTTTTCAAGCAGAGCAAAAACAATTCTGTGATCTGATCTCCGTGCTGTTGGGGATAACCAGGTCAGCTTCTGTAAGGCCACTGCTCCTGTGGACTGTGGAAAGCTGGAAGTCCAATTCCTGTAGTGTCCTCTGCTGAACATCTTTTAAAAGCATAGGAGATTGACATATTTATTTTTGCCTGTGGACTTCAGCATGGTTTTGTACACCAGGGCAGTGGGTAGTTGACACTGTGAGTGTTCTCTGGAAAAAGAAGAACACAAAGAATTACCCTTCGAGTCCTTGGTTCGTATTACTGATGTTTGAATGTGAAACTGTGACATTTTTTATTTAATGCCCAAGTTCTGATCACTGTTAGTGAGGACAGAGTTTCATCCACAGGGAACTATGCCATTGATTTACATTAAAGTTTTCTTATTTATGCTGAGCTGTATAGGTTTTTTTTACTCCATTAATACATTCAAATCTTTCTCTTCAAAGCTAGAATACAGTCCAAAGGGAAAGCAAAACCTTTTGCCATGATAATTTCTTTTAAGAAAAGTTGTGTTCCTCAGCCTATTCAAATGATCAGAGAATAAGAGGTTGTCTGGCAGAATAGAAAATCACATAAATTGTTATGCCTGGGCAGGGACTCTTCTATTTACTATAGGATGAAAAAGCAAAAACCAAGGCCTCAGCAGGATCTAGGAAAAAGAAACTTTTCTTTCTTTGAATATAAGCATACTCAATTGTCTTTTCTTTTTATTGTCTCAAGAATACCATGGGAAGCTTTGATAGGATATGCTTGGATACATCTGGGGTATAACACACATCCATGAAAAGGTAGATCTGTCAGTATTAGCAAGCATGATCCCACCTTGCTGAATCCTTTGTATGATGTATAAATCTACTGTAAATAGATACAACATTCGCATTTCTAGAGGGGTTCCAGTTCTCCCAGGTTAAGCAAATGCACCTTCCTTTCTACATTTGTTTACAGTCATGAAGACACCCCAGTGAAGTGTTTTAATACTGAATATTGAAATTCTGCAATTCCTCACAGCTAACAAGGCAGACTGCAAGGATAAATGTGAATCAGCTGGTGGTAAAACAATCCCTCTCCTGTTCATTTAAAAAATGTATTTTCCCCTAATGTAGTTCCATTAGCTTCTAGCATGAATAAATAATCATGTGCCAAAGTACAGTCTTCTTCTTGTTCCTGTTCTTTCTGTTCCTAATTGGTGAGTAATACAGAAACAATTTCTGTATGGAACAGTTTTTCGGTATTTGAATTGTAAGAGCAGAATAAATGTTAAAAGTTATCAGGTGCTGCTGATTTACTACTGGGGCTCTGGAACTCTAGAAAGTCCCACTCAAATCCCTGGTCTTCAAGGGTGCTAAAGTGATGTGTGACATCATCTCCTTCTCAGGTCAAAGAAATTGAAGGGACTCAACATTTCACAAGGTTGGGTCTTACACTAAAAAGACATTAACAAAAAAGAAAAAGAAAAGATCCCCTCATGTGTACCTTGCCTTCCGTTTGTACCTGAGTTATGAGCAACAGAAGCCTCCTGAGCACATTTCAGAAAGAGAGATGCATTGTTATTTTCTTTCAGAGGAACATAAGGTTGGAGTGGCTGAATACAATAAATAGTAATGACACCAACATTTTGTCTCAGGCACTACAAATAGCAAACATTTTAATGAATGTTTCCGTATATTCCATTTACTTTTCATCTCTGGAGTAATGAGCTCTATGACTGTAGGAGTACATTTCAGCTCTTTTTACTTCAGAGAATCACCACAGTAGTGTGGATTCTGAAATTATTATGGGCAGCAGGGAAAACTGGGACCTAATATTCCTTTGATGCTGGACCTCAACACCATTATTGCAGCATATCCATAGAAAACTCAAAATGGCTGTTTAATATCTGAGCCAATATTTATCCACAAAGATGGAGTTTGGAAAATTTAAAAAACCAAAAATTTCATCTGTTTCATTAAAACAGTGCTATACTGGCACTGGCCCCACCAAAAATCAGACAAAAGAAATCAGTATCAGTTTACAATCATTTTTCCATAAGAAATTATTGTTTTACATTGTAGCACACAACCCTGTCAGAAAGACTTTTTTCTTAAAATTTTCTTCATAGAGAAATAAATAATAACAAAAAAAAAATCTCTTTGGAGAAGTGTGAATAAGTATTGGTGAGGCATTTCTTCTCTCTTTTTTATCACAGGAGACATGACTCAGGGTGTTCTGTGCCAGGAGATGCATCCCCTGTGTTTTGTTTTGGCAGTTTCTGTCAGAAACCTGTGATTTCTTTACACACATTTAGTACTTTAATCTGCGGGGGTTTTTTTCTGGTTTTGCTTTTATTGCATACTGAGCAAAACTTTGCTTCAGAAGAGGATTCCACAATAATGTAGGTTACAAAAGGTCAGATAGTCCAACTTCCTGCTCACAGCATCATGTCTTGCAGTCTCTTGTTGCCTCCTGTCTCATCACTACTCCTCTGAGAAGAGTCCCATTCTGTTTTCTTTACACCTTGCTGTTGGGTACATCAAGACAAAACACAAGATCTTCACTCAGCTTTCTCTTTTCAAGGAGAAGGCAACAATTCCCACTCTTTTCAGCGTCCCATCATGTCACTCGTTTCTTCTCCAGTCTGCTGTTCATCCGTGGTGCAAATGCATTACTTTGAATCCAAACTTTGACATGGAGTAAAATAAATTTGGGGGTTTTGTTGTAGGTTTTTTGTTGGTTTTGTTTTTGTTTTTTTCAATTATAGCTCCATGAACGAGGTATAAATTTCATTAGACCTCTTAGAATGGGCATTTTTTATTGTAAGCATCATTTTTCTTTCCCCAAAGAACAGGGAGTTGGCTATTTCAACACTTCCTAAAAAAATGTTATTTTGACTTGATTAAGTTAATTTAAAAAGCAAAATATTTCCATGAACTATTATGTGGTATTTTATTATAATTGAAAACTTTCTTGGTGAAAGACAAAGCATTAACATTGAAACCATGGTATAATATATTTGTGACATAATTATTAACTGTTTTCAAAAAAAATTCAAAAAAATACAGTCATCTAATTAGTGTTATGATGATTTGTTTCCTTGGACTATTGTCTGTCATATTTATCAGCAAACTAGCTACAAGGAAGTATTATTATTATATTTTTATATATAATATAATTTTAATATAGATAATATTATATTATTATTATACTAGCATTATATTTTGACAAAAATGCCAAAGAAAATATTCAGTCTTCCACTACGTATTTCTGAGAGAAAGGTTGGGGGGAAATATATCCATGGTTTAGAGTTGGTTTCTAATTATTAAATCTACAAAACAGTTCTCAAAGTCACATTTGGAGATGTGACCATGAATAAGTGTTGAAAAGTTAATCCCTTCCAATTGCTTAAAATATTTATATTTTCACCTAAAATATGGTGCACTGTGATGTCTGCAAATAGTTTAAACTCTGCTTAACTTGTATTTCTATACATGAGTTTCAAGCAATCCACTACCCAATTTAATCTTAGTATTAAAATGAGCAGCTGCTACAAGCCGCGTCCTCCCCTTTAATAGCTTTGGTTGCTGCCACTGTATGTTGGAAACCAGGAAAATTATTTAATTTCATTATGACGTCGGTTCCCAGGGGTACACCGGGGATGAGAACACCTTGCAATCCTTTTCTGCCACACGCCTATTCTGTTTTCTTCACAGTTTCAGGAACAACTGAGCTACAAATTGCTGGAAGTCAAGAAGTTTTACCACGAACTGGGTAGTTTTATCCTTTCTGCGATGTCACCTTTGTTCTCTAAGCTCTTGTTTGGGGCCATTGTCAGCAGTGTATTAAATGGGTGATACAATAGGCTTCTCTCATTTTCTTATAATCCCAAATCACTGCCAGCAGCAGTGCAGTTTGGATTAAACTACTATTTTAAAAGCTTTTGAGAAAAGAAATGTGAAGAAAAATAATAGGAGTATGCTATTTGTACTTCTAATGACAAGCATTATATAACTACCTAAAATTATCATTCATTATCAGTTTATTGGCAGAGATACACAAAGAACAGAATTATCGCAGACTTACTTTGGATTTACTGAGCGCAAAATTATATCTTCATTTCACTAATTTGGCTTGTAGGCATCTTTAACTTTTCATACTGCTTAAAAAGATTAAAAAAAATGCTCGCTGTGTATTTATTCATTAGTTGTTTATTTAAATTAGAGCTGTTTTTCATCTTTCAATTTCTTGTACATGGAGAATTCTTCTGTATGAAAAACTACTTTAAGTCATATACAGTACTTGGAACAATTAATCAAGTGAAAGAATGTTACCTTAAGAGGGACAAGTGACTGTTCTCAATGTTTTTGCCATCTAGGATGTACCAGAGAGGATGCACAGTGCCCCAGTGATAATGACAGGTCGGCAAAAGCCATAGGTTATCAAGATGAGAGTGCCCCCCACAAATGAAAGCTGAGTGATTACTATTTTAATGACCCTTCTTCAACTTAAATTATGTATTTTGAAAGTTCTCTTTAGAAAGCAACCTTCAAAATGCTGGGTTTAGGGAGCTAAGTGTTAATCAGGTATTAAAGCATATTATGAACAGATATCTGTAAATCAAACAGCTTTAGTGCTGCAGAAACTACAATTCAGATAGTGGTAGTCTTTTACAACAGAGATTAATTCCTCTAATAAAATAAGTCCTCAGCAAAGGATGCTGTTATGATGTATGTGCTGAGATTAGCTAAAAACTCCCTAGCTAAAAGCCATCATTATTTACCAGTATGGATTTTAAGGACAAGCTTTTCAAAGTCACTTAGAGCTGAATATGCCCAATTCTCATTAATTTTATACATGATTTGGTATCCAAATCCCTTTGAAAAGCTGAATAGCTCATTTTATGAAAGTCCAACAGGCATCTGTGTCTGGATATTTCCTCTTGGGATCACAATTTGTATGTGCCCAAGACACTTGAAGAATGACTTTTCCCATTAACTTTTGAAGCAAAAAAGTCAGGACACGACACTCATGCAATATGTATATGAAGCTAAAATGGAAACTTTGATCTAGCAAGTCATGTGATGTGAACAAAGATAGAAAGTGAGCAAGGAAAAGACAGGAGAGAATTTCCCTTTCTGGAATATATTTTACTTCAGGGCAAAGAATCCTCTATTACAAGGCAAAATTACCCCTGGCCATGAATACAAAAGCCACAAAACTGCTGGTAAAACCTAACTTCGTTAGCTTTTCTGTTTTTCTCTTGCAACTTCACACTAAATCCACAAATTCTTACAGATTTCTTAGGCGGGTGTTCTTAAGACAAGTTTTTCTGCCTCAGAAGGGGGAGTTTTTTCACTTGCCTCTATGAGGAGGTATCCTGCTATGAGAGGAAATCAAGAGTTTTACTGGTAAGAAAACTTTCTAGCAGATCTGCTATATTTGATTAATGTTAGCAATGATAGAAGTATGCTAGATGGCAGACAGACCATTAGATATAAAAAATAGTGATTTCTTAGTAGTAGTAATTTTCTTCCTGGAATTTATCTGTTTGTAATTTCTGTGGTTTTGGAATGAAGAAATGCTCATTTTGGTGGAGCAGGTGTTAAATGAGAAGCGAGTGAATAGTATATTACCAGGAGTAGAGGTTCAGTAATCGACTGTTATATGCTTGAAAATAAGACTTTTGGTTTATAAAATAATAACATTTAAAGATTTTTTTCTCGATTATCTGGAGTGTTGTTTGGTTTTTTTTTCTAAATCTCATCCAGTTGTTTTTTTTCATAGTAGTTGAAGTTTTCAGTAAAGCCTTGTCTGATGTCATGCTAAGAGCTGTCAGTGTCCTGGCTGTACCAAGTCCTTGTCCAGCAAGAGACCTAATGAAGGAATATTTGCCTCGACCAATTAAGTATCAATCAACTTGTCTTTCTCGTCAACCTTGTTTGCCTCCAGGTATCCATTCTCTAAGACCCCTCACATGTGATTTAGTGTTTCACACCCTGCCTAAACTCTCTAGTGACACATCTCTCTTATTCCCATAATTTTCAGCTCTGCACCCACACCAGGTATTATACAAACCTGCTGCAAAACTCCCTACAGATTAATCTCCGAATTAACCTGTTTTTTTCACTCTAGTTTGTGCCATCTGAAGACTGGTTACTGAAACATGCAGGCATGAAAATAAAGAATAGGGGGAGAAAAAATAAAGGGTTTTTTGTTTTGTTTTGTTTTCTCTCTTTTTTAATTTGTAAACACTTGGGGACAAACTTGTTTATGTGCTCTGAATTTACGGGGAGGTGCACATCTCTACTGAGTGTTCAGCTTCTGCACAAGGCTCTGCTCGGGGCAGGGTATAAAGTGCTACTCAAACCCACAGTGTGCAGCACATCAGTTCACACATATTTCTAATTAACACCTAATTTTGGATTAATTTCTGATTCCTTCCACTGGGCTTTTCTAATGAGATCATGAGCTATATTGGCAGAAGGTTTATACTTAAAAGGTATCTATAAGGTAGAACCAACTAGGTAGTTAACTGACAATAAGATTAAAAAAATCCAAATCAAACATGCAAAAAAAATCCCCCAACTCCCTATTTGTTAGACATCTGTAGTCTTTTTTTTTTAATTTCATCAGCTACAATCAAGGAAAGAATCTAAATACTTTCTGCTCCAGCAGTTCATTCCTTGCCTTTCTTTTCATGCATTAAAAAGCTGTGTTTTATTAAGGAACCAACCACAGCCCCGTCCCCATGCCTGCATCTCTTGGGGGAGAGGGCTTGGGAGCAAAGCAGGGATGTGGCAATGGGAAAGGGGGGTGGCGATATTTTAATTTTTATGTTGTTTCTTACTAGTCAAATCTATTTTGATTGGTGATAAAAACAGCTAATTTCCCTAGGTCTGGTCTGTTTTACCCGTGATGGCCACTGGTGCGTTATCTCCGTGTCTCAACCCATGAGCTTTCTCATCCTGTTTTATCCCTGTGTACTGTAAGGAGAGGGAGTGAGGGTGCAGCTGAGTGGGGTTTCTGACTGCCAGCCAAGGTCTCATTAACACACACAGAATAGAGAGTCCTTCATCCAGAAAAAAATATCAGAAAGAAATTTAATAAGACAATAAAACTTCCAGACACAGTCAGACAAACTCACTGACAAGGAACATGTTAACATGTGACAGTTTTTCCCCCTTATCCCTCAGTTTTACCATACTCCTTGGATCACGTAGGCCTGCTCATTTTGATACCTTTGTTTCCCCTGCTAAACCCACATAATAAGCCATTCACATTCCCAGGAAGCTCTTCCTCTGTGTCCCATAATGTGTCCTGGGACTCTGGGCAGTGAGCCCATAGTGTGGGTGCCACCCCCGGCCCGTGGGACTGGGGCATTTCTGGGACAGCACTGGTGGAGGCCAGGGC
Organism: Ifrita kowaldi; assembly: GCA_013398055.1. NCBI lineage: Eukaryota > Metazoa > Chordata > Aves > Passeriformes > Cinclosomatidae > Ifrita > Ifrita kowaldi. Next base: position 53,288 of record VZRS01001767.1, on the reverse strand, counting down.
AGGGATTCGTGTCTCTGACTGGAGCATTTGGGCTCTTCTGCCTCCCTTGTGCCTCTGAGCTGCTCTGTGTGTGTTGGGACAAACTTTACGTCACATAACCTGGCAGTGTTAACCAGCTGGACTTCCTTCTCACCCCAGACCCCTGAGGAACCTATAGTTCAGATACACCTCTGCCTTGCCCACAGACCTTAATCTCACAGTCATTTTCAGAGTATTCCTAGGAGTTTAGACTCTGTGAAAGCACAGGACAGGAACCACCTTTATACGTATCCCTGAAAGCACTGTCTCTGTGTTGTGGAAGAGGGGAGAGGAAAGAGGCAGAAGACATAACTTTGGAGCATGAAGAAATTTGCAGCCAAACATCTCAGGAGAATGTTAAAACAGCCTGAGTATAGGGTCTCATGGCTGACTGGAAGCTGGGGAATCCCATTCCTTCCTATTAGAGCTCTTCTACTTTGAATAAGTCTTAGATGGAAAATGAAATAAAAACCGTGAGAAGCAATCTACAGAACTGAACATATATCTTCCAGGATAGAGCTAGAAGGTGGAAGCAACCATCTTTTTCATTGTTCCAGAAAAAATACTATGATTTCTGAAAGAGATGCATCAGATACTTGACCCCAGTTTAGGACAGCAAACAAAAAGTGCAAAGACTTGAACTCCAGAGGCAGAATACATAAGAAAATGTATATTTGTTCTTTGCAATTCCTATAGTGATAGATGACTGGCTTAAACATATTTTTCTTTTTTTCTTAGGAACTTTCTTTTCCAAAGGTAAAGGGTTTTGTCTCTATGTATTTTATGAAGGACTGTACAAGCAATAGAGATACTTCTTTTAAGCTTCTAAGTGTGTGCAATCCTTTGTGTAGATATTCTGTATTTTCTAAACACTATTGAATTCCACACTGCAGGTCCAGAATGTGGGTGTAATTTCCATAGCTTTTGTATATTCTTTGAATCTAACAGCAACCTTATCTTCCTGGTAGATCCAGTGACACAGGGTCACAAAGGCCTGAAAGGAAATGCCACACAGCAGAGCAGAACTATCACTGAGACCAAAAAGCTGAGGTTTTTGGTGTCATTGGTGAAGGTCTAGTTACAAGTTCATTATACCCTCAAGATACTCTTTTAAACTGCAGCTCTGATCCTGTTTCAACTACTGTCTGCCTTTGTTTTTCGGTTGGGTTTTCTTTTTCCTGAATGTCTCATATTCTTTGTTTTCCTCCTGTCACACAATTATTTGTGAACTCTGAATAAATACATATTGTAGGGCTGGATTACAGTGGAGATAGAGGAACTGTCTGACACAGCTTGTTTTTTGGAGAGGAAAATTTATTGTGGAGATAAAACTGCCTTACAGCTCTAACAGAAGAATATTTAGAAGGAAAGCTAAAGTGATTAATTATTACACAGTAGACAGTTAAATATTTATTAAATACCATTAATGCACACTGTAGTGAACCAAGTAATATGCACATGAGTTTTTTTATCATTATGGCCATAACTGCACGCTCAAATTGAGCCAGGCAACTTGCAAGTGTTCAGGGTGCACGTTCCCAGGAGAGTCTGAAGCTTTATATAAGATATTCACGCACAGGTAAATCCATTTAATACACTAAACAGTCTTTGCAGAAAGGGACACTTCTTCCTGCACCCAGAGTATTTGATCTCCTCAAGGTTCTCACAGAAACCACCCCTGTAGCTCCCCTGCTACCAAAACCTTGCCATGAAAATCAGTTGCAGGGATTAACAAATACTGTAGCTAGAGCTCCATATGTTGTACAAGGAATGGCAATACTCTTCCCTCAGAAGTCGATCAGTTGACATGTTGTCTTGGTTTGAGACCAATTTGGAGGAAAACGTCTGAAATGAACATCCCTCTGTTAGAAGGCAGATTTCAGCAGCCCCTCCTCCACCAGGTTTGGAAAGAAATTCCTCGGAGGAAAGTGAAAAAAAAATGCTGACAAGCAAAGTGCACGCAGGCACAGAAAAAGAATAATGTTAAATAGTAAAACCTCTCGCAATGGAGAAGACCTGAGAAGATTCAAAGTCCTTTCTGTGGATGTGGCTCTCTCTCTCCGGAGCTGGGATTTGGCGCGGTCCCTCCTGGGCCACGGTGTGGGGCCTCCCAGTGATGTTGTTCCAGACCAGAGCAGAACAATCCCAAGAAAAGAAGAAGAAGCCAAAGTCCCAGGGACGAACTTTCTTGCCTCAGCTAGCTGGCTAGTGAAAAAGCAAAGACTTTTAACTCTTTGTCTCTCTCCTGAGAAATACAGCTGAAAGCTGGATAAAGCAAGAAGAGTCCTTTCCTCTGCTCTGCTGCAGCGAGTTATCCCTGCTTTGAACACAAGCCACAAAAATAATTCCATTGGCTTCCCCACCTCTCTCTCTTAAAGGTACGGAAAGGCACAGGATTCATGTCTGGGCATAGAGCAGGCAATAGGGGATACAGCATCATAAAGTCACCCCAAGACACATGGTTGTCTCAGCCTGGAGTTTTTATCCTCAGTTTATTCTTAGACTTGAGAATAGCTGTTTTTTCTTGTGACCTGAAGATGATTTTGTAAAACCCTTGTGCTCTTCAGTGTCTGCTTGCCCTCACTGTGTGAATTGATGTCATTAAAATAGCACCGCTCCCTACAAACCTTGCCTATGCTATATCACGTGTGCTACCAAGACAACTACTCTAAAAGGTAAAATTAATGAATGAAATAGGGATAAAAAGCTTGATAGAGCGGTAATAGAGCTATATTTGTCTTCTAAAGATCTCCCATGGCAGCCAGGAAACATCAAAGGAATGATGCCTTGCAGGAATATACAAATCTCAGCAAAAATATCTTTTCTAGCTTGGTGTGACTGAGTAACTTCACAACAGAAGGGATATCGAAGAGAGCCAGGAAGAAACACAGGCCTCTAGTGTCACTTGGGTTACCCGAAAATATCTAAGGTTGCCGCACATGACTGGCAAAATGACATAGAATTTATGGGAGGTTAATATCTGTCTGAACAGTCATTTGCAGGCTCTGGTGAGATCTGAGACAGCCCAAGGTTTCAATTTTCAGCAAACTGAAATGCTGTCTCATAACTGAATGGTGTTGCTCCATTCCGTAGATGTTGCTGCTTACTCTGGAGGTTGCCTGTCTTGGAGGGATAAAAGGCTCAATGTGAATCCTTTTCATTTTGAATTATGGGAGTCAAGTGAAGAAGGTATAGGGAGGAGTATGAAAGTGGGAGAGAGATGGCAATGACTGTGGGAAAAGGGAAGAAAGAGCTGTAATCCTTCAGCATTTGGAAGAACAAAAATAGAATGACTTTACATGCAAAGGGGAAACACTGATGCAGAGCTCAAATGGGAGAAGTAAAAATTCAGGTTTTGCTGTTGATTATTGGAATTGTTGAGGGATTTATTTGGAATCTGAAACCCTCAACCTTTTTCAACTACTGAAAAGTATATGCTTTGGTAAGCAAGAATAACTGCACAGTTACTGGTAGCAGGGTAGCTTAAACAGTTTTTCCATTAAAAAAAAAAAAAAGGCAAGTAAAAAGTAAAAGTGTAGCTTTTAAAAGATAAACTCATCTTCATTTTGATTCAAACAATTTTTCAGAAAAAAAAGGTTTAAAATGTATTCCATGTATTAAGAGTGTTTCTATACTCCAAGAGGCTTTCCTTTGGGTACTGTAAGATGGTTTATTATCCATTATCTGTAACACAAAGATAATGAAAGTGGTTCTATTGTACTGTACGTGAAACCCACAGGAATACCAGGATTTGACAGTCATGATATATCTCAGTTAGTTTCTAATGTGTAAAGCCATCACCAATCATAGAGAAGACAGTCTGTTGGTTAAATAAGTCTACAAAGTAAGATGATAGAGTTCTTCATTTATCTTCATTGAAACAGCTTTGACTGCTGTGTGGTTGATAAAATAAATCTAGTCCTATTCAGAATGTCTCCTCTCTACCCATTGCAAGCAAGCAGTTTCTGCTCTCCCATATCAATTCGTATGCAGCCCTCATCACCCACAAGGTGGGAGTATCTTCTACAAGCACCTTGAGTAAAGTGACTCACAGGTGTCAGCTGTAGATCATTTTCTTGCTCATCTCTCCCACAGGAGAGAATTGTGTATGCAGTGAAGCATTTTGATTGGAAGATTTTTTAAAAATGTATTTATGAAAGAGCTGGTAGGTCAAACATGCAGTAAGAGATGGAAAGGTTCATTATTGCCCTGACAGGTCATGGATGCCTCATCCCTGGAAGTGTTCAGGGGCAGGCTGGATGGGGCCCTGAGCAATCTGATCTAGTTAGTGGCACCCCTGCCCATGACAGAGGGGTTGGAAGTAAATGATCTCTAAGATTCCTTCCAATCGAAACCATTCTATGATTCTATTATGTTTCTCTACTTTTAGGGGAGCTCATCGTATTATTTAGGAATAATCCCATGAAACTCCATCAACTTCACAGTTATATAAAAACTTTAGTGCTGACATCAGACCAGAACAGTTGATCACAGTCTCACAGCCTCTGTTTTCTGCAAAAGCCTGTTCCTCTCCAAAGGTTATAGAGACACTTGAAGCACATACACACATACATATGTTGCAAATGTTACTGTTAGACAAGATGAATATAACCTCTCTCCCTTGAGGACCATAAATAAGGCTCAAGATTCTGAATTTGTTTTGGTGTCAACAGCAAGTAATGATAAAACCAGACAAATGGATTCTTTATGTCTCCTGGACACACCAGATCCAATGCAGACAGGATCTGCAATTAATCACTTAATTCTAAACTATATTTCATGGTTTTAACTCAGCCAAGAAGTGGGAAAACCATGAATATCACAGTCACTGCCATCTTGAGTCTCTTTGGATAGCTGGTGACAAACAAAAGACATCACTCAGTGTGGGTCAGTAAAAGTATAAAACAAGGAATGCAGAAAGGGGAATAAACTATAGACTGTGCCCGAATATAGACATGAACTCTTTAGACAAGAGCTGTTTCTTAGTAGAAGCCTCTTAACGTGTTTTTCTTTCTTCATCAGCATCGTCACTGGCCCTTTTGGGTTTAATTTCAACAAGCTGTTTTTCAAGTCAGAGCTGGACCTGCTTTCCAAGTTTTGTGCCATGTGTACTGAAGTGGTGTAGACTATACATGGTGAGAGGTTGCTGATGTGAGTCTATATCATTTTATGACTGCATTTAAATGCCACGCAGCACCAGGGAGACGTTGACCTTTGGAACCCTTTTCCAACACGTTCTTTGAATGTACTTCAGTATGAAAACATTGTCTTGGAAGTTTGACAGATGTGTCAAATGACTCAGGGAGGTCAAAGATAAGAACATCTCCCTGTTAATCATCCCTGATGGTAGCCAACCATCTATCATGTCACCAAGACCTTTCATGTGCTGGTCTGAGACTCAGTTATATCAAGTTCAGGATATTAAATGTAATTTTGCAAGCTTGAGATTGCCTTGGACTTGTATTTATGTGAAATTTCAGTGGAAAAGAAAAAGAAAGGTATTTGATTTTTCCAGAGAAAATAAGTCTTTACTGATTAGAGTTTTTCTGGAATACAATTAAGTGTGTCTTAGTCATTTGTTTACAGTGAGGCTAAGAATGGCGTTTTATAATGAGGATATAATATTTTAAAAAATACAGAGGAAGAAAAACAAACAGCAAAACCAGAGAGGAAAAGAAAAAAGGTGTACCAGAATAAGATTGTAAGTTGTGAGTAACCAGCTACTTAAAGTAAAGGTATTTTAATTATCTGCCATCCCACATCTAGTATCATTGTGATTTCTTTAATGTGTCAATGCAGGAGATACATTAACTGTTCAGGTTTCAGTAACAAGAATGAAAAATCTGGTTTTTCCTGCAATGTTATTTATAGATTACAGTAAATAGTCAAACTTCCATTTAGGCTGGTATAGCATATATAGCACATATAGCTCATAAATTGCTGTTACTGTTTTGTACCAGAGATATGAGGTCTGGTAATGAAAACTGATACGTTCATTTCAAAGTTTACAAGGGAACACTTGTTAGCTCTGTGAGGACACCAGTGCTTCCATTTAGCTGAGTCATGTGATGATACTGGGGATGGCAATATGACAAAATAGATGAAATGTCTCCTTTTCTTAGTCTTTCACAAATCCTCAAAGAAATTGTAGTTCCTAAAACCTCCAGTCATCCCAGATTGGTTTGTTCTTGCCTTTAAGTTCTCCTCAAGTTGTCAGAAATCAGAAACCTCAGTGTCCCCACTGTGATCATCTGTAAGATCAAGAGCTAAATGGTGTCGTGGACGACAGAAAGGTGTCATGAAACTATCAAAATAAAAGAATCTCTAGCATATAGCTATTGCACAGCTGCATCATATTTTGAAAAGAATTAAGATAGAAAACTTAAGCATAGGTTGCATTTACAGCTGGGTAAAGACAATTAAATTTCTCCTCCTTTCTTTGGCAGCACCAATATCTGTGGCGCAAGTCTGTCAGACTCCAGCAGTCAGCTAAAGCTGGACTGAATTCAGGAGTGCGTGGTAGAAAGGGAGGGAGGACCAGCACACAGCTGCTAATGTCCCTGGTTAAACTGGTGTCACTTTTCCTCTGGAATGAACATTGAAGAAATTGTCCTGTAGCAGAGAATAAACATCACATCTAATTCTTAAAACTCTTTCATCAAAATAAAATCCCAAGTGCTGTGGTTTACCTAGTTGTATTGCCAGTGCTCCTTCTGCTGGAGACTGATTGCTTAGTCACAGAAATAATATTCCACTTCAAAACAGAGCTGAGAAATAAAAAATATTACAATTCAGCACAGCGCTTTCATCAAGGGGCAATGAGTGCCACTTGCATACATCTCAGTCGAGGACACAATCTGACTTGAAATTATTCTTTAGCAAAACTGTGAGAAAGTAAGATCAATTTACTTTCCTCAATAAAATTTGAGGACTGTGACCAATTCTTCATGGTGCTTTGTAGCACTTAGTCCTACGAGGTCTAGATCATCCAGGCCTGAGTTCTTCAACTTGTATTTATACTTGTGAAATATATTACTGCTAAAACCCAGGAAATACTCTTAAATTAGCCTTTTACATTGCATGTGAGCTGTAGTGGAAATTGCTGCATTAAATGACTAAAATAACATTTATTCAAGTAAATATAACGTGCAAAATGTTTGCACACAGCTGCTTACTGCATTTATTCATCAATTCGTTGTTGTTAAAACCAGAATGATCTATAAAGACAAAGGGTTCATAACTCAGAGAGCCGTGCACCCATTCAAGCCATGAGCAGCTGGTGTCTCCAGGAGAATGCTGTGGGAAAGTGTGAAAGGCTTTGCTGAAGTCCAGGTAGACACATCCACAGCCTTTTCCTCACCCACTGAGGGAATCACTTTGTCATAGAAGGAGATCAGGTCAGTCAATCAGGACCTGCCTTTCACAAATCCGCCAGGCCAGGCCTGGTCCCCGGCCCGTCCTCTGTGCGCCGTGCGGTGGCATCCAGGATGAACTGCTCTCACGATGATCTGGTTACCCACACAATGAGCTTGCACACAACTTTCCAGTCATTCGCAGCACATTCTGTTCATTTGTGCATTTCGAAATGCTGTATTTAGCCTTTTCCTGGGTTCAATATTCTCCTCCAGAAAGTACCAGAGGTATCTTAGGTAGAACGTCATCAGTCCTCTGATGAATCGCAATCATCCCGCTCATCAGTCTAGTACCAGCTGCTCATCAGATAAACTGCTGAGTTTTGCTGATACAGACATTAGCATCTGCAATTCTTTCAAAATCAACAGTTGCCCTGGAAGTCAACCCCAAAGAAATTTATTTTAAAGTTAGGCATATAATGCAAGTTTGACTTGTCCTACAACTGGTACCCCAGGGAGCCATTTGATGTAAGATGAATGCTAATTTTAGAAGAGAACAGCCTTTTAAACTCTGTGGACTGTAGAAGGAGCCTCGGTGATTAGCTTAGATTTGACTTTTAGATGGCATAAATTCAGCAATAAAAATCCCAACCTGCATGCCTAGAGTTTATTGGTATTTAATCAACAGATCTTATTTGCATGCAGCTTTCTATTTTAAAACAAATGTAACTCAGTCAATGAAAACAAGCTGAGACAACAAAAGGAAATTCTACACTTGTAATGGTAGCTATAACTAATTCCATGGAAATTTGCACTACTCTACCTGCAAGTAAGACTTTGCTTTCAGTTCCAACTCCCAATGCAGAGGTATTGATTGTACATATGGGGACTGAACCTTTCTTAGAGGCATCTCTAAATACTGTGTCGTCAAGATATTCGAGCCCTTTAAGGATTGAGAATCTACCTGTTAGTCTAATTCAACAGTTAAATAATGATGGAAAATAATTTTCTTTTTTTTATACATGTGCTAAGATGCTACAGTTAGATACAATAATAAGAGAAATGTGTATGTCTAAAAAAGCCAGTGCAAGCCAAGCCATCATTAACAAAAAAGAAGATATGAAACAGAAGGAATCTTTCATATACATTGATTTGAACAATTTCCAGGTCTTAGCAAATCGCTATCTACCATAACCTTCTGTTTGGTCACTTTTTTCACCACATTATATGAGGTTTACAGCCCATTAAGATAAGCCATGTCCCTTGACCATTTCTCTTTCTGTAAATAGGCTATCAGAAGTTATTTTAGTTAGAAAACAACATTGTTAGAAATTAAGGGTTATTGAAGAGTATGCAACCATAATTACGCAGAATAATCAAATCTGCATAATGTCCATCTTGTCCACTTGGAATATTAATCACACATTTCAGCACAAAAATAGGTCTAGGCACAGCCTGAGCTCCCTGGAGGGAATCTGGGATCTTCTGAAAATCACACCTTTCGAGCACCTGAATCAAACACTTCATTGTGAAGCAGGTTATGAGGTTGGTCAACCATCCTGTCTCAGGTCAGTTTATTGTCTTACACCCATCCATTGTCCCCCCCATACTGAGAAGACAATAAGGAGCTCACAACAAAGACAAGCTGAGGAGTTCCTGGGCCACTCTAGGGATTAATGAGGTAAGTGCACTGAGTGCACACAAGATCTCCCACATTTATTAAGAAAACATAAGATTCAAACTTATACTAAAATTCCATAGCTCTTGCCACACTGGTATTTTGAAGTTGGTATTTGAAAGCCAGAAAAATGGGACTGCAAATGGCTTTTGCTTTACTGGTAGTCCATAGTTTGTGTTATAGAATTTCATGTTCAAGGTTAGAAGTTGGATTATTTTTTATTTAGTATGTCTTCAAGCTTTTTCAAAAGACTTGTTGAAATGAGTTTAAAATTTTATTTGCTAACTGATTAGCTGGGAAGGTGACCCCAGTTTTAATTCATTAATTTAAAAAAAAAAAAAAAAGGAAGTAAAAAATAGACTGTCATTTCTCTCCCTTTTAATTAAGTTTCTAGAACTTTTTAGGGAATGTTTTTATGGGGTTTTTTCTGCCTTGACCTCTTACTGGTAGTGCAAGGTTCTATGCAATCTGCTTTTAGGGTCAGTTGAATACCAATAAAGAGAGTTTTAACTAATTTTCTGTAGCTGGAACTAGCTTAGACATTGAAAAATTTTAAGATTCAGTATCAACTTCCTAGTTTAGTAGAACTCTATTTAAGACCAGACTAAACAAGCTATTTTTATCAGCTAAGCATAGAATATTTTCAAAAGACCTAAAATTTAACAAAGAGAATGTTACACGAAATGCAGAATATCTCCCAAAGAGTAAAAACAAGTATCTATATTTTTGTCTGAAAAATAAGAACAAAAACAAGTGTCCAAACTCAATGAGGAACATGGAAATACCCACGACCAAGCATTCTCTGTTTGCATTACAACACTGAAGTCAGTGGCAGCAAATTCAACACTTGCTGCTTAGAAGACAGTTTAAGTTCTCAGACAAACTTTCTGTCTGTACTTCAAAAGAGCACTAAATGGAATATATAATGCAAAATCTGCTCATAAAACAGGTGGTGTGGTGTGTGGTGGGTTGACCCTGGCTGGATGCCAGGTGCCCACTAAGCCCCTTTGCCCTTTCCCTCCTCGTCTGAACAGGGGAGAAAAAACATAATGAAAGACTTATGGGTCCAGATAAGGACAGGGAGAGATCACTCAACAATTACCTTTATGGGCAAAACAGACTTTATTTGGGGAAGTTATTGAGTGTATTACAAATCACCTTAGAGTACGCTGAAAAATAAAACCAAATCTGAAAAACACCTTCCCTCCACCCCTCCCTTCCTTCCAGTGTCGACTTCATTCAGTTCATCACGCATGTTGTGTTTACTGCTCCTTCTTCTGCCCTCTCTTCCCCTGCTCCAACATGAGCTCCCCATGGGGTCACAGCCTCCTTTGGGCATCCCACTGCTCCTGTGTGGGGTCCTGTGGGGCTGTAGGTGGATCTCTGCTTTCCCATGGACCCCCATGTGCTGCAGAGGCACAGCTGCATCACCCTGGGCTGCACCAGGGGCTGCAGGGGAACCTCAGCTTTGGTGCCTGGAGCACCTCCTGCCCCTCCTTCTGCACTCACCTCGGTGTCTGCAGAGCTGTTTCTCTCACATGTTCACTCCTTTCTCCCAGTTGGTGTTGCACAGCAGGGTTTTCTTCCCCTTATTAAACATCTTACCCCTGAGGCACCATCAGCATCACTGATGGCCTCGACCATGGCCAACAGCAGGTCAGTCTTGGAGCCCGCTGGCACTGGCTCTATCAGACATGGGGAGAAGCTTTGCACATCTTCTCACAGAAGCCAACCCTGCAGCCCACCCCCCCTACCAAAACCTGGCCATGCAAACCCAACACAGCATGTTCCTTTTGAAATGCTTCTTTGGGCTTTGGGTTAATTGGATTTTCTTCTTCAAAGATACATATTCTTAAAACACATTGATGAATAAGGGTGGTTGGACTGTTCTAGATCAACAAGCTGTACCTGAATGAGTAAATGAATGTATTTAATTACCAATAACTTGATTGAATACTCACAGGATATAGGCTCAAATATACTTACTTTAGCTTTTGCACTGGAAGTGTTGCAACCCCAGATTCAAGAAGAATAAAGGAGAAATTTGTCCAGAATTAGAGGAGACTTTTAGTGCAGTGGTTATTTTTTTATCCCTCTGACATTTACAGATGAAAGAGGAAAAAAAAAAAAAGCAGTTGCTGTTTTTTTCCAGGTGACAGGTCTTTTCCAAAAACAACTGACTGCTATGATCAACATGTTTTGCTCAAAAAATATCTCTGACTTATTTTTTGAAATGTCAGAACAATAAAGCATTTCTCTTCTGGAAGCTGGCCTGAAATTAGCAAAAATTGCTGAAAAGCCCAGGCTTTTCAGCTGTAGCCAAACTACCCCACCTTGTGTATATTTTTTCAAGGATGTAACAATCACTGGGTTTTGGCTGGACATACGATATTTTCTGGAATCACTGATTTTAATTGGTGATGTTAAAACTACAAGGCTCCTTAACACAAGGCAAGGCTCAATTGCAGATAACACAAAACTGGGAGGAGTGATTTGTTCACTAGATGGTTGTGCTGCCATTCAGGAGCACCTTTCCAGGCTGGAGAAATGGGCTGACAGACCCTTGTGAAGCTCCAGAAAGGGAAGAGCCAAGTCCTGAACCAAAGGAGGAATAACCCCATGCACCAGTACAGACTAGGGTCCAGGTCCGTAGAGAAAAAGATGAAGGTCATGGGGGACACCAAACGGCACATGAGCAGCATTCCCTGGCAGCAAAGAGGTCAACAGCCTCTCACTCTGCATTGGGCAGAGCAGGGATGGAAGCCCAAACCACCTAAGCTGGTTCTAAAGCACCATGAATGGAGTTAAGTGCAGGCTTTGAATTTCACACATTATATCTAAGCAGTTTTAGATGCACATCTCCAAACAATTTCATTGAGAAGTACCTATTTATCTCTATGACTCAACCAGGTTAAGACACACACACTTGCTTAAATAAGTCCTGTCTCTAGAGAATTTATCTAGAAATAATAACAAAATGGGTTAACTTGGATGCAGAATTACACAACTGCAATTAATACACTGCCACAAGCTTGTCTCCACACAATGCTGCACTGAGCTTTATAGACATATCAGTGTGAGCTGCCCTAACTCATGATCTCTGAAATCTATGCATCATTATGCAAATATTTATTTTTGCAGTGACAAATCCACAAATTAGTTGCAAATTTATGTTTGACGATTTCTTTCCTGTGAATAGTTCAATTTTAAATAGACTTGCCAGGATTCATTGAGATGACATTTTGAAGGAAAAGAGCAGCCCAAAATAGCATGGTATGTTCTGGTTCATCTTGTATCAGTGGACCTGCTCCCAGATCCTTGGCTACCCTTTATTGATGCCTTGGTTTCTGATGGATATAAATTCAGCACAAGCCAGGAAAAGGCTGTCGCTTTCTTTGAATAAGAAATCCACATGTACACCGAAGAGCTGACAAAAAATTTAGTTACTCAGAATGCCAGGTCAATTTTGACTACTGCCTTCTGTTGTTTTAGGGATTTCACTGTTTTTTTGAAAATATTAATTTAAGTTTATCCAAGGTCAACATGGATCTCAAGCAATATGACTTCTGGATCCTCATTCCTGCGTATTTTTCATTTCAGTTACCCTGGTTTTCCTTCTAAAATGGGTGGTGTTCTGCTTTTGCATTATTTATCGTCCCCTGTTTGTGTGTCCTGAACTCTGTAAGGAGAAGGGAATGAGATGAGTCCAGAATATTTAAAAGGTTAAAGTCTGTTTGTAAGTCCATTAAGAGTTTATAGTTTTTAAACAGATTTTACTGGCCATTAAAATTCTGATGCTTTTGCCTGGCAAAGATTGTAATGAGAACAGAAAATGGCGTTAAATGGAATCCATTCTGAAGATGATTGCAAAAGATACAAGCCTAACTCATTCTCATTACAGCTTTGTGTTGGCATAATTGAGAATGTTATTCAGATACCTGAAATACTTCGAGAGAATTTTATTGTGATTGTAAAAAGGTGCTACTTAATTTGATTTAAAATTGGAACTGCAGTTGCCTTCTTTTGCCATTCTGCAAATGGCACAGGAGCAGCTGATGCTGATTTTGTGCAGCCCTGCAGGAATATTTTTCTCTTGCATAAGCCCAGCTATTGACATTCAAGACATCTATGCATGGGTTTAAGACTCGATTTGTCATCATCCACAAAGCTGACATGTCAGCTGTTCCTGTCTTATTGTTTAGAGTGAAACCAGGCTGGAGAAAAATCCTACAGGCTTAGATTGTGTTGAAACATGTCCTTCTCTTTGTGAGGATGATCTCGAGGACACCGCCTCAATATTTACTTCCAGGTAGGGTTGTTTTTGGGGTTTTTTTTTTTTTTTTTTTTTTTTTTTTTTTTTTTTTTTTTTTTTTTTTTTTGGTGGCTATGTCTCCTATAAAGATCTCAGTGCGGTCTGCCCAGGAATCTGAGAAGCCTCAATTCCAGCTGGTGGATCAAGCTAATATGAAAGTGCAAAGTTAACTTTAAGGAGAGCTCAAGCAGCTCTTAGAGCCAATGGTTTTGGGCAAACCAGTAAAGATGTTCTGTAACTGCATGGAAGAGACAAGTCCATTCATACCCGTGAAGTTTTAAAGCAAGGAAGACATGCCATGCCAGATGACATTTGCTAAAACTTCAGTGGAAAATCACGGAAATTTGGTTTGCAACTGCTGAAGAACATTCCATTTACATCTTTATTCACTTTCATGGAAAAAAATCTTCAGCTACTCTGCCTAAAAAAATAAAATATATCTATCTTTTGCAGTGACCTTAGAGATAACCTGTTACTAAGAACTCCTGAAAAAGTACTGAAGTTTTGAGTTCAGAATTCTAATTAAGAAATAAACATTTGCACCTTTGTCTGTTATTAGATAACGTTAGTAATATTTTCAAGGAACCCTCAACGTTTCACAAGCCTGGCTTCCAGATTCAAAAACAAACAGCTTGGGGAAAAAAAGCTTAGCTTTAAATATGTACCATATCCAGATTGTTGCAATACAATCAACAGCCAATAATTTGCAATACAAATTAACACCTTTTATTTAGTGACTACTAGAAGAAACCACACAATAAGAAAAAAAACCAAACAAACCAAAAATGAAAGCAAAGATGAGAGCATGGCATTGTATTTTGGTGAAGACGATCATTGGAACCTGCTCTCACTTCTTGCCCTTGAGCAGTGTAACACAAAGATTAGTTGTACCAGAAATTCAGTGTGAAAGCTGTATTATTCTGTTCCAAGTATCATTTACCCTTTAAGAAGGCAGATGCAGAACAGAATAGAAGGGAAGGAACTAGTGTGTTTTTCAGAGACCCAGCAAAAACTGAGGATTTTGGCTGAAAAAATATATTTTATAAAATTTGTAAGAATGATGGAATATACACTTCAAATTTAATAGCACCTGTAGAATTTTTTTTCTTTTTTTTTTTAGAGGAAATAGTGCAATTATTTCTAGATGAGGGTGCCTGATTTGAGAGTTCATTTGAGTAAGTAAAATATGAGCTAGTCTCATCATAATTTTTCCCAGTTTTCCTGCACAGCTACTACCTGAGGAATAACCTATAAAGAAAGAAAACTTGAACAACATTTAAATAACCTTAGGCTTTTAATTTCATTTGAAGCATATCTCAGATCAACTGAAGGTCATAATCAAGGAGATATTTTAAACAATCTGTTCTACAGAGTGAATAATTTGCTAAAATCCTCCAGCTTCACACATTCCAAGTGCTTTGTCTTCCACTTAAAAAAAAAAAATTAAAAGTAGGTGGATTTGGTTTGGGGTTTTGGAGACTTTGTTTCTTTGTTTCCAGGAAAACATGGACGAGGACAGAAAATTCATAAAAATTAGTCAAATTCTCTAAAACCAAAACCTGTGCATAGTGCACTCCAAAATGTCCACAGTGACAGTCCCTTCAAAAATAATAATGGTTGCTTTTTTTTTATATTTGCAAAAATAAAATATAAGTCCTCCCATCTCAAATAAATTTTTTCTTGCTGTTAATCACACAGCTCAAGGCTAATAATGAACACCAAGTGTAGGAAGACCTCTGCCTTAGAACAGGTCTAAAATGCTGTTAATATTGCATAAGGAAAAGAGACAATCCTTTCAAATCATCTGTCCTGATTGCTTTTACCCCAGTGTGTTAGCAATAAATATCAGTATCAGCTTGTTCTGAGTGGCTGTGTACTGAACTTGCTGCAAGAACAAATGAATCCCATGAAAATCCTTGTAATTCAGTAAGAGAACAGTTAGAAACTGGCAATGCAGCATCCTCCGAGGGAAAGAAAACATCATGAAAATATTACAAGCTGCAGGAAAAATGTGGAAAAATCAAAGATGACAATCAACTGAGAAGAGAAATAAAAGATACTTATGGCTGGTAACAGCAATCTGAGGCCCATATTCTTTTTGAATAGTTTAAGAATCAATATCTCATACAAGTGGAATTAGTACCAAACCTAAGTGAAAGACAACACAGCCAAGAAACCACTGATCTGTTTTATGCAAAACATGCTGTTCATGCAACTCCATGTATGTGTTTCCACGTATTTGCACATGTATCTTTGTGTGAAAACACACATTTGTGTATATTACTTCCCAAAAAATCAATATAATGCCATGTTCTTACTTAAACTTCTGCTTTGTAATATGGATTCTTGGGGAGATTCATGGCCTGCTAATGTAGTGCAAATTGTCTTACAAGATTCTTAGCAGTGGTCAATATGTTTACTGTTTTAGAGAATAAAGCATTACCCTTGAGAGACGTGGCTCATATCCCAAATAACAAAGGAATGTTTAGTGAACAGAAAGCAGGGAATGCAAACAGAGCTTACGCTGAACATACTAATTTTAAATGATGTGGCCATGTTCTTCAGCACATGCTCAGAGCAGATTTTGCTTGACATAGTAGAACTGCTTCTGATTTATGCCATGTGAATAATAGGAGAATCTGTGCTGCCATTTAAATGTGCTTCATTGGAAAACAATGAAAACAATTCCAAAGGCATGCATTGTTGAACAGCATAAACAGTCCAACTGCACAAGTAAGATATCTATATTGATCCAAACAAAGTCATTTTAGTCTTAAAAGGAAGAAAATAGAAATGGAGAAAACCAAGATTGCATGGCTTGTCTGGACTTGGCTTAGCCTGTGCTGATTTTAGCTTCTTTCAGTTGTGACAGCTGTCTAGCCATCAAGTAAATGTCATCTAAATTTGTTTAAGCTTTAGTTTACCTACGTGTGGTGTACTGCCTATTATTTATGGATAAGTAGTAAAATAAGTGCTCTTCACTGGCTGAAGAACTATCTCATAGCCCCAGAATAAAAATGTAGGGTTAAGGCAAGAACAAGGAACAAAAGGAGGCAATTAGTTGGGCTTTACACACAAACCATGGTGGCCAGACACTGGTGACCAAAGGTACAAACAAACACATAAATAAACAGGTGTGAGTCAGGTGAAAGAGGTTTCAGGGGAAACAAAAATGGGCAAACAAGTCTTCCATTGTACTGGAAAGCAATGAAATACTGGGTGAGTCACTGGAGGAATGAAAGAGAATATCCTTCTGGAGAGGAACTGAAGGCGATAACCTTCAGAGGCAAATGAACACTGCAGAGGTGAGTGTAGCACCACAGAAGAATGTACAGATCCTAGATAGCTTTTGTTTATCAGTCTTACCTCTGTGACTGGCTAAAAGTGTTAAGTGTCATCAAAACTGTCCTGTAGTAACTATTGTGTTTGATTATACTACCTCAATGTCAATTGCAGTAACCATAAATTCTCAGATCTGCATGTAAGGTGTATTTCTTTTGATTCAGGAATGTGACCAAGACACTCCCTCTCTAGAGACAGTGACTGAATAAGAAAAGAGTAGAGGACATGCGGAAATAGGGAATAACTCCTGCCCCTGACTGCCACCCTGCTCGTTAGCAGCCTGAAATTTAGGAAATTCCTGGGCCAAATATGTTCAGTATTTCTTTACTTAACTAGTCCTCCATGAATTTTTCTAAGCCCTTTCTGGATTAATATGCTGTCTTCTGAAAATAGGTACCACAATTCAATTATGCATTTGGTTAAAAAGATTAAAAAACAAACAAACAAACAAAAAAAATCCCAGTTCTTCCTTTTTTGAATACATAGAGCTCTTCTTTATGCCAGCATAATAAAGTGTATCTTATACCGTATATTTTTTAAATAGCCATCTTCTCAGCTATGCTTTAAGGTTATAAACATGGTGTCAGTATTTTGCAATTCATTAACAGTTAATGAATGATACAAGAGAGATATTGATTCAGACTCTTTAGGAATCAATTTTCCTCCAGAAATACTCCACAGAAATACTTAAATTTGCAAAGCCTTTATCCTGTTTTGTTTCTGCCAGGTAAACCCACCTTCTTTCTCCTTGGGACTTCAGGGAGTGTAGTCTATAGTCCAACTTAAACACAAGAGCAGGGCAACATGGCTTATGCAGGCCACACTGCTACTTTGGCACCTGGCAAACATAACTAAATATGAGATGGTTTCTAGATGGAAACTTAATCTCCTCACATAGCTTATATTCAACATTCTGTGGAAATTAATGTCTTTTCATTGTTAAGGAAATATATGAAAGCTAAAAATTAATTCCTTAAATTCATAGTTAGAACAGGTTTCCAAACAAGTCCCTTCATCAAAAGATTGAATATTAACAAAGAAATGACATTTTATTATGAGCCTGGTTTTGAGTCTGAACAGCCTTATTTTGGCAGTATGACAAAGACATCCCTAATAGCTTTGTTTTTATGACTGACATTCATCCCAGGTGAACTCAATTGATACCAAGGGATTTATATAACAGGTATAATAAACAGGTCTTGGCATTTCCAAATTAATTTCCTTGACCTGATATAGAGACATAATCATAATCTTGGGTCTTCTTGCCAGAAAGTCCCCCCATTCCCATTAGTGCACAAACAAATAGTAGCAAAGTTTAATATTTTAAACTTTGTCTGTCATTCACACTGAAGAAAACTTTGTGGTAGTTTATTTGAATATTAGGAAGAAATTCTTTGCTAGTTCCACTGTGAGGGTGGTGAGACGCTGGAGCAGCTGTGGATGCCCAGTCCCTGGAAGTGTCCTAGGCCAGACTGGATGGGGCTTGGAGCAACCTGGGATAGTGGAAGGTGTCCCTGACCATGGCAGGGGGTTGGAACGAGGGAATCTTTAAGGTCCCTTCCAACCCAAACTCTCTGTTATTCTATGGCTCATTTGAGCCCTTCTCTCTGTTCTCAGTGAGGGCAGACTTCCCCCCTGAGTACTTGCTTATGTCTGTGATGAATGGGTGTAAACAGTCCAGCAGTGTCAGTAGTTTCAGAACAGTTTCGATTTCCTTCTTTTTGGTATCTTTTACTCTTCAAATCAGTATGTGAGTGACAGCCTTCTACTGCAGTGGACCTGAGTTAATATAAAGGATTTTCCTGCTGGCAGGGATTTGCAAGCTACAGAGGTTTTGGCAAGCAGAAGCTTGTTGTTAAGGAGCATCAGAGCCCTCATTCAGAAATGCTTTCTGCAGCTGTGTACAGCTGACTGATGTCCCCAGTACCTGTGTATCCATGGTCACAGATCACCATAGCTGAGTCTCTCTGCTCTATTGGTTTAATTACAAGGAAGAGTTTGCTTATAAAATGAGTACTCAAGTTTTATACCTCATCGACTTTGTTGCATTGCAGTGTCGCACAACTGCAGTTAATGTGTTGTCTGTCTTTTATGACCTGTCTGACTTTTTCCACTCGTCCTTACAGAATTTATTAATTTTATTAACAATGTGGACAGAAGATTGCATGGGATGTACCATTGTTGGCTGAAGATGACAGCAAAGAGCTCTGGACAGTCTAGAACTACAACATGAGAACTGGAAGAGCAGCTGTAACAGCAGCTGTTGCAAATTTGGAGCATCTCCTGAGCCCTGAGGATGCTCAGAGAGGACATGAATAATCTTAGCCCATCCCTGAGCCACAGAATGCTGCTATTAAAAACTGCTTCTTTCTGAATGTGAACAAATCCATGCAGAGTAAACAAGTGTAATGCAGAGATCTTTGATCAGTAGAAACCTGAGAAATTCCATATGATCCTGCACAGTGTTTATGATTTTACCTGTCTGGAAAAAGCAGCCTGGTTGTGTTTGTTGTGAATGGTGTCCCAAATCCTCTCTGTTGGCAGAGACGCAATACCACACAAATGCAGCAAAGAATAAATTGTGCTGCTTTTCATTTCCACACCTTTCTGGTTCAGATAAGTACACAGCATTAACTGCTCCACGTATAAACCCAACAATGCTTTACAAGGCAAAGCATCAGAAGGCTGCAATGCTCAGCACAGCACTTCTTCAAGAAAATAATTCCCCTTTTCTTGCTGTCCCAATCTGTGGTCAAAGATCTTAAAATTGTTTCTGTTTTACTTGGCTCTACTCTTACAAAGACCTTGTGAAAACAGAATGCTTGATGTGAAATCACAGAATCACAGAATGGTCTGGAAGGGATCTTATAGACCAGTTAGTTTCCAATCCCCCTGCCATGGGCAAGGATGCCACTCATTAGAAGAAATTGGTCAAGGCCCCGTCCAACCTGTCCTTGAACAATTCCAGAAATGAGGGAGTGAGCTGCATGTGTCCTATCCAGAGCCTTGCAAATCTTCACACCTCCTCAGGCCCTCATGCTTCTTCCCTCTATTAATGGTGATGCCCAGCTGCCCTCTTATGAACTGAAACCACAATTTAACCAACATGGATTTTAAAAACAATGGTGTAAAAGACTGATGAATCATCATAGTTCCCCTGTGATATATGCTGATATCTATTATAGGTCCTGAGTAGTCAGTAGCAAAGTCTGTAATTCCTGAGACAGCTCATGCCAGGAGTGTGCTATCAGAAGTGTCTAACAGTAATATGTGTTAGAATTATCTCTTGAGGTTGGCTGGGCTGCTCCCTGAAAACGAAGAAAAAAGCCTGAAGATCCATAACCATTCTCTCATGCAAGCTCTGCCCTGCACTAAAGAGATAATCAGCACTGAGTTTCTTTGTATCTCCGTTTGGCACTTTTGTGTTCCCTTCCTTCCCCTGCAAGAAAAGTCAGCAGGATTTTTAGCCTACTAGAGGCCAGTGCAGTAATATTTGCTGAGAAAAGCTTTTCAGCAATTGTTTTCTTGCTGCTGTTCTTTGTTTTGGTTTGGGTTTTTTTCCTCATCCATCACAAAATGCTGATTCATGCCAAGGAAAATTTTACTGGGAAGGCCTTTTCTTGGTTACATTTGGGAATTTCCTGAGGTTGAAGATGAAAATTTGTACCAGAGAACTTTCCCCTCATTGCTGAATGGCTCAAGTCACTATGGCACAAACAGAGTCCAATGCCCTTGTTCCTCCTTTACCTCAATCAAGATCTGTTTAATAAAAGTGGAACATAAATTCCCCCATCAGAAGTTATCATATGAATAAGCGCAAAATTTCATTTTTTTTAATATCTTATTTTTCTCCTGTATAATGAATCTCACTGGGAGGTTTGTTTGGTTTTCTGTTTGATGTTTACAGAAAGGGACTAGGCTGCATTCTGAATCACATGGAAACAAGTGCTTAAACATAAGTCAGTTAATATACTGGATAGGAAAAGGGATATGTTGTTATTTGTTCATACTTCTTTGGAAGTTCATAAAACTTACTTTTTTTTCTGAATTGCTAAGAGAAGGGGGTGAGTGGGAGAAATGTTAAGCAAAAAATAAGAACAAAGATTAAAATAAATGGCAAGTATAGAAACATCAACAACAACAACACAGACATGAAAGAATTTCATCTGACTGCGAAAAAATTGAGGAAACACCTGCACCTCTTCACAGCCTGGCTGGCAAGAATGAGTAGTGAAACTTCAAAATTCTCAGTTTTTAAACTGAGAAAAATCTAAGATCTATGCAAAATTGTACCTCGAGTTCTACCCATGCAGTCTGACTGACTTCACTGAGTGTGAACAAAGTTACTCTTAGACCCTTCAGAGTTACAGAATTCTCACACGGGCTTTATTTCCCACAGATTGCACTCTGTTCCTTCAGTCTGGCTGGGAACATTAGGACCATAACATAGAGGACTGAAATAGGAATACCTCAGTGCTCTGTTCTATCTTTTCAATGCACAGAAAGAGGATTTGGGGCTCATAGGAAAGGAATAGCTGATCTATATACCTCATCTTTCAACTAGCTCAAGTAATATACCTCCTGCCTCTCCCACCTGTCTCTGTCGGTCATTCAGGAGAAAAAGAAGAGCAAAGTGAGCCAAAAAAGTCTATGGGAATGTGAAAAAAAAGGATATTAGAAGGAAAACTATAGAGTCATGGAATGGTTTATGTTGGAAGGGGCCTCAAAGATATTCTAGTTCCAAATCCCCTGCCATCTCCAAGAACACCTTCTACTAGACTAGGTTGCTCAGAGCCCCATCCAACCTGACCTTGAACACTTTAAGGGATGGGGAGTCCACAACCACTCTGGACATCAAAATACTGAACATTTAGGGTTACAAAATATCTCTAGTTCTAGTCTGGTACCAAAATTGACGTACACTCGTGCAGAAAGGAGGAAATGCCATTTTGGTTTTATCCACTTCACTCGTACTATTCAACACTCAGAATTTCTAATCTTCAGATTCTACTGGCATCAAAACTCCAGGCTATTTGGGAAACTTTGGGATGTATGAGTAGTTGCTACAGTACACTCACAAATTAAACTAATCCTTAGTGATAATAGTGCTTATCAGGAACAAATCTGGATCTGAAATATTTATCTACTCTTCACCCCACTCTTCCAGTATTAGCATAGTAATCTGTCTTTCCAGTTCAAATGCAGCATTTGTAATACTACTTTGCAGTATATTTCTGATGTCTTCTGCTCTTGTCTGTGTAATTCATGTTTGAAATGCAACAAAAGATTCAGGAGAACAAGAGAACTACATAAATCCTTTCTTAAATCCTTCAATCTTTAGATTAAAAAAATCCCCGCATTAATGTTTGTAAACCCAATAATGGGACCAGGTCCAACCATTTATGGCTACATTTGCAATTCAGATCTCTGTTAACATGAAGATTAAAGAAAGGATTAGTTTCCAGCCCCAAAAGGCATGGTTTAGCAGCCAAATATGAGTTGATCATCAGATGTGCCAAAACATAAAAATACAGGAAAGATCAAAATGGTCATTTCTGATGTCTTGTCTTTGAAACAAAGATTAAAACCATTTTAAATGCCATAGCATTCTGAATGTTCCTGTAGGACTTGCCAAACTGCTACTTCTGATCCTGTCTCACTGACGTTAAAAATTATGAAGGCCCCAGCTTGGGCGTCTTTCTGCTGAGGGTAATTTGACAGCGTTAGTGGGGGTGAGCTGCTTCTCCCGTGCTCTGACCCGGGGTAGCAGATCTGGCAGATAAACAAGTCTGTGACAAATAGCACTGACATCCCCGTCAAAAGAAAAGACATGACTCAGACCCAGTATCTGTGCACAGCCCAGTGCTGGCTTTCAGTGACAAATGGTTTTAGTCTGACAGTGTGTTTCACTGCTTGAACTTTCATCTATCAAAACAAGACTCAGAAGGAGGGAGCACAAGAGAAAGCCAAACATACAGGCAGACAGCCTGGCCTGCCCACTCAAACAGTACTTACAGTTTTTTCCACTCTTTTGGCACCCTTTTCATTCTCTGGAAAATATTTTATTTCTCCTCTCTTTTTTTCGAAATTTAAAAGAATAAACCAAGGAAAGTTTAATTTCATTACTTGCAAATCCAAGCACTAGAATAGAGCACGTGACATTTTAATGAAATCTCATTTCCACTTCAAATCCTCCACATAGGACACTAAGTTTCACTCACCCATGGAAAGAATCTAAAAGCTGGTATTGGACTAATGGAGAATTTAGTTAACTTCCAGGCACTTATCCACACGTGCTTTGAAGGCATCAGCAGGCAGAAAATCAACACCAGACAGTTCCTTCTGGATGTTCATCATCTCTCAGCGTTAGCAGCTTAGATCTGGATTTCTATTTTTTATCTCTCTGCCTCCAACTTCCCGACAAGAACTAATTTAAAGTTTTCTGCACTAGAATAAAAAAATAAAACCAAATGAAACACAAAAATCAGTGGACTGTTGTACTGTGTGTTCATGTCAGGAAGTTGGCGGGAGGCTCTGCAGGCTGGGCTCTGTCAGGAGAGGCTCTGAGCAGTTAGCTGTGTCAACCAGCATCCTCTCACAATCTTTTTCACAAAACCTGTATTCTAGAAGGCTGTTTTTACTCTCATTAATTCCATTCCTGTGTTTTAATTGTTCTGTCTCTTAATTTAATAAGAAAATTAAGTGATACTTGCTCTTACTTTAACAGACTTATAATTACCAAGTCATCCTACTCTTGTTGTTTTGAATACTGAGCAAATACTGGTTTTCTTCAGGGTTTTGTGATGTTCTATTATTATATCCCTCAATAAATATCTAATTCTATATCCAGAGATCTGCTCAAAAATTTCCCTGAGAAACTTGCACATGATTTTGGAGGTATCGTGTTTTAATGAAGACAGAGAGTCACTTCTTCAGTAACCAGTAATTCAAAATTACCTATTCTGCACCTGTGGTTCAATAGCAGGTATTTTGTTTTGCCTTTTTTTTCCAAATACTTCCAAATACTTCCAATACTTCAAAATACTTCTTTTTCCACAAGAAAGTGTCAGTGTTTTCTTAAAAATTATTTATAATACTGGTAGAATTATTCTCAGAATTTGTTCCTCATTTGCATAGTCTTTGTTATTTTAGCTATTAATTTTCTTTATGTTCTTGGCTTTTTGTATCAAATTTTACTCTTAGTGGTTTCTAATTTATATAAGTTAATACCATTTTCTTTTATTCCTTTTGATAGATATTTTTATTTTCCATATATTGCCTTAATTTATCCACTAGGACAGGTTAAGAGTTACACAAAAATGGTCTTCTTTACAAATATTGAATCAGCACTTCTCAAATAAATAGTAAAATGGTCTCAGAAATTCTTTTCATAAAGCTCTATTTTTCAAAGACCATACAATTATAGAACAATAGAATGGTCTGGGATGGAATTGACCTTAAAGATTATCTAATTTAACACCCCTGCCATGGGCAGGGACACCTTCCACTAGACCAGGTTGCTCAGAGATACTCAGACACTATTGCTTCATTTTTTTATTTTTTTTTTCTTCTACTTTCCATTAAATTCTCCTTAGCTTGGAAACTGAGCTTGTCTGAAATGCCATATATAATTCATAGAGACAAGCTAATCACTATCTTGGAAGTTGGTGGTTTCCTAGGAAGTGGTGGTCAGGACCATCTTACGATAAATAACAAAATAAAAGTGATTTGGACTATCTTTTATGTTCTTTTATTAAATATAAGCAAGTTATAATCACTGGTCTCTAAGCAACAGACAGCTACTAATCCAGCAATTAATTCATCTTTTTCCATATAATGAGGTCCAAAATAGAGCTGGCTTGTGTTAAACATGACACCTCCCGTGAGGAAAAAAAAGAAAAAAAGAACCCACCTCTATGTGCATGTATTCAAGAACTCTAATGACTAACTACTGTCTGTGTGAGACCTTTAATATGTCTCCAGAATTGAAATTCTCCTTAGTAACACAGTTTTTCTTTCTGTTACATACAGATATTAAAAAGAAAACCCTCTGTTCTTTGCCTTAAATAAGAATCTTGAATAGACTCCATTTCCATTCTTTGCTGTTTCGCCCTTTGGTCTTTTCACATTGAGATCTGTGAACCCATTGATGCTAAAACTGGTAGTGACATTGCTACTAGTGAGTGGCACCATTTTTTTCTTTTCTTCATCCGTTCTTTTCCCTTGTTCAACCCTTTCTGTTTTTGCTAAACTCATTAGGAGTGGAGCTGGCAATTCCAGCCATGTCAATTAGCCCAGCGTCAACATCACAGTCATTCCACTTGCACCTCTCTTTGAGTGAGGAGTGGGAGAGCCAAGTCTGGCCCCAAGATAACCAGGCAACTAAAGGAAAGGGTAAAAATTGTTCCATTGTGTTTATTACAGCTACTTAGTCAGTCATACAGTTTTTCACTTTTATGCAATTTTAATCTAAATTCTATCTGTTAACACTTTACTTTTCCAATTACTTTGCAGTGGGACAAAGTCTCTCTATTTGTCTTTGTGCAAGATGTAGGCCATCCCACACGCACAATGCATTATTTATGGCGCCAAAAGGCTCTTGCCATCACTCGTTCATTGGTACTGTTGAACCATTGTCAAAAGCTGACAACCAGCAGTGCTTAAAGAGACCCAGCTTCAACAAAACTACACTTTTACAATAATATGGGAAAGGAATTTTTAGTCCAATGCACTCATAGCTTGCCATCAACTCCATGAGGAGCTGCCCCACGGCCTCTTAAATGGCAATAAGGCACTTCTGGTGAGTCAAAGATTGCACCCCAAGGAAACAGTCAGCATAAGACTTTTACATTTTTGTCACTATTTACACATTACTATTTCTAATCACCAGTGATTGTTTCTTCCACTTCTTTTTTCTCCTCAGCCTGCAGTGATTCTAAAATTTCTTAATAGTATATTTTATATAGACATATGTATGTTTTTATTAGTAATATATTATTTCTTGACAGTGCAACCAAAACTTAGATACAAATATTCTGAGAAGATATTCATACTGCCTGCAACTTTTGTTACCCATCATTCTTGACTGCTCATTACTGCTCAACAGGTGCAGGTTGCATCCCTCCAACACTTACAGATGAGTTTAAGTTCTTTCTAATCAATTGATAAAATTATCAGTTTTGTTGAGACTGACAAGACATTGCAGCTAACTTGTCATTTTACCTGCATTTAATCAGGTACTGCTCATGAAAGTTTTTGCAGGCTAAGTGATGGTATTGGCAATATGAAGGGGAAAGCCAGCGAAGCAGGGGGAGAGGCAGTAATCTCTTTCAGCCTTAACAGACTCTGAAGTGAATGTCGGTGGCTTTGGTTACGAGCAAACAAGTCGCAAATGTTGCACAAAATTCCCACATACTCTACACTGGAAGTTACAAACCACAACCTAAGAAAAAAAGAGAAATATGCCAAATTAGCATAACTGCAGGCTCCTTTGCTGCTGTTCGTGATAGCAGATTCTTTTTAACACCATCCTCTTTTTCCTGTTTCTTAGACCCCTCAGCTAGACTTTAAACTTACCTTGCAGGCTCATTAGGAGAGAGCAATGGTAAAAAGTCAAAACCAGGAGTCTCTGAAGTGTTCAGTTTTTCATCTGGTCCTGTGTGGTGTTGAGAATTTGGCTTCACTGTGTGCTGCCATCATTAGAGATTCCATATTTTTGCTTTAGTGGCACTTTGCCAGCCCTCCCTGTGTTCTCTCCTGGATATTCTGGGCACTTTAATGTTTGGTTTTTTTTTTGCTGGCATGGTAACTGCTTAGGGGAAATTGACTCTGGAAGGTAAAGCCACATATTGGGTGCATTTGACATTCGTACAATCATAAAATCTTAAGAGTGAGAAAAGACCTCAAAGATCATCAAGTCCAATTGTTAACCCAGCAGCACCATGTTTACCCCTAAACCAGGTACCCAAGTGCCATATCCACACGCCTTTTGGACACTTCCAGACACCGTGACTCTACCACTTGTCTTGGCAGCCTCTTCCAATGCCTGGCCACTTTTTCAGTGAAGAAATTTACCCTGATACCGAATAAAGGGAAAGCTCCCTGGCACAGCTTAAAGCCATTTCCTGTTGTCCTGTCACTTGCTACCAGGAGAAGAGGCCAACCCCCAGCTGTCTACAACCTCCTTTCAGGGAGTTTTAAAGAGAGATGAGGTCCCTCCTAAGCCTTCTTTTCTCCAGATTAAACAATCCCAGTCCTCTTAGCCTCTCCTCACAAGAATTGTTCTCCAGACCCTTCACCAGCTCTGTTGTCCTCATTTGGACACTCAAAACTTCTGAGCTGTTATCAGCATTCACAATGCATATTTCCAAGAAAGATTAAAAAGAAAAAAAGTTTAGTATGCTACGCCACTCTTTGCTAGGGTGAATGCAGCTTTATTTAAACATTGTTAAAAATGTACCTTGATGTCAGCCCCACAAATGGGATTTTTTGTCAATGATGTTTTTAAATTTTATTTTTCAGTGAAAGCAGTGCACTGAAATAAGCATGAGCATGTGCTGTGCAGTTCTAGTAAAATACATCCCCATACAGAACTGCTCTACACGCCTCTTTAGAATATTAAACTACTTTTATTCTTTTATGAGCTATTTAAACTGACATGAAGATTTGTGGATACTCAAAGCCCAGACACTATAAAAGAACATTCATAGAGATGTAAGGTAGGAGGGATTGGTTTGTTTGCTGTTTGTTTACTTTCTCAATATAAAATATGGTTTTGAGCTAACTTGACCTCTATCACTTACTAGGTGCATGGATTGCTTACCGATGTCTGAAAATGCTTCAGTTCCATCTTAGCCACTTCATTTATGTGCAGAGATTTACCACTGCTCCCAGAAGCTCCTTGTTTTGTCAGGATTGGATTTAAAACATACAAAAGTCTCTGAAAATGTTTCTTATGTGTAATTTGGCCAGTTTGGGTCAGCTGTCCTGGCCGTGCTCCCTCTCAGCTTCTCGCACACCTGTCCCCTGGCAGAGTGTGAGATGCTGAAAAGTCCTTGACTCGGTGTAGCTCTCTCTGGCAGCAACCAAAACATCAGTGTGTTATCAATGCTGTTCTCATGCTAAATCCAAAACACAGCACTGTACCAGCTACTAAGAGAAAACAAATTCTATCCTAGCTGAAACCAGGACAACACTGAAAACTACTGACTAGTTATTCAACATTAAGGATTAATCACTTGAACTTGGTGTGAAACTAAATCAGGCATCTTCTCCTGAAATAAAATATATGAAATCTTTTTTC
>VZRS01001767.1:0-24811 GCA_013398055.1 Ifrita kowaldi | reverse complement strand
GGCTTGGAGTTTCATTGCTCTTCTTTGCTAGTCAGTAGAGACAGATCTTGTGATGCAAATAAAATATGAAGTTTATTTGATTTTTGGAGGCTTCTTTCTCTATAATGGCAGGAAAATAATGACACCAATAAGATTCTAATTCTGCTTTTTAGTCAGGTGCCTCCACTGCAGAGGGACCAAATTGAGCTTTTTGTCTGCCATAACGGTAGCTCCATTTGGGGGCTCAAAATATCTCTGCAGTGGTAAAACTATCTTGAAAGCACAGACCAGAAGGAACCTGGCCTGTTCACAGACACTCCACACGATCCACCACTTTTAAAAACTGTTCTCACATCTGATGCAGCTCTGTTTTAAGGCAGAGATTGGTAGGTTTGTTTTTCATTTATTTTCCTCTAACTCAATTTACCCTTCTTATCAAGAAAATTGAGTACTAACATTTATTTTTCACATAAATGATAAATATTGAATTCACTAGTCCTTGGAGTTGTGTTTAGAGGCCATCTGGTGGAAGATCTTTCTTGCAGAAGGAGAAAGGATTTAATATTTTATGTTTTTTCTTCTATTTTGTGGGACAAAATATTTTATGTAATTAATTCTATTTATAATTATAAATATCGATATGTATATATATATAATATATATCTAAATATATATATTAAATGCACAGATTTAAGTTCCAGTCACTGAAATGCAAAGCATTCTTTCATTTAATTTCCATTGAAGTGAAAGGAAATCCCTTTGAGAGCAGAGCAGAGGAGAAAAGCACTCTGAAGTAGTCAGCCATTATAACTTTTCTTTTGCANTGGACACTCAAAACTTCTGAGCTGTTATCAGCATTCACAATGCATATTTCCAAGAAAGATTAAAAAGAAAAAAAGTTTAGTATGCTACCCCACTCTTTGCTAGGGTGAATGCAGCTTTATTTAAACATTGTTAAAAATGTACCTTGATGTCAGCCCCACAAATGGGATTTTTTGTCAATGATGTTTTTAAATTTTATTTTTCAGTGAAAGCAGTGCACTGAAATAAGCATGAGCATGTGCTGTGCAGTTCTAGTAAAATACATCCCCATACAGAACTGCTCTACACGCCTCTTTAGAATATTAAACTACTTTTATTCTTTTATGAGCTATTTAAACTGACATGAAGATTTGTGGATACTCAAAGCCCAGACACTATAAAAGAACATTCATAGAGATGTAAGGTAGGAGGGATTGGTTTGTTTGCTGTTTGTTTACTTTCTCAATATAAAATATGGTTTTGAGCTAACTTGACCTCTATCACTTACTAGGTGCATGGATTGCTTACCGATGTCTGAAAATGCTTCAGTTCCATCTTAGCCACTTCATTTATGTGCAGAGATTTACCACTGCTCCCAGAAGCTCCTTGTTTTGTCAGGATTGGATTTAAAACATACAAAAGTCTCTGAAAATGTTTCTTATGTGTAATTTGGCCAGTTTGGGTCAGCTGTCCTGGCCGTGCTCCCTCTCAGCTTCTCGCACACCTGTCCCCTGGCAGAGTGTGAGATGCTGAAAAGTCCTTGACTCGGTGTAGCTCTCTCTGGCAGCAACCAAAACATCAGTGTGTTATCAATGCTGTTCTCATGCTAAATCCAAAACACAGCACTGTACCAGCTACTAAGAGAAAACAAATTCTATCCTAGCTGAAACCAGGACAACACTGAAAACTACTGACTAGTTATTCAACATTAAGGATTAATCACTTGAACTTGGTGTGAAACTAAATCAGGCATCTTCTCCTGAAATAAAATATATGAAATCTTTTTTCCTTCTTGAAAATTCAAGCTCCCAGAGTGTTATTAATTAATTAGTGCTGATTTTGTTCATTAAATATAAATATCCCTGTCCAAACAGCTTCTGCACTTACAAGAGTTTTTAAGCAATGCGTGGTTCAGTTAGAGGGCATGTGTGTCATGATTAAAATGTTCACGGCTGTATTTACAAAACTCTCCACTTCTCTCCTGCTTGAAAATGGCACCAAAGTAACTGCTTACCAGTTCAGATTCTCCTGAAAGTCAGGGAAACATGTTTTTAATCTTCCATGTAAATCCGCAACTCCACCAGTAGGTGTTTCTACTGGTGTGGCTATCAGGGAACTGTGAAAGGGTGCGACAGCAAAGGAATGACCACAGGGAAGCTTCCACAACACATCTGGAAAACAGAAAACTTTCTGATTTATTATTTGAATCAGATCTGAAATCAGCTGATTATCATAAAATTGTTCCAGAACTATAAAGAACTAAGGGTAAGTCTCAGCTGACCAACACAGACACCTGTAATGCAGACACCTAACCAGCTACCTGGCTACCACATGTGAATCCAGCTCCACTGGACAGTGGAGAATAATGGACATTTTTAGGGAGCAAGCCAATTCCCTGCTCTAGCTGTTCATTACACAATGAAATAGAACAAACATTTGAAGTGCCAATTCCTCCTTGACTTTATTTTGAATTTAGATAGTGAGCTTAGAAACACATCTCTACCCTGTCAATTCTTGCAGCTGATTCCCCCTCAGTGGGTAGGATTTATCCCATCAGTTTCAAGCTCTTATTTTTAGATAGGTCTTGTCACAATTTGGCAGAACTGTGGTCTCTCTGTTCTCTCAGAGAGGGACAAATGTTGGCTTTTCCTGGGATCCTAATCTTTTTCCTTTTAAATCTGGAGAGGATGAATCCCACACCTGGTTTTGATTTAAAAACTATTCAGGATCAATTGACATTTGTATCTAAACACTGAGTTTGGACACGAAATGCAAAGAAAATTTTAAGAGATGGATCTAACCAAAGAAAATATCCTACCAAGCTATATTGACCAAAATTATTTGAATATAGTATTTTACTTTAGTCTTTTTTAAAATAGTTGATATAATTGAACTGATGTAAATTAGGATTAACATAGGTTTACAGAAATTGACAGTTACGTTGATTTACACTGTTTTTTATATCACAGAAAATATACAAAATAGACAAATAAATTATTGGAGATTTAAAATGAGTTGTATGGTTGAATTTTTCCCTCTGTCACAAAGTCTGTGAATATTTTTATCATGCTGATCAGTATCTGAAAATTATCACCTGTTTATTTCATTTAGCTGTCCCTTGAGTTACACCTTTTGTGTCTTTCTCTGGATAGATCTTAATTAATTCAAGACATGTAAATGAGTTTTATAGGCTTGGAGTTTCATTGCTCTTCTTTGCTAGTCAGTAGAGACAGATCTTGTGATGCAAATAAAATATGAAGTTTATTTGATTTTTGGAGGCTTCTTTCTCTATAATGGCAGGAAAATAATGACACCAATAAGATTCTAATTCTGCTTTTTAGTCAGGTGCCTCCACTGCAGAGGGACCAAATTGAGCTTTTTGTCTGCCATAACGGTAGCTCCATTTGGGGGCTCAAAATATCTCTGCAGTGGTAAAACTATCTTGAAAGCACAGACCAGAAGGAACCTGGCCTGTTCACAGACACTCCACACGATCCACCACTTTTAAAAACTGTTCTCACATCTGATGCAGCTCTGTTTTAAGGCAGAGATTGGTAGGTTTGTTTTTCATTTATTTTCCTCTAACTCAATTTACCCTTCTTATCAAGAAAATTGAGTACTAACATTTATTTTTCACATAAATGATAAATATTGAATTCACTAGTCCTTGGAGTTGTGTTTAGAGGCCATCTGGTGGAAGATCTTTCTTGCAGAAGGAGAAAGGATTTAATATTTTATGTTTTTTCTTCTATTTTGTGGGACAAAATATTTTATGTAATTAATTCTATTTATAATTATAAATATCGATATGTATATATATATAATATATATCTAAATATATATATTAAATGCACAGATTTAAGTCCCAGTCACTGAAATGCAAAGCATTCTTTCATTTAATTTCCATTGAAGTGAAAGGAAATCCCTTTGAGAGCAGAGCAGAGGAGAAAAGCACTCTGAAGTAGTCAGCCATTATAACTTTTCTTTTGCAAATAAATGTAAAAAAAAAAAAAAAATTAAGAGAATGCAGAAAGTGGTCAGGGAGTAATTAATTATAACTATGAAGCTCAGAATTTTATTCAATTATGCACAATTCATGATAATAAAATTATAATATCGTTCCACTTTATAACTCTTTAACCACACTTATTCAACAAAAATGCAAAGATCAGGAAAAGCAGTGAAGAACAGAGCAGTACAGTCAGTGAAATGGCATCAGAGCAGTGCAAGAAAAAGTTGTATCAATGGTCACTATATCACAGAAGAAGAGAATCAAAGGCTGCTGCTTCTAAAATGGCCATCTCATTAATCTGATGTGTTGAAGAAAAGAGCCCTGCATCTTTTATGTGCATCTTTGTTTGATTTATTCTTAGTAATTCTTTTTATGGAAATTCTATTCCAGAAATTTTGACTGTTTCTGATTCTAGAAAATTTAGTTTTCTTATTTGTTTAAGCAAGTATCCCTGGTCTTAAAGTATACAACTGCTTTCACCTTTGTGTTTCTTTTTCTATTTCCACAAGCTACAGACAAAAATGAATTATGACCCATAAAAACCCTTTTCATAAACAAAAATATTCACCTTATCCTTGCCCACAGCAGGAGGATTGGAACTAGATAGTTTGGGAATGAGGGGCTGTGTCATTGGGAATTATTCTTCTGCCATTCAGGTGGGAGCTTGTGTTTTCCCGAGCTTTTTATACCTTTTGCCCAGTTACTGTTTAATAGAAATTTTGGATCCTTGACTTTGATGAATGTTTTAAACTTTGTGGGTTTTTTGATTTGGGGGGTTTGGGGATTTTGCAGTGTTTTTAGTTGGGTTTGTGGATTTTTTCTTTCCTTTCTCTAAAAAAAAAAAAAAAAAGTAGGTAGAGTTTGCATTACCATTAACTTCTGCCTTAGGTATTTAAGAAAAGAGAATCAATCCTGCCTGGAAAAATCCTGAAATAAAATGCATACATACATACCTTCCAGATATCATGTTGTAAATGGATGGAGAAATGGAGAAACACTTTAAATCTCTTAATGACATGCCCAACGTAGCACTGCAGAACTACAGACACTGTCAGGTAACATCTCCTGCTGCTGGCCTCTGGGCATGTTGTGAGATTTCCCTCTGCACGGACCAATTTGCTTTCAGCCCTTTTTTCCATAGCTGGATCTTCCTACACACTGTTTAAAAACTGAGGATTTGAGTCCTCCTGCAAGGAAAAAGGGTTATGCAGTTTATCAATGTAAACTCCAAATTCCGGCTTCTTTACTTATGCTAACAACAAAGGTTTCCCTGATTTCACTGGACATGAAATTAAGCCTTTGCTGCCCTCGAGTAATGAAATCCATGTTTCCTTTGTCATGAACACGTCTGATTGAATTAATTAGAGAGAGCTTGCTTTGGGATTTGATCTGGGTCCTCTTTCATATTTTTAATGATTTATTTGTGATCTGACCCTCTTTTTTTCTTGTTTTAGGGATTTATAGATTGATTTTTGTTCAACTAATGTCCATCAAAGTGTAAACTTCGGTTTGTCATATCACATGTACATTTTCTATATGCTGTTTTCAATATTCTGTCTTGTTGGAGAATTTTGATTTTTTTCCCTTGCATAGTTTGCTTATATGATTTATATTCTTTAAACTCCAGATTATTTTCACAATTTTTTCGAGATGTGGCTATTTTACCTATTCAAGATGTATTATAAAAGAGAAAAGAGGGATAAAGGATAGCTTTAACTATTTTGCTAGATCTTTTTCTGTTTCCTGATGGGACGAATAAAAAAGTATTAACAAGAAAATAAGTATAAAATTATGAAGAACTCATTTTCTGTTATGATATTTTGGATAAATAATCACTTGCTCTAAATCTTTGCCCTATTTCTGAGCTTCCTGAAACTTAACATGAGTACTCCAGGGATGCTTGAGAAACAAGATTTGTTGATTTGGGATCTTTTGAAGCCAGTTCCATTATAAAGCAGATATTCCATTTTTGTGCAAATCACCTCATAAAAACTCTAAATTGCACTAGTGAAATTAACACTACAAATAATTGGGGTTTTTTATTATGTACTAGTAGTTACTTTAAAAATGCTGAAGTGAACTTAGAAGTTTTAAATTTGTTGCATTACTGCACAAAGGTTTTCCCTCCGTGGTCATGAAGCTGCCAGATGTGGGCGGGGGACATTGTGGAAAATGCAACATCAGACAGATCATGATGGGTGAAATCATAATGAATGGGAAAAAAGGGCTGAAATAGAAATAATGTTCATTACCCTGGTAATATGTTCTAAAATTGCTCAGTGCCAGACTGAGCCTCATCCGCTGTGAAATATTCTGATGACCAATGAGTACATAAGTCTAAGTGAATTAGGAAGTCCACCTAAATCAAATAAATCTCATAACTTAGTACTCACAGATCATTATTAAACTTAATATGAAGGATAATAAGGGCTGCCCAGGGAAAATTTTATCACTGGAAATCCATGGCCATAGGTGACTTGCAATTCCCTGTAATAATCAAAGACAAATTTTCTTTGAATTTCTAATAACTGTTTGAAGTACTTTGTTGTTTGCCTTCACTTATAATTTCCATCACATGCAATTATAATACAGTGGTGGGACTATTACAGGACATTCATGAACACAGATTATGGATTTTAGACTTAGTTAGAAGCTATTTGCAATTAGTAGAATTATTTGAAAGTATGCTTCAAAAAGAAATAATTATCAAGAAAAATCCCCAACAAGATACAAATAAAACAGATTTTGATATGGTTTTATATTTCAGCAGTCTTTCGTTCCACCAGTATATTAAAAAGAAGTGTTGAAGATTCAAATTGACCTTAGAGCTTCCTTGGTCCTCCCTTTCATGCACAGACTTTAAAATGCTATCAGTCTGGAAAGTAGCTGCCAGTTCTAGAGACAGCATTTCACATCCTCCAGGGGTTTAAATTAGGGTATTTACATTAGATGAAAACCTATGCCATTTAATATTTGTTGAGTGTTTTATGGCAAGTTTCCTTTCAGGTTGAGTTCTCAGTCTGGCAACAGTTATGTAGCTCTCTGATGATGATCTGAGCTGAAGACTGGCTCCCGAATTGTGTCTCTCTGTTGAGAGAGGGGTGTCTTAGGTTACAATGTAAGATGTAACCAAAAGTATGTATTCTATCACCATCTTCACAAGCTGTTAAAACCAGGTGGGGCAGTTGCAGTGTTCCTTATCTCCTTCATGACTCATCCCTGATAACTCCCTCTGAGGAGACATCTTCTGTTAATGGGCCATCGAGCCATGTAATTGTATGACTTACAAAATTACATCACCCCATTGTGAGATGCTTTGCCCAGGAGGAGGAACCAAGCATTCCTACCCGGATACAATCTGAGGTTTGGAACACCACACTCAGCCCTTACCTACTGGGTTTCCAGAGGACAAAAGCTCCATGACCACTACTGGACCCTCAGAGGAAGATCAGACCCTTCTACAGGATCATCGCTTCAACAGAAACACCTCTGTCACTTCAGGAGGACTGCAGCCACCATTTAATCGGACTGCTGCCACCACCCTGCCTGACAGAGCGTCAGGTTATACACTGACTCGGCCACTTTGAGCCAGTGTTTTCTGTATTTTTGCCTTTATCTTAATTTTCCTATTAAATTACAATTCTGACTTGGGATCTCCCAATGGTTTGCTTCTGAACTAGTACAAGTGGTTAACAAAATCTCTGCCATTAAGTAGGAATGACACAAACACACATACCCACACATCTGCACACACAGAGAAATCCTTTGTAGATGTAACAACATACGGTCTTTGTTTCTTATTTGGGATAGGAGTAGTTTTTGATGAAAGTCAGCTAACCCTGGGTGTTCTGCTGTTGGCACTCACCACAGCACCTTGGTAGGACACCTTGAAACAGTATAAGAACTTTTTACTGACAGATGCCACTGTCATCTGTATCAAGTTCCTGGACTTTGCCTTTCTTTTTTTCCGACATATTACATCCTGAAAGTCATCTTTCCTTCATTTTCCACATCTCATTTCTCTTTCTTCTTTGCTTGAAAGACTAAAATTGCTCATTATCTGCTATAAATTGCCATCAACGGAGTTATCTCAATTTATACCAGCTGGACCAAAGCAGTGAACGGCTATAAAATGCTGTTCTTTTTATTACAGAGTTGGCTTGGATTTAACCTATTATTGTATTTCACTGGCAGGGGGTTTTTTCCCTCCATCA
Organism: Ifrita kowaldi; assembly: GCA_013398055.1. NCBI lineage: Eukaryota > Metazoa > Chordata > Aves > Passeriformes > Cinclosomatidae > Ifrita > Ifrita kowaldi. Next base: position 16,585 of record VZRS01001767.1, on the reverse strand, counting down.
TCTTGTAACAAAATTATTCAGTAAACAAGCATATTAAACTATAGTAGTTTTCCTTAAGAATCCATATATTAATTGTACCAGTCAGCCCAGATAAAGTGTGTTTGAAAAACTGTTGAAGCAAAGAATGTACAATACTGTGTTATATAATGGAGGTTTATATGCAAACCCACAGAGGAACTCAGAGAGTGAAGAGGACATAAACAGGCACATTAGTTCTAGAGTTCACTTACTATTGATGCAACTCTTTATTTAAGACATTTGGGCTATTAACTGAGTCATAATCCTAGAAAGATCATGCAGTTTTTAAAAACTGTTCTAGCTGTATTCTAAAGCATAAAATTCCCTCTTATCTCTTCTAGTTTTCTAGTAGGTTTGACTCTGGTTTCTATTTCATCTAGATGTGCTTACCTATTTCTACCTGTTTGCTTTCAAAATCTTCAACCCTCATTTGATGAAGGAAATGCCATTCAGTTTGAATCAGGAGCATAATGGAACTCTTCAGGAAAAGAACAAATCTGTCATGAAGAATAGGTGGGAACAGCATTTTCCAGTATTTCAGTTTGGATTATCCCCACAGCACTAAGCAGTATAACATTGTTAACTGATAGAAGTAATTATAGTGCCTTCTTAATATCGCAAATCTCTTGTGTGCAGTATAGAAAGCCATTGAATGGTAGAAAATATGCAAAGGAACTAAAAGTTCTGACTTGATTTAAATACTGAGTTGAAGTAAAAGTATATTTTTTAAAAATCATAACAGGAGCTACTTTCTAAATTCAATTGAGAAATGGGACTACAAACCATACAGATGCACAGAAGTATAGCAGGACAGTACATGAGGTGAATCAGAACTTTAGGTTATAAATGACACAACAGCAGCAGTGCATTGTGCTGATCTATACCCTCCAAGAATCTGATATCTATATCAAAGGCCAGTGCAATACAAATAGAACAAAGACCTATCTTTTTTTTCCAGAAGTGTTCTATAACAGCACCTAAATGAACAACAGCACTAATTTAATCTAATTAAAATGTCTAATTTAAAAATCAGTATGTTTCCAACTATGCTCCCCAGAAATACATATCAACATGAATTTATAATCTGCCTCTGCACATGAAGAAGGAGAGGCATGCACATATATTTAAAATGAAAGGGGATTCACAAAAAAAATTCAATGGATTTGATTAATACTTTATCCTGGCCTGTTGTTTATTGAGGAATAGATCACCAGTCTGAAAACCAGCACTCCAAAGTGAAGAGGGCAATAATAAAGCTCTTACCTGAAACCTGGAACTCCAGGTTGTAATTAAGTTGTACAAAACTTTTGCCAAGCAAAGGAAACTTGGATATATTGATACATAGATATGTGTGTGTATAAGCTCCTTCGTAATTCTCACAGAAAGCAAGTCTCAAATTTCCTAATAAGTAGTTTTCATCCATCCCAATACTATTCCACACTAGCATCCAGAATGACCAGGTATTTTTTTCCCATCAGAAGTTATCCTGATGATATGGATTTTAAGAAGATGCTGGAAGTCTGAACGTTTCAAGCAAACCCATTGTGCATTAGTTCCAAATAATTTGTTTCTGCTTATAACCCCAAAATACAGTGTGCACACGTGAGCTAATAAAGCACATAAACTTTTTAAACATTTTTCATCTGTGCAGTTATTTGTGCTTTGAGAGGAAACAATGATGAATGAAATTAATAAAATTTGTGATAATGTTTTCTCTTTCTCTCTTTTCTTTCTTCTTCTTTCTCATTCTCATTCTTCTTTCCATTCTCTCTCTTTAGCTCTTCCCCCCTCCCTTTTTTCCTTCTTCCTTTGCTTCATTCTTTCCTTTACTTCCTTCTAAAATGCAAAATAAAGAGGAGAAAAATGAGAAAAGGGTGGGGGGGGAGCAGAAGAGAAATGAATATCACTGCAAGATAAATTTTATTTTCATATCAAACTCGAAATTTGCACTTCTTTGCTTGGTTCAGGATGGAAAATAAATCTCTTAAATGGTAAAATATTAAAATTTCACGTGAAACTGAAATCTCAATTCCAGTCGTCTTTACTTATTAGCAAAATTAATGTCATGATTATAGCTATGTAATATTTGAGCTGGTGTTTACATTACATTTTAATTCTACTCCTGAAGTTTCAGCTGCTGGATTTCTTTCACCATAATCAATCTGAGTATTGAGATTTCACCAATCAGATTGTTCTAATAATTCATCTGGGTAGGAGGATGCTTAGATGGATTCTACTGTGATTGAAATGTTGGATTTGTGTTTACAGTGTTGATAAAATGTCTAATGTGTGGTTTTGCTCTCTTGTGTCATCCTGTATAGGTCTAATTGAGAAATTATAATAAAACCTACCCAGTTCAATGTATTGATCCAACTTACCCAGGCCAACATAAAATCAAAAATATGGTTGCAGTTTTCGTGGGAATCAGCTAACCATATATAACATTTTTCCCTCCTGAAAAGCAGAACACTTAATGGATTGCAGCAAGCATGCTAATTTTGGCAAATTTCAGAATACATTGTAGTTTTTTGTCACTATGGTGCTTTTTTTAGTCCATCTTCTGCATTTGTTCAACCAAGTTGCCTCTTTTAAGGTGGAAACAGGTCAGGATACCTTTGATGACTCATTTTTCCTCTGATTTATATTTCTCTCCATGTGTCTTTCATCCTTGCTCTCAGAAGCAGCATCTACTCAAAATTTATTTCAGTCCCTTACTTCCCCTCTCCTCAGCAGTGGTGAGACCATGCATGGAGTTCTGTGCCTGTTTCTAGGCTCTCCACTGCAAGAGAGACATGGACACAGCAGAGAGAGTCCACAGAAATGTGCTCCTCTGGACCTTCCCAAACGTTGTCCTGAAGGCAGCCTGCAGGGACATCATGTGTGACACTTCTGCTTGACCCCCTGTTCACTGGAGACACACAGTGTGAATTTGCATCTACCTTTTAGTGTTTTTTCTTCAGGAAAGAAACTGGGCAGTAACTTGAGGGGAGCAAACTTTATGCTCATATGCAAAGATAAATACCCCATGCACAGTGCTCTGTGCAAAAGCAGTCTTGGGAACACTTGCCGGAGTGGTTTTGCTCAAATTATAAGTGGACTGTTGGGTTTGACTGCTTTTATTATATAAAAGCAGGACTGGGCAGAACAGAGCAGATTATTAAGGCATCACTTAGCTACCAATTATGCAAATATCTATGTCATCAGTTACTGTCAAATGCAGCTAATGCAACTATTTGCTTAATATTCAGTTCACAAGAAAGTTAATGTGCCATTCAACTGAGTTTATTGATCTCAACAATGATATTATGACGCTCTGGTGGGATTCAATTATTGCAGGAAAAGTGCCGGGGTAAGGGGATGGATACCACAGGGGATACAACTTCTCAGTGAGTTTGAGGTGTGAGAACGGCATATTTGGGATAACAAACAAGAAGTTACTTGTACCGACACAGCAGAGACAAAATTGTGCAAACCAACAATCAGCTAGGAATTCAAGTTGCTATTAAACCACAGTTTGGACTCATTTCACAAAGTTTTCTACAGCATTGCAGTGTGCTTGCTGTTACTGTCACACACCCCAGTTAGCAAGGCACAGTGGTACAGCCTCACCTTCAAAGTGGTGTGCAGACTGAGCCATCTGATTTAAACATTCAGAAATTGGCAGCTATTCCTGAACTTGCTGCCTAAGCTTCTTTCTATAGTCAATGGAGAACAAGAAGTATTTCCTGAAAAAGACATTCCAGACAGACATCATGAATCACTTCCTGATGGAAGCTCTCATACCCTCTACTGATTAGGTACAGAAACTAGATTAATAACTTCACCACCTAATTTAAAGATGGCTAAAATGAGACAAGATGAATTCCATGCATTTGAAATGTACCGGTCTTGGATAATTAACTTGAATTAGAAAAGGACAGAACTGGACATTAATTTGTCAGCTCCCAGCATATCTTTGAAAATTTCTCACGATGTCATGTTCAGGGGTCAGAAGACTTCACAGGAGAGGTAGTTGATGTGGGAATTGGAACACTATCGGGTGGCAGAGGAATGCAGAAGCTGACTGCTTTATCAGCATTGTATAGAGATTTTTATTTGAAGATCCAAAAGATCAAAAAGGTTGGACTTCGCTCTCTTTGCTGGCCACAATGTTTTTGTTTGGCTTTCTGGTCTGAGAGTGCACATTGCCAGCTCACGTCCAGCCTCTCATCCACCAGCACCCCTAGGTCGTTCTCAGCAAGGCTGCTCTGGATCAAATATAGGCATGGACAACCACGATGATAAGAGGGATGGAGAAGGTCTCCACAAGAAAAGTCTAAGACAAGTGGGATTGTTCAGTTTAGAAAAGAGTTTAGAGTGACTTGATTGGGGTCCTTCCGTACCCAAACGGAGCCTACAAGAAGATGGAGAAAATCTATGAACAAGAGCATGTAGCGACAGGACAAGGGACAATATTTTCAAACTGACAGAGAGTATGTTTTAGAATAGATATTAGGACGAAATTCTTTATTCAGAGGGTGGTGAAGCACTGGAACAGGTTGCCCAGAGAAGCTGTCCCTGACAATATTCAGGCCAGGCTGGATGGGGCTCTGAGCAGTCTGGTGTAGTGGAAGGTGGCCCTGCCCATGGCAGAGAGATTGGAACAAGATGTTCTTTAAGATCCCTTCCAACCCAAACCATTCTGTGATTCTGTGATGATTTTGTGATCTCAATATCTCAAACTGAATGTAGTCAATAAATTATTCTCTTCTCACTTCAGTAAACAGTTAAAATGAAGTAAATACAGATGCAGATGCTTGTTTGCAATTGAAAACAGGTTTGTATTACATCTTATGCTTTGTGCTGGATGCCAAACATCTTTCCGCACACTTGTTCATCTAGCTCAAAATCCAGCCAGGTATTGCAAGGGAAAGGAGTAATAACTTTCCAATTCTCCACCTCTCATATCCATATCTACTACTTCCTTTCTGTTAAGAAATGATCTCAGTAAGTTTTTCTTTCTTTGCTCTGTATGTTTGAATTACATAAACACTTAACGTGAAATGCTAACTTGTAAACAACTAATCTCTACATCACATCTTGATCTTCATCTGGTTTTCTCTTTGTCTCCCACGGGACATTTATTTTCTCGAAAAGAAGTCAGCTGTGCACTGGACGTCTCTCAATGCTGCACAGACACATAGCAGAATCCTCAAAAGTATCATTTGCTTTCAAACTTTCAATTTCTGTGCCATGTAGTCACTAGGTTGTTTGATGTACGGTAAGAGTGAGAACTGATCTTTGTCACAAATGTGTTCAACATTAGAGTGAAAGATGAAGACTGTCAGGTAGCCTCTGAGATGGCAAAATATATCAGAGTCCCTTAACAGCATACAATATCAAAAGGTCTGGTCCAGCCTTTCCTACTTGTATTGAGATTTTCACATCTAAACAGATCCATACTGCAGGCAGTTACCATCAGCAGTTGGGAAGGGAGAAAGCAGATGTGTGTAATCAGACCTCCCAGTATGACTTTTGCTTTCTGTCTTATCTAGTTTCACTATCCATGTAAGTTTACTACACCGCAATTACTGCTCATCGTTCCAAGGTTATATTTGTGGTGGCCGGTGAGCCTACGGTACAAGGCACAAAGAGAGTCCACTGGTAGAACAGCCCCTCAGATTAGAGATTCCTCCCCAGGCTAGCGGAACTAAAGAGGCTTCTCCCAGGATGCTCTGTTCTGCTACGCTAATTATACCCCAGTTCTGCTTCCCTGGTTGGCCTGTGGGCCTCCCCGCCCCTTGTTACCTTATACGTCCCATGCCCTAGAAGGTTCTCCACTCCCTGTTCCCCCCATTGGCCCTTGCCCCATTGCCACACCCCCAGAGTTTACCATTGGCTCCCATTCCCTAGTCCTGCCTTTGTACCGCCCCTGTGCCCTCAGACCATTGGCCCCTGATGCTCGTCCCGCTCCCGCACTTAAATCTGGACCTTCCATTGTCCTTTGTCTTCGTCCCTGGAACCCTTCACACGTGTGGCTGCAATAAACCTCATCCATGGAACCCCGCACAAGGACCCTTCCCAGCTCTTTGCCATCGACCCATTCACTGGAGCTATCCGTGTGCATGTGCGTGTACGTGTGTGTGAGTGTTTGCTGCTCCTGCCAAGCAGCTTCACTTTGGAGACGCTTTTAGGAGGATTGCGGCATTGCACTCCAGCACCACAAAGCCGCACGGTCAGCGACAATATTGACTTAAATTATTGACATCTTGGAGTTCTAGTTCAAGAACTGCAGCATCTGTGCCCTCTGTTTCAAAAACCTGAATAGGCTGAACCTGTATCATAAACCAGGCAAAAAATACAAGTCAAACACGAATTTAAGATTAAAAAGTCTGTCAGCACAGACTCACTCTGACACATTGACTTTCTCTTCCTTCTGCCACACAAATCTGTCTTTTCCCAAACCTGAAGGGTATGGAGGAACACAGCACAGAGACACAGCAGCTAAGGGCATTAGGCAGTAGTGAGTACTCAGAAGAGATGTAAGAACAGGGCATAGAGTGATACATTCTCACAAATGTACTTCCAAGTTGCAGGACCCTTTGGCTTGGTGGCTTTCTAAGCCAAAGGATTTATGTAAATCTCTCTGGTTTATATCCTTTGATGGGCTTTATCTACAAGGGATTGTATCACTGAGGTTCAGGAAGAAGAAACAGTGGTACTAAAAGATGAATAAACAGGAAGGAGGAAGATGTCAAACAAGTGAAGGACCACACGCTGTGGAATAGATGGATCCATGCTGGAGTGGTTTGTGAAGAACTGCAGCCAGGGGAAGTGCCAGTGCTGGAGCAGTTTGTGCAGGGTAGTCTCCCCTAGCAAGAACCCCAAGCTGGAGCAGTGGAAAAGCATGAGGAAGAAGGAGCAGCAGAGATTAAATGCTACAAACTGTCTCTAACCAGTGTTTCCTTTACCCCTGTGCTGCTTGGAGGGGACAAGGTCGATGAGTTGGGAGAGAATTTGAGTGTGTGAAGAAGGGTAGGGTGAGGGGAAAGTGCTTGTAATTTTATTTTTGTTCCTCACTAACCTACTGTTATTTATTTGAAATAAATTACATTCATCCTGTCAAGCCAAGTCTGGTTTGCCTCTGACAGAAATTGGTGAGTGATTTCTATGTCTTTATCTTGACCCATGGGCGTTTTCATTGTGTTTTTTTCCCTCTGTCCTGCAGGAAGGTGGAGTGATAGAGCAGCTTGGTGGGCATCTCTCTGACAGCCCAGGTCAACCCAACACACAAAGTCAGTCCTATTTTGCAAGTCCAGATCCAGCTTTCTTTGCTGAAGACTCCCGTGAAATTACTAAGTATCTCCTTTTACAACTGTGTTAAAGTACTTGGCTACAAAGAAACCAAGAAGTTACTGTGTGTTTCCCAGAGCTGCCCTGCCCTTTCTCAGTCTGTTTTTACTTTTCAAGTTATTTTGGACAGACAGTTAGAGAAATTTTTTTGGACTTTGCAAGAAGCAGGTAAAACTGTAACTAGAAACTTAATGGAGGTGTTTATTTCAGGTAGGAAAAAATCAATATTTTTTGCTCCCAGTCCTGTTTGCTACTTCCTAGAGCAAAATTCTCTTTCTTAGCTTACAAAAAAAAGTTTCATATCTGACAAAACCATTATCATTCACTTCAAAAATATAAATACAATAAGAGAAAACCTGCCTAATTAATAAAAATGCAAAACACACTGGATTGCCAGATCAATGAATTTGCTAATTCAGTATGTAAATCTCTCCAGGAACTCTCTCCCACAGAGAAATTAATTCACTGCTTGTTCAGTCTTTGGATAATGATAGTCTATTGGTCTGTACAGTTGACTGCACTGCAAGGTAAAGATAGCTGATAACATCCTGCAAACACTGGAAGACACGGTCTTGCTTTCCTCTTCTGCGTGAAGGATCAAGTTTTAAACACTTGACTTGTTTAGAGAACCTCCTTCTCATAAAGCAATGTGCCTCTAAAGCAGAAGTATGGCTTTTCCAAGTCTATGATCGCTGTAGCTTGACATGTATAATCTCTTAGATGTCAGAATAAACTCAGCCACAGCAACACTGAGCTTCTTGGCATCAGCAGGAACAAACATAGGTCAATGCTCTGCATTTTTAACAACAAAACCCTTGAGCATTTTTTGTGCCCTTCTTCAGTAGTTGTGGTTTATGCAGATTCCCAGATCTGGCATACTTGTCTCTCTTACACAAGTTTTCTGCAACACGTTCCTATCTGAGTTCAAAACAATAACAATAAAATATTCCAGAAAATTATTACTGACATGGGAATATCAAAGCTAATTTCCCTCATTCTCTTTTGCCTTACGTCTATTTGTTCATTCTCTGCCACATTCTCCTGTACACTTGAATGAAAATGATTATTTATTCCAAATCATTTCCTTTTCTATTTTTCTTCTCCCCGTAGCTGACATACTGTCACATGCACTCTTCATCTGGTACATTAGTCAGTTCCTGAGGCAATGAACACCCGCCAGGTTGTATCTGGCAAGGGGAAGAAGTGAGCTCATACAACAGAAGATTCTTGGATCCCAAGCAGAAACCGCCTCACTGAACTACATCAATAAAGGACAGATTTTAAGATTCGTCAAATCAATACACTTAAATCCCTAGATCCAATCTTTATCTGAAAGAGCCAAGCCATCAAGATGTCTAAAGCACTATCAGAGAGGTTAATCCATGACACATACACAAGATAACACAGTTTCAATGAACTCACAGCAGTGATCATCAAGTTCATTCTCCCAATTTAACTGTATTGATAGAAATAGATTATATACAGACTTCCTTGGACAAATCCGTTTGTTGACAGGCATTTCCAAGGTTAAATTATTCCAGGCACCATTAATATGATTAAAGCTGTAGATAGCATCATTTATTTTATCTAATCTAAACATTGTGGAGTTGGGACTAAAGACCAAGACAAAATGAGAAAACAATCAAAAATACAATCAAAATACAATCAAAAGACAAGGAAATAAGTTTATTTCAATTCCATAGTCTATCTTCAAATTGCAATTCTTCTATAATAGAACTTTTAATTCACATCCTCAAGATGAAAGTTTCCTAGATATTAAGAGTTACATCCACACAGGTTCAATACTGAATATTGAATATATTGCTGTATAACTCTGACTGATATGGATCCAGAAACTAGATTTTGCCTTTGAAAATACTTGAGGGATTCAGTAATTTAAAAATATTTTGTTAATGTCTGGAATTGTTCTGAACAGACAGATTGCATAAAAAGAATGTCATCTGCTTTCTTTTTCAATTTTTGCTCTCTATGAAGGTAGCAAACCCACCCACATGTTTTTCTAACACCTGAGTGGTTACAGGACTCCGATTTAATTCCAGTTCATATCAAAGGGTTTCAGATTTAAAATTCTCTAATGCCTGGAATGTTTCCTAACCATTGGCTTATAAGTTTTCCAAAGGCAGAGCATACTTCAGCCCTTCAGTGACTGCAATGTTATTCTGCAGAAAATTTGGACAGGTGGTGAGAAGACAGAAATAAAGAAAAGTTCTCTGTCTCCAAGTGATTAAAATAGTCACTTGCATATGAAAAGTGTGAGGGTTTAAACTCTACACACAGAACTTGTTTCAGTATGTTCTGTTTTTTAAAAAAAATATTTTATTTATTTAAAGTCTTCATTCATTTTTAAAGTACCAAATATTGGAACTATCTGTCAATTTCTTAGATTTTAGGCTTTGTTGCTAACATTAGCCAAAGCATACTTTTAATGAAAAGTAGCATCTCAATAAAGGAAAGAGACCAGAATTCGTGTGCTCTCTTGAAAACAAAACAAAACAACAGAATTACTTAAGGACAGATTGGCTAAAGAACATACAGCTTTAAAAGCTCTGCAATGAGTATTGCTTCCTGCCTTACAGAAGGAAAGAGGATGTGGGAGGGAAGCAAGAATGCTATGTCGTTTAGAGAACATTCTGGGAAGTGCTGATGTTAAAATGCTAATCTTAAAATAGAGGGCAGACACTCTTAGAAAACAAGACCTGATGTGTTTAGGTGATCTACCAAATAATTATTTATATATATCAAGTGGATGTGAAATATAAACTGGAGAAGCTGTTCACAGGCAGAAGTCAGAGCAGTTTTTCCTCTGCTTGAAAGCTGAGACAGTGGATACAGGCAAGGCACACTCCTTTTTTCCTGTGTCTCATTCAATTTTATTTACAACAGCATAAACAGGAGAGTACTAAAATCCTCTTCTTGTTTCTCAGGTCTCACAGCACTCTGCTCTACAGACTTCTAGTAATAACATGCTTCAGGAGAGAAGTGATACTGCTTTGAATATCTGAAGTGAAATGAATAAAATGTTGACCTGCTTTATCTGAAAATAGTATTCTCAGTATCTGTCTCTTGCATAAAAAGAAACTTGTTGGTTTTTTGGTTTTTTTTTTTTTTTTGGGCTGTTTTTTTAATGTATATTAAATTAAAATGGAGGTCTTTGTTATATTTTGGATGGTTTCAAAATCCAGTAGTTTTGATGTTAAGGATTTGGATGAGGCACAAAGGGAGGGATCCTAGTTGATCCCTAAATTTGGGTATCTGTAAAGGTATTAGGTGTCTCTAAACTCCCTTTCAGTCAGTGGATATGTGGCAGCACAGTACACGTGGAAAATCCATTCAGGTATTGAGCTAACATGGGCTCAATTCTGTTATCTTAATGTGCCCTCAGAAATCTGCAGCAGGACTCACCGATCTGACACAGGAAGTTCAGGAGACACACATCCTTCTGGATCACACTTTGGGGAGCAGATAAGATGCAAAGGGCGTGCCAAATAGCATTAGACATGTTTAGTATACAAATCATGTTCTCTTTGTCTACCTTTGGGTGATCTGAAAAGCTCAATAAGCTCCATTGATTGTATTAAGAGTAGCTTACAACAGACACAGACAGGTAGATCAGCCATTCAGCTGCTTAAAGATACACACCCAGTACCTTATAAAATACCCTGTATCCTGGCTGGCTGCAAGCTGCAGTTGCAGAAGGACATAATTCTTCTGTAGGTGTTCAATATTATCTTCCAGCTCAATTTAAATGTCTTAAGTATCCAAAGGTACCTTTAGGAACACATGGTCTCTCTCTCTCATGAGACCTTACCTGGAGTACTGCTTCCAGGTTTGGGATCCTCAAAACAAGAAAGATCAGGACTTGTTAGAGTGAGTCCAGAGGAGGCCACAAAGATGCTCAGAGGACTAGAGCACCTCTCCTCTGGGGACAGGCTGAGGGAGCTGGGATTGTTCAGCCTGGGGAAGAGAGGGCTCTGGGAAGACCAGAGCCTTCCAGTAGCCTTCCAGTACCTTGGAAGTATCTTGGTTTAGGAATGGTATTTTCTAATTTAGTACTCCGGCTAAAACCATGAGCTGTTTCCCCCCGCTACAAAAGGCAGAGATCACAGGTTGAGATAAGAACAATTTACTGGAAATGCAATGAGATAAGCAAACGAACAGAAACATCAACAATATTAATAACAAAATGTATAAGAAAAAAGAAATTATTTACATGGAAAGCCTGTGACAGCAAACAATTCCAGACACCTTCTCCTACCATGTTTTTTTGACTGGAAGGAACTTCCTCTCCTAGGAAGTGAGAGTCCTTATCCCCCGCTCCCTCAATTATAAGAATGTTATAGAATAATCTCTGTATTTTAGCCATACCCCCTCCCAGCTACTGCAAAAATTAACCTGGTCTTGACTGGAACCAGGACGTACCTTAAGGGGGCTTATTAAAAGGAGGGAGAAGGACTTTTTATACAAGCAGAAAATAAGGACAAGGGGGAATGGTTTTAAACTGACAGAGAGTAGGTTTTAGACTAAATTTTAGGAAGAAATTCTTCACCCAGAGGGTAATGAAGCACTAGAACAAGTTACTCACAGAAGTTGTGGATACGCCATCCCTGGAAGTGTTCAAAGCCAAGCTGGATGGGGCTCTGAGCCACCTGATCTGGTGAATAGCCTCCTTGCCCATGATTTTTAAGGTCCCTTCTCATCCAAAATATTCTTTGATTTTGTGAATCCTACATTTAGGCAATTGAATTGAGAATTTACACTGCAACTGAGTCACCTCTTGTTGCAGCAGCCTGAGTGGGCTAAGAACAAAAAATCCTAAATTTCTCTTAGTAAAAGAATTTTCTCCAAGAATATTGAAATAAAAGTACAAAGGAAGAAACAAACAAATGATGAAATAACTGAACTGTTTGGTAAGGATTAAAACAACTTTAAAGGTTGTACATTTTTCAGAAAAGTACAGTTTTAAGTATCATAATTTTGTACTCAGCTATTTAATTCTTTAATTGCAAATTCTCAGAAGCAGGTTGTTATTATGCCTGACTATTACCTAGCATGGTGTTGCTTTCAGTTGCAGGCTCTATGTTTTGTCATAATAGAAACAGCAAATAATAGTAACAAATGTACAAACTGCTAGAGAACATAGCCCACCACCTAGTAATTAACTTGTGTGCATGCATTTATAATCCACATGGTTTCAATGCCAAGAGCTCATATATTGCATTTCAAAAACCCTTGCCCCATTTGTGTGAGCAAATTCCCAAACCTGTGGCAGTTTCTTTGAAGAGGTGCCTTTCTGGGTCAGAATTCAAGATGTGTCTTCACACATTTCAGTGTCCAGGTTCAGGAACAGCTTCTGTTGGGAAGACAGCCCCGTGTCTTCAAAGTACAAAACTTTATTGTTTCAGAGGCATACTTTGTCACAGTGTTAGCTATGGGCTGATCATAAATATTTATGCTTTCAGCAAATGGATCTGTTGTGCCAATAAACACTGGTGTTATATCCTCTTTTTCAATATTTCATGAGTGGTATGCAAAAGCTAGATTGTGCAGTGACAGGTAACACAATCCTCTTCATCACTGGAGTTCAGAACCATGGAAAACTCAAAACCAAATATCACAATTGTATTGTTTTAATGTTTCCATTTCATAATCACTCTCCTGTGTAATCAGGCTTGGAAGAGGACATGCTCTAACTGGTGAGGATTTACTGCGTTTTCAGTGACTAATTCCAGGCAATGAAGAGAGCTCATTTTGGTTTTTTGATTATTTCTAATAGTATTCAAATAAAACAGAATGGAAGTTCTTTCAGGCTACAAAATGCACATATCTCAAATATATTCCTTTACAGTTACATCTAACAGACGTTGTGTTGCTTTTATCATTCTACACTTTAGAACTATAGTTTGCAGGAAAATATTACGATCACACAGCTAAAGTTAAACCTCTGTTTTATATACTCAGGTATCCATGTCTAAAATTCTTTCCAAGCTCTTTTATGTGTTCAAAGGCACAGTGCCATAATAGGCCATTTTTGTAATATTGTAGATGATTCAGTAGCCTCCCTCTCCTAAGCTGTCCTTGATGCTACAAGGAGCTTTTCAGACTAATGGAGATAGACATGGATAGCAGAGTAAGGCTTGGACAGCAAAACTCCGAAGTTTATTTTATTGTAAAGTTGTTATTTTACTGTAATTATGCTCCTACATTTGCTGTAGGGTTCATTTAAAAAGCTGCTGGGGTCAAGGTTGTTTGCTCAAGAGATTAAGTTTGATTACTCCTGAAACTGCAGAAAGAAAAGTATATGACTTTAAAATTACTTGTACTCAACAGCTCTATTTTTGGGGGGCCAGAAATCATGGACAGCACATGAAAGAGTTCATTAATGAAGAATGAAAGTTATCTTTCTGAGTAAGGGATGAACAGAGATCTCTTGATACAACTCAGACACTTAAAACACTTTCAGTTTCATATTTCTTATCATGCTGTCATTTTTGCGTCTTCCCCACGGTGAAGAAAAGCAGGAATACATTATTCCAAGGCCAAATGGAGATCAGACATGGTCTGATTTCTACTTTCTTTTCACTGCACTAAAAGAAAAGTTATTGTCTGCAATGATATTTAGAATAAATCTGAAAGTTTGTTTCAATATACCAAGAATTGCCGGTCATCTGTTATCTCTAAGCTGCAAGTGGTTGTTTATATTATTTATTTATTTATGTACAGTACACAGAAGATTAGTCCAAAGTTCTTGGTAATAAGGAAGTGGAGCCACCCTAAAAATGGATCTTAGGGCTATTTCTGTCTCCGTGCAGTCCTTTATATGAGAGCAGATATAGGGCTGCAGAAAGTTTCTGGTATTGCTAGACATGTTGAAGAGTAGCTGGCAGAATTTCCAGTCTCAAGACAGGGAACATGACAGTGATTTGCAAATAAATTGCAGACTTGTTGGGGGCAGTCAGAAGGAAAAGCAATCCTATACCAATTTTCATCATAATTCCTCAGCTTTAAGCAGCTGCTGCAGGTTGAGGCTAATGCCTTGCAACACAGTTGCTCCAAGAGTATGACGTGAAATGTGATGTTTATAATCCAAGCCAAGTAGTAGCAGTAGTATATATATAATTAAATTGATTTCAGCACAAAACTTTAAGGAAAAGAACTTTAAACTTGACTGTGATCTCCAATGAATAATACCCATTATGTGTTTCATGAAGAGTGGTGTCCATATATTTTGTGTAATAAAACAGAAGAAATGGCTTCAATATGAATAAAGAGATGAGGGAGAATATTACCTGTGTATATATTTGTATATGCACACACATATATACATATACAAACAGCCTAGTTTCATCCTGAATCCCACTGTGTCCATAATTCTGGTGTGTACAATGGAACAAAAACTTTCAGTTGATGATTTATCACCTCTGTATTGGTCATATTATCTTGGATGGATTGCTCTTTGGTTTTTATATTATTTCACTGACTACAGAGAAAAGATGCAACTAGTTCAGCTTAGATGGCTAACTTTAATGCATGATCCATTGCTCAGAATTAAGTAACCTCATTGGACTTAAATCCTGACTGAAATAAGAAAAATACGAAGGCATGGAGAGATGGGCTCTGAAATGCTGAAGCTCTGCAGTGAGCACCAGCACAGTGACACCATGATGCTTTATCTGTCTGTCCAGCTACGCTCTCAAAGGCCAAGGAAATCGCTTTCACCCTGGCCCCTTGACTGCAAAACTGCTTTGAATTTCTATGGTAGGGGTTAAAAAAACAAACAAACAAGGATTTAGCTTGACATTTTACATTAAAATGCCCCTTAATACTCCTTAAACCCCATCAAAATGTCTACTCTTGTGAGACCTCACCTGGAATACTGTGTCCAGCTCTGGAGTCCCTGGCACAAGAAGTACATGGACCTGTTGGAACAAGTGCAGGGTGGGCCACAAAGATGATCAGAGGGCTGGAACACCTCTTCTATGAAGAAAGTCTGAGAGTTGGGGTTGTTCAGCCTGGACAAGGGAAGGTTCTGGGGTGAGCTTAGTGTGAACTTCCAGCACCTGAAGGGAGCCCACAAAACAGATGGAAAGGGACTTCTGACAAGGGCATGTCGTGATAGAACAAGGGGGAATGGCTCTAAGATGAAGGAGGGTAAATTTAGATTAGATATTAGGAAGAAATTATTGACTATTAGGGTGGTGAGAAACTGAAACAGGTTGCCAAGAGAAGCTGTGGATGCCCCATCCCTGGAAGTGTTCAGGGCCAGGTTGGATGGAGCTTTGAGCAACTTGGTCTAGTGGAAGGTATCCCTGTCCATGGCAGGGGGGTCGGAACTAGATGACCTTTAGATGACCTTCCAGCCCAAGCTATTCTATGATTCTATCATTAATCATCTGGGAAATACATGTAATTTTCTTTATCTTTTTTTTTCAGCTTCTCATGCTCTTATTTGTCACATTTGGCAACTTCTCATTTGGTGTCCAGCACTTTTCCACATCTTTTTTCTACAGGTCACACTAGGCAGACCTAGTCACAGCCTAATCATTTGTCATCAGAAAAAAAGAAGCGATCAAATCTGAGGCTTCAGGTACTGACGATCTTCAGAATGGGTATTCTTTATACCCTTCAAATTCTGGGTTGCTGCATATGAGACATTAATGAGGGAAAAGGGTTTAGCGTTTCCTAAAGAGGGAGATGAATGGAGCTCAGTAACTCTCACATCCATACCCTGCTGTGTGTGAACATAAACCCGCCTCAGAGCTGTGCTGCATTTTGCCAACAGCAGCAGTTACTACAGGTGCCTTATAACTTGTAGATGAGTCACATTCTTGGAAACTGCTAGAATTGTAGGAATGTTGTTAATTCAGTGCTCATCTCATACATTTTATATATGTGCTTGAGTTGGAACGTTGTCTTCAGCTGTTACAGCATGGATTTTGCTTGCAGAATGTTAGGAAGCAATGTACAGTTTGTGCAGATATTAGGAAAAAAAGAAAAAATCCTCTAACAGGAGTACTCTACTGAAGTCTGTCTTTGCATCATAGAGCTTGCAAACCACTGGATACTGGTTGTTCTTAAGTGTCATGGTTTAACCCCAGCCAGCCACCAAGGCCCATGCAGCCCTCACTCACTCCCCCACCAGCGGTATGCGGGAGAGAATCAGAAGGGTAAAAGCTGGAGAATGCATGGGTGGTGATAAAAACAGTTTAACAGGGAA
>VZRS01001763.1:70100-88226 GCA_013398055.1 Ifrita kowaldi | reverse complement strand
GACACCTGCCAGGTAGGAGCGTGTGACGAGTCCCTCAGCCCCCAGGAGCACAGGGACCCCCTCACCCCCAAACACAGCCCGGCATAAGCTGGGCCTGGCCTGGCACCCTGCCAGCCCTGAGCCCCCACCACTGCCTGGGCTGCCCTTCCTTTTTCCATCTGAGGGTCCCTGTCCCATATCCCGGGGCTGCCCTTCCCTTCCCCACCCACAGGTCTCTGTCCTATGTCCCCTTGTCCCCAAGGCCTGGTCCTGCCCACAAAGTCCATCCAGTGCCCCCAGCAGACCCAAAGCGAGGATGCGGCCCTGGAACATTTGTCCTACACACATCTGGGACCAGTGTGCAGAGATGGGAGAGCCTCCAAGCTGCTCCCAGCCGAGGGCCTGGAGGCTCCGGCCCCTGAGCAGAGCCTTCCCGTGCCGGGAATGCGGACCTGACGGGGGCTGGGAGAGAGGAGCCAGCCCTGGTGCTGGCAGCAGCCCCCTCGCAGCCCCTGAGCCCCCTCTCCTGGCACAGGGGGACAGCGGGGGTCCCCTGGTCTGCAAGGACAACGAAGCCGACTACTTCTGGCTCGTGGGAATGAGCAGCTGGGGCAGAGGCTGTGAGAGAGCCAGGCACCCCGGGATCTACACCTCCACTCAGCACTTCTACAACTGGATCCTGCTCCAGACGGGCCTGAGCCCAGCAGAACGAGCCGGTCCAGCACCAGAAGCAGCCGTCACCTCGGCCCCTGAGCAGCGTCTGAAACCAGCGCCAGAGGAACACGTCAGCTTGACCCCTGAGTACAGCCAGAGACCAGCGCTGACATCCTCGGGCACGTTGATGCCCCCGGCATTCCCACACCAGATCCTGGTGCAGTTCCGGAATCTGGTGCAGGACTTCCTGCAGTTCCTGAAGGACAAAAAGGCTTGAGCAGCAGCGGGATGAGCAGGATCCAGGGCTACAGTGGACCACGGCATTTCCTGCTGGGCCAAAGGTAGCCTTGGGGCCAGAGGCTTCTCTGTCCTGCCCATGCTGCTCCGCTGGGGCCACGCCGATGCTGACGTGACTGAGATGTTGAAGTAAAGTTTCTGTGTTCACCATTAACCTTGCTTTCAGCCCTACTCAGTGCACCCGCGGGCTCGGAGAGTCCCTGCTCTGTCTGTCCATCTGCTGTGCGGTTCACGTTCATTCTTCAGCCTGCAGAAGGCTCCAGGGAAACCTCGGTGCCCCTTCCAGTGCCTGAAGCAGGTTGTAACAATGGGGGAGAGCGGCTTTTTGCATGGGCAGGTCCTGACAGGACAAGGAGGAGTGGCCTAAATCTAGAGGAGGGGAGATTTGGATGAGGTGTTGGGAAGGAGTTTTTACTCAGGGGCTGGGCAGGCCCTGGCACAGGTTGCCCAGGGAAGCTGTGGCTGCCCCTGGATCCCTTGGAAGTGTCCAAGGCCAGGCTGGACGGAGCACAGAGCAACCTGGGACAGTGGAAGGTGTTCCTGCCCATGGCAGGGAGTTGGAATGAGATGACCTTTAAGGTCCCTTCCAACCCAAACCATTCTATAATTCTATGATTGCAATTTATAAAAGGAGAATATTGAAAATTTATCTTATTTTTCATCATCAAATTTCTCAAAATCTGAAGGTCCAGAGGGCAGACAATTCTATCCATCATGTCTGCATTACAACAGGGTGGATTTCCTCTGGGTTCCCTTGTTCCTTCCCCTTGTTCATAAAAGGAGCTTACATTAAGTGACTAACTATTAACAGACTAAGATTAACTGATGTAGGTCCATCTCCCCTACTTGCCACATCTTACTTCATTCCTCCTGAGATCACTATAACTTTATTTAGATGATAGCTTTTTATCTTTTCTGACCAAAGTTGAATTTGAGAATCTTCTTATAACATTGTTTACTGCCTAACACAGGGCTCAGAGGAGAACTCTGGAATGCACAACATCCTTGAATAAATTTTAAAGTCCTTAAATATCCCAAGAAGTGAGAGAGGTGAAGTGAAAGAAAGACTTGTGCAAAAGCTGCAAATGTTTTGCTTTAGCTGATGCAACTGCTTCTCATCATTATTATCATCCTGGGCACAGAGGACTTTGGGATGAAAAAAGATGTTTTTTGAAGTCTGCAGTCATTTCTAGTCATTACATTCACCACAAGACCTCAGCTACCCTAATGGAACCTGTCTGCTCCTCTCTTTAGGAATTTTGTAATATTCCTAAGCATTCCTTAACTCCTTATGCTGTCTCACATGTCCAAAATAACATTCTTTGTTGGTCCCTAAGCTTTCCTTCTTCAAGACTAACTGTGATTTCCCACCTGGTTCACATGCCTCTGTGACTGGATCCTCCTTGACTCCATTTCAGAACCTTGGAGCAGAGAGCAAAGCTGAATTTTCCCAGGATGCCATAAACCCAGATTTTTTTGTCATTAAGAATACAGGACTGCAAGCATAGGCTGAAATACATATGGATAAAAAGCAGGCAAAAGTGAGGGCCATTGCATGCTTAAAGGAATTATGGGGGCTACAGTCTTCTACCAGCAGTCGCCCGTCACAGTGAGGAACACTACTCCCCCCCTCACTCCTGCTTCACGCTGCACCTCCTGGCACCAAGAAGAGCCACAGATGTCGTCTGCCCATGCAGTGTTAATTTCAGCTGCCAAATACCTGGAAATTACCCCTCTGTGAATGCTATAATGATTCCTATTGTGTCTGATTCCTGTGGTCTCCATGATCTCATACAGATATATTTTTGAATAATAAGAACATGTAAGAAGAATAATGAAATTAGCATTTTGCTAGTCAAACAAGGCCAAGTCAAATAATAGGCAATAAGGAATTTTCAAAATTCAAAGATTAACTTGCATGAGGTAGTTAGATAATCAGGTATACCTACATTTATGTCATCTATGTTATCACCTGTACACATTCATTTGCTCCTTGCATTTAGCTACTTTACATTAGCATCCCTTGGCAGCTTTCCACACCAATGTTTGCAAGAGAAAATGTTTGCAAGACAGTATTTCTATTCTTTATGTTTGCAAGAGAAAAACCAAGACTCTGAAAGTGCAGGAGCTGGATCACTTCTAAGCAGCACGAGACGGTTAATTCCTTGCCAGAGAGCTCACCTTGTTCATATCAAACGTGCGGAACATCTGCTCGATGTACTTATTGGCCTCTGGATCCAGCCCTCGAAGCCCAAAGAACTGCTTAAATTCATGCTCTGTCAGCTGCCCAGAAGGACACTCTGTCATGAATTTCTTGTACCAGTGGTGGATCTCGACAGCCTGTAGATCATCCACTGTGGAGCTGCTGTTGTTTCCCATATGTATCTGTGGTCAGAAGAATGATGCTACAAGAATGATCCTCTTCCTCCTGTGGCTTTCACAGCACTGCCCGTTTGCTCCTGCCCACGTTCAATACTAATGTCAGTTATGTGAGGGATCTAACTTTCTGCAAGCCAATTACAAACATTAATCTTCTTAGAGGCTGATCCACAAACCAGAAAGTTTCAATGATACAGTCTTCTTAGAATGGAAAGGAGATGCAAGATAATCTAGCAAATCGCTGCTATTTCAGGAGCTAAAGCAGAAAGGATGAGAAGGTTAATCAGACACTGGCATTGGGAACTATACTGGTTTGGTAGACTACCCTATTTTTAACCTTGATATAATTATACATGAAGATAAGAGGAAATGGCTACAAGATGTGAGATGTGAGGTTAAGTAAAGATCTGCTCCTCTAACTGGATTTGAAAGTCGGTTTTCTCAAATAAATATCTTGAATAATGGAGTGTGTAGGACCAGAAAGTGTTACAGAAGTGGCCCAGTACAAGAGTGAGGTTATGTGGGAAAAAGTTCACCTCCAAGCACACAAAGGAGCACAGAGGAACAATGGGGGGTGGGGGAACCCAAATAATCCCCTGTTTTGGCTAATCCAAAAACCACCATGGAAGTGCAGTCAACCCATAAAAAGCTCAACTGCACAAAGAGGAAGGAGCAAAGAGAGACAACCACAGGCTGGGGAACACAACCCAGTGAATGAAATGAAGGCCCTATCCCAGCTCCTTCTAAATCTGTCACAGGGAAGCCATCAGTCCCATGGGCCTAGAGGTGGCACCCGTCATGGTGAGTCGGTGGGAGAGGCTGTAGAGTACCCTACAGACTAAGAAGTGAACAGCCCAGGGGCATGGAAAACACTGTGGGGTCCGGGGCAAGAGCATTTGGGGATTGCACAAGACTCACAAGAGGATGTTTAGGGGAAGAACAAAAGGGGGAAAGGGATGGGTCTAGGTGGCTTGGGAATGAACAAGCATGAGAAAATGGAGGCAAGGGGAATAAAAGGGACTGGTTGCATGTAGAATGGTGCGAATCAGTATGAATGTCTAGCCATGCCTTGTGCCTGGTCAGCACAGTCTTTCCTGTCTTCTAACACTTCTACCTCTTTTTTTTTTTTTTTTTTCTGGCTGCACAGAGCTGTGCTCTGGGCATACGTGTGCATGGGGATTTAAGTGCCCACAACTGGATTGAGTGAGACCTTCTCAGTCTATGATCACTCGAAAATATCAAGCCAGACTAGCCAGCAAATAGGCAAAGTAGTTTGGGAAACAGGTGTGTGTATGTCTCTGTTAGTGAGAACACTGGAGTAGCTGACTATTAGACTGAAGGTGTAGGATTGAGGGTGACCCACTTGTCTGTGTGTTTCTCTGTGCAGGAGACAGCTGCATCCTGAGAGCCTCACCACATGTACTGGAGGGACACACAGTGTACGTGTCTGTTTGTATGTTGTTGTGTGCAATGGAATCTGTACCAGTGACTGTGGCAGGGTTGTGCACCTTGGAGGGTCTGGCATATCCAGGTGCCAGTAGCTGGGGAGACCAGGCATCAAGAGGCAGCTGCTGGGTAGGTTGGATGTCTAAGCCCAGACACTCTGTGTGTTTCCCACTGATGGACCTTCACAGAATCACAGAATGGTTTGGGTTGCAAAAGTCCTTAAAGATCATCTAATTACACCCCTCACCGTGGGCAGAAACACCTTCCCCTAAAGCAGGTAAAGTAGAGGCTAGGCTCCCTTGCTGGCTATGCTCCTTTTGATGGAGCCCAGGCTACAGTCGGCTGTGAGTGCACATTGTTGGCCCATATTCGGTTTTTCGTTCCCCAAGACCCCCAAGTCCTTCTTCACAGGACTGCTCTTGATTCACTCGTCACCCAGCCTGTACCCATGTTTGGGACTGCACTTGGCCTTGTCGAACGTCATGAGGTTGGCATGGGTCCTTCTTTCTAGCCTGTCCAGATCCTTCAGGATGCCCTATCCCTTCCCTATAGAGTATCAGTCACACCACTTTACATACACATTGAAAGCCAAAACTTATTTTTAGCATAAAAGAAATTTTAACAGTCTAATTTGAGAGTCATAATTAATCTACATGTAATTACAGAAAAGCAAAGAAAAATAATGTAGGTCAAGTATTTATCTACAAGAAAAAAAACTGCACTAGTAGCAACAATCCAATTAAAATTGCAACACGCACTTTGTTTCTGTGCTTTTTCTGGTGTTACACTGACCTGCCTACTGCTCCTCTGGATATTAAGATCTGTGGTTCACTCGGATGTTTGCAGAGGGGGAGGAGAGAGTCATGGGAAGTTGTCAGCATCTGGAGTTCTACACTGGAAGGAATGTGATGTTCTTGTTAATGGTTTCCTCATCCTCTCTTCTTTTTCTTTCTTTTTTTTCCTTTCTTCTCTTTCCTTCCACTTAGACTCATATAGGTATGTGTTAGAGTTGTAAATTATCTCATTCTGCCTAGAAAAACTGCTTGCTATTACTACCAATATAAGCCCATGGTTGTACCACAGAAAGATAGACAAGTAAAATAAATTAGCCATAGATACCTGGAGAAATTGCTCTCACAGCTAAAGTGAACAAAGTGAACAAAGGCGGGGTATGAAAAATTCAGAGCAGGCCTGGCAAGCCTTGGTCCTGAGGCCCTGTGAACTTGGGACAGAGCCCGTGGCCATACCAGGACAGCACTACACGGTGCCATTAGAAATGGGAATACAGTGCATCTGAGTGCACAATGAGGGTGGCCAGGAGGCAAGGAAACTGTGCTGCTCAGGCTTCCTGAAATCTTGCCCTACCCCTGGCTGGGGCAACCTCTGGTACCAGTACAGACCAGGAAATTATGGATCAAGAGGTCTGAGAAGGAATACAAAAAACTGGACAGAGGCTGGTAGCGTGCACATCCCCAGCAGCGTGGGCAGCAGGTAAGGGGGAGAATTCTGCCCCTCTGCCCACTGAGGTGAGACCCCGCTNGCCCCTCCTGTGCCTGGCCCCGCCCCCGGGGCCCACCGCCCAATCCGAGCCTCTGTCTCACCAACACCCCCGGCCCGGCCCGAAACGCCGCAACTGATTGGTCGTCGCCTTGTTATGGGGAGGGAGCCAAAGCGCCCTCGGGATTGGTGACTTTGTGCCATGTTGCAGGACAACCATGGCGCCGAGGCGGCTGCTCCGTCGCGATTACCTGGCCGTCACGTCTATCTTTCAACCGCCGTAGCTGATTGGTTCTTCTCCGGCCGGGAGGCGGGGCCCCGCCGGAGGCGGAAGCGGCGGCGGCGCGGTCCGGTGNACCCCTGGCTGGGGCAACCTCTGGTACCAGTACAGACCAGGAAATTATGGATCAAGAGGTCTGAGAAGGAATACAAAAAACTGGACAGAGGCTGGTAGCGTGCACATCCCCAGCAGCGTGGGCAGCAGGTAAGGGGGAGAATTCTGCCCCTCTGCCCACTGAGGTGAGACCCCGCTTGCAGAGCTGCCTCCAGTCCTGGAGCCCGCAGAACAAGACAGATTTGGAGCTGCCGAAGCGGGTCCAGAGGAGGCCACGGAGATGCTCCAGGGGCTGGAGCCCCCCCTGCTCTGGAGACAGGCTGGGAGAGCTGGGGGTACTCACCTGGAGAAGGCTCCGGAGAGACCTTATTGCAGCCTATCAGCATGTAGAGGGAGCTTAGAAAAAAGACAGAAAAATATTTTTATGCCAAGGGCTGTAGTGCCAGAGCAAGGGACAACAGTGCCCATGTGCCCAAGGGCAGGCTTGGACAGGACATCTCCGGAATCTCTCACGGCCGGGTTGAACGGGGCTTGGAGCAACCCGGCCTAGTGGGAGGTGTCTATGGCGGGGACGGGGTGGGACTGGATCATCCTTAAAGGGACGTTCCGATCGAACCACTGGGCAACACTTCGGGCTCTNCGGCAGCTTAGAGCCGCCCCTCGGTGCTGACCCCCCCGCCGTGCTGCAGGTCAGTGCCTCCCCCCGCCCTCGGTGCTGTCCGGCCGGATTGTGCCGCCCGGCTCTCGGCGGCGGTCGCCGGCCGGGCTCCTTTCGTGGCCCTGCGGGGCTGGAACGGGTTCGCAGCTCCCTGGGGCCCGGGCCGTAAGGGGCAATGGGCCGGGGCAGGCTTCTCCTCTCGCTCCGGGTTTTGCGGCCCGGCCCAGCCCCCTTCTCCCCCCGCCCCCCCACCGCAGGTGGGATGCTGCCGGCGGTGCCCCCAGGTCCCGGGAGCGCAGCCCGGCCGGGGGAGGTTCGCACTCCGAGGGACCCGCCGGAGACGTGCGGTCCGGTAAATCTGCGCGGCTGCTGGGGCCCGTCGGCGCTGCCCGCCACTGCCGTGGCGGCAGGAGCCGCCGCTCCCGGAACACGGCACGGCGCTCCGGTGCTCCCTGTCGCTCCTTGTTTCTCTTGGAACCCCTCTGCACAGCGTGAAAAGTTTGGCCCAGGGCTTGTGTACAGCAGCACTGCCTTTAATGCGTGTTTGGTTTTAAACGAAGGGAAATGCAAGGAATTGACTTCATTTATGTATAATAAACTTGTAATAGACTAAATTAGGAAAAAACACTGTCAAGTCTTTCTTTGCTATGGCTGATACCTAGGGATAGAAATGCCTCGATTTATGCCGTTCACTGCAGACTCTGCAGACTAGCAGCGGGCTTAGGCTGTTTGGGTCAGGGATGTGTATTTCAGAGGAAAAGAGCCTCCTCCAGATCGCTGCTGGTAGTCCCAGTGTTCAAAGTAAAGTCTTCCCAGCAAAAGTTCATTAGTCGTAGGAATGCTGAGCAAAAGGTTATTTTGCACTACAGCTAGAATGTAGAGGATCCTGGCTCACGTCCTGAGCACAGCGAGAGTCCTTGTGTTCTGCTGCTCGTTACAGAGATGGGAATCCAAATGCCAGTGTGAGCCTGGGAGAGCACCAGTCTTGTCTCTGAGAGCTGCACTGTTTGCTTTATTGGGGTGAGGCAGTGGAACACAGAATAACCTCTGTCCTTTTGTGTTTGTGGGGAAACTGGATGGCATTGTATAACACCAGGATATTCCTGCCACAAGTCCTTGAAGCTAATGCACAGGACAGCCACCACCCTCTGTGCAGACTGTTGGCTTTGGGACAGAATTTAAAGCCATGTTATGCTTGTTCCTGGATTTGTTCTCAGGGGGGGTTCAAAGAAAGCAGAGCCAGGCTCTTTACAGTGGTGTCTGGTGACAGGATGAGAGGCTGTGAGCACGCACTGAGACACAGGAGATTACCTCGATCATCAGGAAATGCTTTTTCACTGTGTGGGTTACCGAGCACTGGCGCAGGTTGTCCAGGGACGTTGTGAAGCCTCTGTCCTCGGAGATATTCAGAAGCTGCCTGCACAGTGATCCTGGGCTCCTGGCTCTGGATGGCCTGTTTGAGCCAGAGAGCTCAGACCAGATGACCCCCTAACTTCAGCCAGTCTGTGGTTCTGTGATAAGATTCTCCTTGAGCCTTTTATTTGTTGTCCTTCACTGAATTTTCTCCAACAAGTTCCTACCTCTTGTTCTGGGGAGCCCAGAACTGAACACATTACTCCAGCCATGGCCTCACTAGTGCCCAGTAGAGAGGAAGGATCATGTTCCTCCTGACAGTGCTCCTAATGCAGCCCAGGATGCTGCTGGCCTTTGTCATGAGGGTGCATTGGTGACTTAGGTCAGTTGTCCACTGCAATTCCCAGCCTCTCTCTGCAGTGCTGCTTCACAGGGATGTGTTCTGAGGGGTGCTATCCAGAGCAGTGGCCCACCTAGGCCCATGTTTTCCCCGTTTCCTCTACATAGACAGCAAACCTGTTGCTGTTTATAGAATTGTAGAATCACTTTTTGTTCCCCATTCACATCCCTTGCCATGTTCAGCTGACCTGGGAATATAAATTAAAACTGAATTCAAAAGACATGAATCTCTTAGACTTGAGTTCAAGTTATTGAAGTCCACAACCGTGCAAATACTGTTTGCGTTTCCAGGAGGCCAGCTGTGAGCCAAACCCAGCAAGGCTTATTAGCTTGCGTGCAGTATCAGGTTAATGTGCCCAACCTGGACAAAGGCCAAGGAATATTTTCTCAATCCAGGTATGCATGCTTGAAATTGGTAATACCTGTAGCATGCAGATATGTGCTGAGGCCCATGCAGATGCCTAGATTCTGATTCTTTTTCACATTTCTAATAGCTCTTCTAATAATTCATCTATTGGTTCTCAATATGTGCCAGCCACATATTGTGCATTTGTGACTTTTGAAGCTGTGGCCTAATGCTCAGTTGGAAGATCAGATCCATCTTCTTCAAGTATTGGAGACAGTTGGAAAGAGGCATTCTTGCATTTGGATGGCTGTTTTCTAAAATGCACCACTGCCACAACAGCAGGTTCGATTCCTCATTGGGGCATCGTGGGAGTGATGGTTTGCAAAACTATAAATACTTTATTATTCTTATAATGGATTCCAGACATTCCAGGTCTCTAAATGAGTATCTCATATTACCACCTTGGTGAGCAGTTGATGTCATCAACTAGGAAATCTCCCTAGCAGGAACTGTAAAGCTGTACTATTCTGGAATTCTGTGCCTCAGTCTCCCCCAGGGCCAGCTGAGAAGTGAGCAAAGCACCAGGACTTGTTTCACTGATTGTTGCGTTGTTGCAGAACGTGAACAATCCTGGCATTCTGACTGTGCTCCTTGAGCTCTTTGCAGGAGCCTGTCTGAGGCCTGGCTTCTTGCTGCATGTCTTTTTGCTACACCAGCTGCTGCTCGAGCGTTTTATTCTATCGGCTGAAGAGACTAAGCTCATGCTATGCAGTGTGAGAAACCAGGGCATGTCTGCAAATCCACGTTCCCAAAAAGAGCAGACTTTTCACTTTTTATACTTATTGCAAGTGACTCACTAACAATCCTGGAGTGTACTGTGTAGGATGAAGGATGGGCTTATTTCTTTACTATTGGATAATTTATTTTCTTCTTCTCTTTTTATTCTTTTTCGCTTCTCTCTCCATCAAAAGTCTTGGTTCACACAACCTGTCAGTACTCAAGAGATAAAAAGGAATGGCATGAAAGACCTGTGTGTGGCTGCTCTACCTTGGAAACCTTATTACTGAATCAGCAGAACCCATGAGCTCCGTAGAGCACAAAGCAGGTGAGTGTACACATGCTCTTTTCTGCTGTTGAGGCTCTAATGTGTATTGTCATGTTTTCTACTGCTGCAGAAAAATAGTGCACTGCTGCGCTCCAGTGTCAGTATTTTCACACATTTAAGTGGCAATCTAAGACCAAAGATTTGCTTAATAAGACAAAGGAGGTCAGGAATCTGTGTAGCCAGCTTCAGAAGCCTACTTTTAGTGAGGCAGAGACATCTTGTCATATTAAAAGATTCCATTTGATGGAGATAATTTTAATAATGTAAACTTGATCTTATAGCTAATGGGAGTTTGCCTAGTTTCAGCTTGCACTACTGGAGCTTCCGTAATTGTACAAATGATTTTGCCACTTACAGGCATGGACCGTTCTGTGGCCTTTCTGTTCAGAGTTGTCAAATGTCACATGTGACATCTTTTTATAGAACACTAGAATGACGATTCTGTGGTTCTTAAGGGATTTTGGGAGTTCAGTTGGTCAAATCCTTTGCTCTTAGCGTGTCTAACATCAAAAATTAGATCAGGTTGCTATGAGGCTAATACAGTATTTTAACATCTTCCCTGTGCATTTTTTTCCCTGACTGAAATTGCTTATGCTATGACTTGCGTCCTCTGCCTCATGTCCATCTGATGTGTACCTCGTAAGAGGAGTGTGGCTCTGTCTTTAGCTCACTTATAGGTCGTTGTAGGGAGGACAGCAGTTGTATCCCACTCCTCACCTGCTGTTCTCAGGGCTGAACAAGCCCAGCATTCTTATACTTTCCATATGCCTTGTAGCCCAAACCCCAGTCATCCTGGGGGCTGTCTGCTGTACTTCATTCAGTATTTTGGAAGTGGGCACTCTACTTCAAATGAAGTCTTATAGGTGTGAATAGAGAGGAATAATTGCTTTCCTCAGTCTGCTGCCTGCAGTCCTACCAATACAGCTCAGTGTACACCTGACCTTTGCTGTGAGTGCACTGGTGGCTTGTGCCAAGCTTGGCCACCAACACTTCGAGCTTGTCTTCTGCAACACAGTTGTACAGTCAGTTGCTCCTCAGCCTTCACCACTCATGCTTTTCCCATCCCAGCCATAGGCTTCTGCCTTTCCTGAGCTTCATGATCCATCTGTTTCTCCAGCCTGTTGATATCCTTCTGGTAGGCAACTCTATACTTTGGCTTATCAAAGGCTCATTCGAATTTGATGAATTTACTGAGATGGAGTGCCTCCCATTGTCTCAATTAATAATGGAGAATTTAATTTGCTGCTCTCCCCAAAATAACAAGTTATATGTTGCTGGCTGGTACTGCTGCATGTTTTTTGGCTCTTCACTTCCACTTGCTGGAATAGTTTGGCTCCTGAATTTCAAGGAAAGGAAAGAAGGTATGCTAAGCAGCAGCCAGGGAATACCCGTCCTCTCCAGACTATTCCCCTGTGTCAAGGTCCTGTCCCGTCCCGTATGTGACATGCAGAGGTCTCATAATCTCTCTAATGTGACACACTTATATCTGTTTAGCAAACGTCAAGGCTCAGTCCGTTATTTCCACTACTTATTAGCAGAAAGCTGATTTTATGTTACAGGCCATGTTTGGCATGTAGAGAAATTACTTCATTGAACAATCACGCTTCTTTTCAGTAAACTGAACAGATCATGGTTCTGTAATGTCATTGTTAAGAAAGATCAAGAATGAACTATGAGAATGACTTGGCATCTGGTATAAAAATGTATTTACATGTAGAGCAGTGAAGGAATCTTCATGTGTCTTGACACCAGCACATCCTCTGCTTTTCTCTCTTGGCAAAGGAGGCAAATTCCCTGCAAGTCTGGTCACCAACTGCTGTAACATTACAGATCAGCATGAGGGAGCTTATTCTTCATAGCAGTTTTGGCTCTGGAACTGTATTCTGACTCTTGGTTTTGTTTTAGGCTCAAGATGCTGAGCCGTTTGTCAGGTTTAGCAAGTACTGTTTTACAAGAGCTGTCTGGGGAGGATGGAGATGCAGTTACTGAACCATCTGTTGCTGTAAGTACAGTGTTATCTAAAGACCTTCAGATCTTACTGACAATTAGTTTGGGGAGTGTGGTTCATTAGACTGCAGTGAGAACTGTCTCCTGCTTCTTCCTTGCTGAGCACTGGACTGAGCTGTCATTCCGCTCTGCTTTTCTCCTACTCCTCACTTCTTAAGTCAGCATTTCTTTTGGGTGGACCATAATCTCTTCAGTTTACACATCTCAAGGTGATCCTAGGAAACAAACTGGAATTAGGGTGAAGAAAGACTTTTAAGAGTACTAGTGAGTGTGTGTAGCAGAAGGGGAAGCTGCATGGTTGGGTGACAGTAGGAGGCTTCATCTCTGTGCTACCCTTTGGTATTGAGACAGTGGATAGTGTGTGAGGATGCCTCTCGTTTTAGGCTTGTTCATGTGGTGGTCAGCAAGGTACTCTTTGTTTTTGTGTATTGGCTTAGGAGTTCTCTGAGCTTTCCTCCTGGTTTCATCCAACTGTGTATTTCTACAGGCTCCATGAAATGCCTGCAGGGGGCAGAATGCAGCATTTAGGAGTGGAGCTGAAGATACCATGTGGATGTTCCGCTGCAGGCTGTTTATAGCTTTTTCCTTCAGAACACTCATTTTGTTGTTTCAGGTTCAAGCTTTGGAGTCAGAAGCAGAAAGCATGGAGGAGGCACCTGAGGAGCTGTTGGAGCGCCTAGCCCAAACAGAAAAGCTAGTTGTTCAGCTGAAGGATTTGATTCGAGAAAAGGATGCTCTGCTCCAGGAAAAAGAAACTTTACTCAAGGTACCATTTCTTTCTCTGGGGACCAAGAATAAAATGCTGCTTCAGTTTTCTATGCAAGCCAGTCTCTGGTTTTTTTTGAACATGAGATACCTGCATGATGAATGGCATCAGTTCCAGGGAATTACTGGAATTTGAAGAATGGACCCTAACCCAAGAAATGCAGGATATCTTCTGTTAGTTTGATTGGGTTAATTTAGTTTAGATGAGTTAATAAGTTAGTTAATTTATTTTAGTTAATTTAGAGTAGATAAGTTACATCCAAGTTACACAGCATTTCGTCTCAGAGCTCTTTGAGGCCCATGCAGATTCCCAGGGGCTCTAGTAAGTACTGATACCTTGTGTGAGGTTGTTCTTTCCCTGCTTCAGGGTGTTTGACACAGAGTAGCCTGTGCTGCACTCATCCACTAGTCCAGTGGTTTTATGGCACATTCCCAAAGGTACGTGTTGCCTACCCTGAGGTATGGTGGGAGTGCGGTTACTTGAGATAGTTCTGAGGGACTGCATATAGCAGAGGAAGTCAAACTGAGTTTGTATTCACTGCTGGGTGAAGTCCCTGGGTGCTCTGTCCCTTGAAAGGAAGTGCTGAGGTAGAAGCTACAATTTTGGTATGTGTAGTGTTTCAGAACAAATTTGTTTTGCAGATTTAATAGTGCTGTTACTGGGGAGGCAGGGTTAAACAGAGTATGGCAGACTGACAAGTTGTGTAGCTTTTCAAAGTGATGCTTCTTGGGTAACAGCACTGGAGTCTGAGGTGCAGTCAGTTTGTGTCCTTCTCTTACAGAAAGAGCGAGAGGCTGCAGATGCGAAGCTGATGAAACTTAAGCTTCAAGCCAAAGCCAAACTGGCCTCTTTGAACAAACGCATCGAGGAGCTGACAGAGAAAGGATCACCACTGCCTTCACAGCCCTTAGCAGAAGAGCTGGAGTGTCCCAAGGTTGGGAGAACAGGGCCGTTTAAAAGATGTAGCTTCTACTGATAACTTGGTACTGCCTGATGTTTCAGGTCACAGTGAGCCAGCAGGGCCTATCTGTCTTGTTAGCAGGATGTTCGTAGTTCCAGCAAGGATGTCTATGCCTGTGCTGTAGAAGCCTATCTGTCCAGCTCCTTGTACTGCAGATGCCCTTGGACTGCTCAACTTGATCTCCTCAAGGGCAGGGGCTAGTTTCCCTTTGCATAACTTTGGTAATCCATTGTAGCCAAGCTCTTTCCTGCAGAAGCTGTGTGTCTGTCTGAGCTATGAGTTTCAAAATGTTACCTATCATGTCAGTACAGCAAAAGTTGGCTGGAGTACAAGAACAAAGGGGTGAGGAGGTCATTGAAACTGGAAGGCAGCAACTTAAATATAAAAAAAAAAATATGTATTTCTTCCAGTCCTGTAGCTTCCTGAGCCATCATAAAGTTTTATGAAGACATTAAAGAGGCTGTTAGCTACTGACCAGAAGCTCCCATTGGAGCTGGTAATTTTTGAAAACTTAAAAATGTGATCAGCAGAACAATGTTTTCTTTAAAAAGTTGGTAATATTACACAAGAGAAATGGGATATAAGTCCAAAATGGTTTCCAGACATCAGATGATGTTCATTAAACCAGAGAACATAAAGGTTATTTCAGACATTGAAAAAAAAATTAAAATATAGGAAACGATAAAAGATGCATGTGAGAGCTGTCAGATGAGAGGTGACTACTAACAAAGCGAAGATTGATTCTGTGACTTGTGCTGACTATTTTTGATTAGGAACGTCGTAAAATCATAGGAATGTGCTTCTGTAATTCCCAATACCAACTTGAGAATCCTTCTCAATGCAAAGCCCCATCTGGTTTCATACATGAAGAATTGGATGGTCTCAAGGATTGACATAATAGAAAAATAAAGCAAAATTTAACAGGTGCACAATTGGGCATTTCTGGTGTCATGACACTGTATGCTGCAAGGTCATGAACAATGTTCCCTGGCTGCAGAGGCCAGTGGAGACCATGGAGGCTGTTTAGCTGTGTCAATTGACATTGCTGTGCTGGTGCTGAGGCTCTTTTTTAGCTTACCTGTATGCAGCATGTGTGTGGAACAGCCATGTGCTGTTACATGAGTTTGTGTAGATTTGCTGTTGAGGACTGGTGAGTGTTCTTGCTTCGAAATTAAAATTTATCAGTCGAAGCAGGCAAAATGAGAGAAAGCTTATCATCAGTTAATTGCTGCAATATAGATTTGAAAAAGAGGCCTTATCTTTTTTACATACCGTTCTAGCTAGTCTACTGAGAGTGGCAAGGCCTTGTGTGGAGTGTTGTCATGTTCTGCTCACTTGGAATCAGGAAAGAGAAATTCTGAGAGCAGCAAGAGACTTTCTGTTCTCCCATCATGTTAGTAGCTGCACTTGGGAGACACTCAAATAGCTTGGTTATTTAGTCAATCAAAGTCAGAGAGGAAACGTCTTTTTTTTTCTACGGTTGTATAAGGAAGGTGAGCATCAAGAAAGTGGGAGAGCTGTTAAAGGATAATGCAGGTGAATGGATGAATGTAAATTAGCCATTAAGAAAAACGGCCTTCTAATTAGAGGAATGAGGGCTTGAGACAGTCTCCAGTGGACATCGTATGGCCCACTGCCTTATTTGGTTTGGGTTGAGTGAAATTATGTTAGGGCAGTTACCTGCAATGTTATGTATTTGACCCAGAAACCACTAGCTTCTTTTTTGCAAGGTTAGACCTATGGAGAAGCTACAGAGCACTTTATTTACACTTATTTCTCCAAGTAGATGCTGTCTTGAATAATGGGGGTATTTCCTAGACAGTTACCCTGCCATTTGAAGGTGAAAATTCTAGGTTAGGGTTGCATGTTGTGCTGAAGTATTGAACATTAGCAAAGGGCTGGTTTTTTTACTCTCTATGATGTGGGCCCTATGGGAAGGCTGTATTTTAAATGTCTAATTAGTACTGTTGCTTTCTGGGCTTTTAGCAGAGTGCCTTATTTTGAGAAGAATGGAAATATCAGCTTATTTCTTTCTATCAGATAGTATTTGTATACAGGAAAATTGAGGCTCCTCTCAAACTTTTAGAGTGGGTAAAGATATATTATGTTCAGATATAAGAGCTTATACATTTTGTAAAAACATAATATTTAAAAGCTTGAGCTCTAGGAACTTCATGGCTGTGCTACTGTCCTTAATAGTGGCACTCTGTGTAATGGCCAGTGTAAGAGGCTTTTCCAAATCCGACTGTAAATATCAATCCTGAGAGCTAATTACAAGTTAAGCAAACTAATCCACCCATCTTCCACCCAGCAACTCCTCTGCCCCAGTCTTATAAGTTATGTATATCCCTGGCTTCTTAGAGCTTCCTGCATTTCTGTTCTTTATTTTTCTGTCCTGTTCTATTTCTAAACTGAAGTGCAGTTGAAGCTTCCTTGTCTGTCTGTTCTACTTCCTGCCAAAGACCTTCTCTGTGGGTGAAACATCTTTTGAGGAATTCTTATTACACTAATTTATAAGTACTTCTAAAAGCCTTCATAATTTTTTCAGAATGGGTTCAAGGACATAAGTACTCTGTAGAATTCCTGTGTTATTGGTGGTATTTGACCCAATACCTGTCACAAATAAAATGAAAGAGATGCATTTTACATATATTCAGTACAAAATACCCAGCATTGAGTGCTCACAGTAGCTGGAAGTGCTGAGATGAGAATGTGGAACAGGTTTGTCTGCTCAGTGACAGGTGGTGTAAGGGACCTGCCCTGACCCAGGTGCGAAGCACAACTGTGGGTTCAGGGGCCTGCCTTCACCCAGGTGGTTGAGAGACAGAGAGAAGAGTGCAGGTGTAGTGTGCTGGGTTGTCTGAGTAGACATAGCCTAAGCACATGTTTTATGTGAAATGTTGTTTACATTTCATGATCATAAACAGAGGATTAAAGTGCTTCAGAGTGGAGTAGAACTGGTAATTGTTTGCCTGTTCCCTTTGCTGATATCTAGTAAGTTCATTGCTATTAATCCTGTAGTCTAAAGAGATTTCCATGGGCATTTTCTATAGTCTAGAATGTCTATCCCTTTGTCACATGGAGAATATTCTTCTATAGCTAATTTTAAAATGTTTTTATTTCGGGTGTTAGAGAAATCTGTGATGTTAAAAAACCTCACAAATCAGGGTAGTCATATCATAAATTATGTATTATAATGTATTTAATAATCTAATTTGCCTTAGTTTATATAATGAGCAGTCATGGACCGTTAGGTGTTCCAAGTGCTTTGACGCTTCCCAGTTAAAGATGTCTTGTGCATATCTACACAAAAATAGGGAAAATAGTTACTTAACATAGGACAACTTCATTTAAAGAAATAAAAGAAATGTGAAGTTAAGAAATGAAGCAATGTAGCAAAAATAAGCATCTGATTAGGAGTCGAGTGCAGTAGCATTCTAGTGTCTTTTTAAAAATTAATTAATTTATTTAACTTATTAACCAGTAATACTGATAAGTTTACTTTCTTCTATTTCTGTTTTTCCCACTTGTTTCCTCTTGCAATGTCAGAAAAATGAAAATACAAGCGAAGGGCACAGAGAGGAAGTGGAAGTACTGAAAGAGCAGCTCAGGGAGCGAGAGGAGACTGTTCAGGACCTGAAGAAGCAGCTGGCTGTAGCCAAAGTGAGTCTGAAAGATGCTGAAATCAAGTATGCAGCACAGGTACAGAAATTTTTTTCTGTTAATCAGTCTGTGTTTCCCACCTCACTGCTTAAACTAGTGTGATAGAATAGAACAGTGCTTACACAGCTGGTCTTCAAGTCCCTTGCCTCAAATTTTTCAGTTTTATTCCTCCTCAAATCACCCAGGTCCATCAATTTCACTCCCTTTGATTCCTCCTCTAAACATTACATAAGTCTTTCACAATCCCCAAATGATCTTCACCTGCCCCCCATCCTCTACCCC
>VZRS01001763.1:5174-69973 GCA_013398055.1 Ifrita kowaldi | reverse complement strand
CCCCCCCAGGCCAGAATCCCCCTTGGTGCAAAAGGTGCTCTGCAGGTAAAAGATGGGTTTCACCCTTGGACAGTGGGACTGATGGCTCTCTGAGGAGAGGGGAAACAGTTCCTGGAAGGGCCCCTTGCTGTTCTGTGATGGGTTTTGCAGTAGCTGAGGTAGAGTGTTCTTCCAGCTGCCAGACCTGCCATCGCCTGTCTGTGTTCTGCTGTGGGTGTGCGGGGCAGCTGCTTATCACAGAATATAACAGCTTTAATGTTACATTGTAGTTATTTATGGAAAGATTTTTGTTAATAGTCTGAATTGCATGTTTGGCTTTTGAACTGTGAATTGGGCTGCATCCTATGCAATTAAAACCCCAGAAGTTTTATGAACTATTAGTTATATAGTAATTCTTCATCTTTGTAGATGAAATTCTATGCTTTTTGCTTTCTGGGTTCTGAAATATTATCTGTTATTATACACATATTAGTAAGATAAAGACACTGGGTAAAAATACCATTTGATCAAGGCGGTGTGTAGGATTGTCAAGCTGAAAACTCCATCACGCACACAGTATGCTGATGCATGTTGAAAGCAAGCCTATGTGTCTGTCAGGTTCATAACCTTGTTGGTTTGTTTTTATTTTGTGGCTTATGTTTTCAGCTGAGTTCCCTGCAGGAATTGATTCAGGAGAAGGAAGCTCTCCTGGAAGAGCATGCGAAGCAGCATCAAGCTGAATTGCTCAAGATGGTCGTCCAGTCAGATCTGGAAGTAGAGATGCAACAGGTATATTTGATATAATAATCATGCCATGGGAGGAGGAAGGAAAAGGAATTTTACCAGAAGACACCCTGAAATAACAGTTCTCGTTAAAGTAACTCAGAAGGGATAAGAAGGAAGATGCTTTGGTTGTTTGGAGTTTTTTGGAATGCTAATTGGGACTTTGAGTCCCAGCTTAAATCTGCTGGTTTGCTATCAGTTGAAGAGGAAGAACAGTAGAAAAAAGTATTAAATTATCGTGCTCCAGTTCCCTCCCTATTCATGAAGCAATGTGAGCTCCTCCTACTGCACCAGGGCTTCAGAATTGGTGTCAACAAAAATGAAGTAATTCAGGCTATTAAAGTAACCGTGCTACAAAAACGTGAAACCTGGGAATCTAAACTTACATTAGCCTCCCCAGTTATGGAACACCCTTGTCTCTCTCACAGAACCTGCATGCACTCCAGAGAAAGCTCGAGGAGCAGGAAGCAGCTCTGTTAGGACGAACTCAGGTGGTAGAATTGCTGCAGCAGGAGTTGCACACTGCTGAAAAACAAAACCAGGTACCTGGTCGTACTTTTTAGTGCTTTACTCTGTGTGCATGTGTGTGTTTGTGTGAGTGGGTGATGGGTGGGGCCTTTGTCTGTAGCTCAGAAGTTACTAGGTCAGGTTTTTCTTGGCATCAGGTTTCCCTCATGAAATCAGCTGGGGCCTCGCTCAGGTCAGGTGTTAGAGCTGCAGGTCTGTGTGCACAGCTTACAGCAGGTACAGCCAGACAATGGGGTGCTGCAGCTGCCAGCTCTAGTGACCCACGTTCTGGGCAAGTGGACAGGGTCTACATCTATCCATACCCATACTGCTGACTGTACTTTCAAAGCCAAATACACAAGCCTTTGCCAAAAGCAGAAGTGCCTAACATGGTGCTGCTGAAGCCTCAGTGTTTCTGGACTGCAGTGTCCAGGCCAGATCAGAGCAGAAACAGATATTCTTTGGTATGTTTTGCTGAGAACTTGCTTATATGGTGACACAACTTGTGGAGTGGGATTGGCTCTCACTTCATCAGTTCGAAGCGTGAAGAGGACGAGATCAAGTCTGTGCATACATGACTATATATACATGTGCTCCTTGAGACAGGATTGAGTACACAACCTCTTAAAAGGTTGGTTTGCAGATAGAGGATGAATTTTTCCAGTATCTGAACTTCTGAAAATTTTCCATCCCTTTAGAAGAGACTTACACTGGATCAGTCTCATATTCATAGGCTGCGTGATCTCCAGCCAGTCTGATGCTGAACCTCACTTTGATCATTTTTACACGCTTGTGCCCCACATATTTTCTTTTCCTCTGTGTCCCAGCCAGGCACAATGGTGGGTCCTCTTACTGCTAGGAAGAGGTAAAGAACCTCAGTGAGCTGACTTGTACTCACTGCTGACTGCATTGCTCAGCAGGGTGTATCGTGGGGTGGTGGCATGGATATCTTCATGACATGGTTGCTGGGCTTCCTTGACTCCTCCTCGGTGTCTTTGACTTCCCTCATACATTCTGTGGTCTGAAGGCGGCCTGGTATAGGTACGAACTTAAGGCTGAAGCCTCTCTTCCTACCCATAAAGTAAAAGGAGCTCCTCATCAGACTCCTCCTGAAATTAGCAATGCTGACCATCCACAGCTCCAGGAGGAGGAAGTTTGACAACAGGAGCTTGGGCAAGTGTAAGGTCTGTTTCTGTCTCATGGTCACCTTTAATCTCTGGTCAGTGTTGACCAGCCTTCGGAGACCTTCCTTAAAGCAGTGGGTACTGTGTGGAGCCCTCTGTTACCACCAGATTCGTATTTCAGCGTTCGCCTTTCACATCAACACTTCTGTTCTTTTTTAATTCTACTCTGTAATTGTTGAGTTCTCCCTCATTTGTTGTAGCCCTTCCTCCCCTTTTTGGGAAGTTTGCTTTCTTCTAAAAGAGAGCTCCTGGCCACTGTTCTATTGCTTCTTTCCTCTAAATTCCCCTCCTCTAAATCAAGACTTACCTTTTCTTTACCACAACGACGAGTTGTTTCTCCCAGCATTGCTTTCTTGCAATTTCCAAATGGTGGAGCAGTTTCTTTCTAATAAATTGAAATTTCTGACATGTTTGTTTCCTCCCTTCTGCTACTCAGATATTTTAAAAGGATTTAATGAAAACCTTAAAATATAATTCAGGTACTTTGCTTTTTCAAGGTATTTAACTAGCTGAGAGAGAGATTAATTTCTGTATCACTTTACAGACACTCCAAGATCAGTGCCAGAAGATGGAAGTGGATCTAAGCTCCATGAGGGATATGCTAGATGTGGAGAGACAAGGGTCTCAGGGTCTCAGGGAGAAGATGGAGCTGGAACTAGCTGAGAGGAAGCTGTCTTCCCATCGCTTGCAGGAGGAGGTGCAGCGTCTCTCAGAACAGCTGGAGGAGGCAAGAAGAGCGCAAGCTGAACTAGAGGTGAAGTATAAAGACCTGGAACAGGAACACAGGCTGGAGGTGAAAGACAAAAACCATCTGATCAGTTGCCTTACGGTGTCTGAGCAAGGGCTGCAATGTGGCCGTGCTGCCCTCAGAGCTGAGAAGGACCAGCCGGAACAGAGCATTGGCCAGCTCTTGGTGCCATCTGTGGAACATGGAGCTACAACACACGGACCACTGGGTGAGCAAGCGTGGCACTTAGGTGGAGCAGGCTCTCAGGGGCCTGAGTATCACTGGGTCGCCTTCTCTTTGGCTTTGTTTTTATAACAGCTCATAAGAATGGCTGGTGTAACAATTCCTAATTGCACAAGAACATAGGAGTGGTGGTGCTGTCTCAAACTAAGGGGGTCTAATTCGATCCCACCGTTCTGTCTTTGGCAGCTGCAAGAGGAGCAGAAGCGTGGGGCAGCATATGTGGTGCTTTGCTTGTGTACTATCCCAGCCTCTTGTCTTTTCAGGCTTAAGGATTTCTTGAGCTGGATGTATTTCTTAGTTGATTTTATTGATTTGTTAGTTTTTTCCATCAACATATGTCCTTTTTAGATGTGCCATGTTCTTCACAGTCTGAATTTAAGTAAAACAACCAAGAAAAGCAAACTACCATTTTCCCCATAGACCTGTGTTAGAAATAATGACATTGATCTTGTCTCAAGCTCTTACTTCAAATTGATTTTCTTGCAGCTTCTTTATGGCCCAAAGCTGAAGCAGGGACTAAGAGATAAGGGATTTCGTAAACTATTGTGCATATGTATCAAATGAATGTAGTTTGGCAAAAAAGACAAGAACACACCTTAACTCCCCTTTTTCCCCCTCTGTCAGATGAACTTGTACAGAAATCTGAAGACTTTGTCTGCTATCAGGATGAGCTGAAATCCCAGTCACAAGTGCAACTCTCTGAACTGAAGCAGCAGGTATGGTATTTTCAAATGATTCTCATTAATTTTCCTGGAACTGAAGTCAAATTAAATGTCTATAATTCCTTTTTTTATCATGCATTGCTTGAGAAAGGCTTTTATTAGTTCTCTCAGCTGATGGGCAGGCATGTTATGACTATAGAAGCCTGGAAAGAAGTAGAAGTCAATTTGAGTAATTTGAAAGTTGCCAATTGATTTTTTTTAAAAAGTTAACCAAATTATCAAAGACTAATGTGTATTTATAAACTGTATTAAAATTTATCTTTCTCCCCTCCTGTTTAAATAGGATGAATCAACTTCACAGGAAAAAATAATAGATCAGGAAGACCAGAATGAAACTTCATTCCTACCCACAGAAAACTTGGAAAGACGGAAGACAGAAGGTCGTATGATTACCTTACCTATTTTAATATTCTTAATATATTTGAGAATCATTCTGGAATTGGTTTGTACAAGATAAGATATAGCTGAAGTGGTAGCTTTCCCAGGTACAAAATGCTGACAATCTGCAGGTGGTACTTTGGTGGCGGGGGAGAGTATTTTTGATAGCTTTTGCTGAAACAGTAAGGGGCCCATATATATGCCACATATATAAAAAAACCCCAGACATTTACATTGGTTTTGAGCCTCTGGTCATGTAGACTGGTAGCAGCAATATCACAACTCTATTGGAATTATACTATGAAACGATGGATTCTCTCGTGTTTACTTTAGGGTCTGGTGCACTATGACAGCAGGCTGTCTTGATTTTTGAGAAATAGATTCCTTTTGCTTCCTGTCATTCCAAGATAGAGGCTCTTCATAAGAATCCTGGTGGGGGAATAATCACCAATATACCGGATTCCTACAGTCCTAGAACATTTTCTTTCTCTTTTTTTGTTCCACGATCTCAGAGATGCAGGTCTTTAATGGACTTCAAGACATTGTTTAGAATCATGGCATGGTTTGGGTTGGAAGGAACTCGTAAAGATCATCTGGTCCATCCCTCCTGCCCTGAGCAGGGACATCCTTCACCACATCAGGTTGCTCAAAGCCCCATCCAACTTGACCTTGAACATGTCCAATGATGGGGCAACTGACAGCTTCTCTGGGCAATGCAGAGAGAAGCAGCCCTCTTGAAAGGCTGCAGTAAAGCCTCCCTGGAGCCTTTCTTCTCCAGGCTGAACAACCACAACTCTCTCAGCCTTTCTTCATTGTAGACATGTTCCAGCCCTCTAATAATTTTTGTGGTTTCTTCTGGACTCACTCCCACAGATCCACGTCTGTCTTGTACAGGGGAACCCCAGAACTGGACACAGTGCTCTGAGTGGGGTCTCACAAAAGCAGAGAAGAGGGTGAGAATTGTCTCCCTCAACCTGCTGCCCACACCTCTTTTGGTGCAGCC
The DNA here is from genome assembly GCA_013398055.1 of Ifrita kowaldi. Taxonomy (NCBI): domain Eukaryota; kingdom Metazoa; phylum Chordata; class Aves; order Passeriformes; family Cinclosomatidae; genus Ifrita; species Ifrita kowaldi. The sequence goes on along the minus strand of VZRS01001763.1, from coordinate 64,447 downwards.
CAGGATATGGTTGGCTTTCTGGCCTGCAGGCACACATTGCCAGCTCCTGTCCAATTTTTGCTTTACCAGAATCCCAAAGTCATCCTCTGTAGCATGTTTTCAATCCATTCAGCCTGCAATCTGTGCTGACACTGGGGATTGCCCCAGCCCAGGTGTAGGGCCTTGCACTTGGCCTTATTAAACCTTGCTCTGCACAAGGGCCGCATGGCTGCATTCCTCAGGCTTGTCCAGGTCCCTCTGGATGGCATCACATCCCTCCAGCAGAATCAGCCGCTCAGCTTGGTGTCACCCACAGGTGTGCCCAGGGTGCACTCCATCCGACTGCCAGCAATTAAGACACTAAATAGTACCGGTCCCAGTATGGACTTCTGTGGGACCTGGTTTCCACTTGGATGTTGAGCCATTGACTGCAACTCTTTGCATGCAGCCAGTTCCTTACCCCACCTAACAGTCTGCCTGTCAAACCCGTGTCTCGGCTATTTAGTAGCAAGGGTGTTGGGGAGACCATATCAAAGGCCTTACAGAAATCCAGCTTTCAATCTGATATCATGCCCCAAGTTACAATTGAGTACATCCAAAATGCACCTGGAAAGCTTTAATCAGCTTTCTTAAAAAGCAGCTGCTCCCTCGACTGAAAGGAATTCCACCTGAAAAATGCAGTCACTCAGAGCTTCACTGTCATGTTACTTAAAACATCTTTCCCAGTGCATGTTTAGCTGCATGTTTACTTCAAAACAAGCTGCTGTTGTTGTTGTTGTTGTAATTCTGTTTCCAGTGGGTGTGTTGAACACTTGATTGCTGACATTTTTTTAGATCTTAAAGACTGGGTGATGTAACTTCTTTAAAAAAACTACCAAAATATTAAATGAAACATAAAAAATCATCATCTTTAAAGTCTGCTCTATAGGTTCTAAATACTTTGTTACTCCTTTTTCTCCCATGAATTGTCAGTCTTAACTAAAGTGGGGTACCTAAAACTGCCCACCGTAATCTGTTCCTAACTTGAATAGAATGAAATAAGGATTTATAGATAGTTACCTTATATTTTGCAATTTCTGATGCTTTTCAAGCAGACCTCAACAAATGCCTTCAAATTTCAAGCTGTCGTTGTTTGAAATGTAAAGATTCTTGAAATCCTTGTAGTCTTTCCATTTCTATGGGTTTAGCAGTGCATTATACCAGAATATCTGTAACTCTCTTTACATCCATATGGATTCCTTGAACTTTTCTTGAAGCAGCTCTTTGAGTGATTGAAGGTCTCTCCTCCTGCTATGTAAGGGACCATTATATGAGGCTTTTCATAGTTCAGTTGGTGGAAAGACTACAGTATAGTATGAATCAGTAAAGGAAAGCCATTATCACAGAATACACAGACTGTCTTCCAATTGTTAGAGTTCACAAAACTGATTCATTTGAGCTTCCTCAACTTCCATAATACTTAGCAAATACAGTTTTGTATAATCAACTGTATGTAGAAAAGTGTTTAAAGGGGTACAGAAGAAAACCTTGTACTGTATGTTGATGGTATGTGTATCTTCTCTGCATGCTCAGAAGTGAAAAGTACAGAAATTTGTACCCCTAAGAGAACTGTTTTACTTGGTCCTGAATTTTATTTTGCATATGTATTAACATACTTTTCATACAATCATTGGTAGTTAATGTGTCTACAAAAATGGGGCCTGTTTTTTAATGCTTCTAAGTTGGTATTTCTGGGGAAGACATATTATTCGTTGCTTTACTGGCTCCTATACTAAAAAATGGAGGCATCACCTGATACATTAGTTAGAACTGAGATGAATTACAGAATGTGTTTTTCTTGTACATTTATAACAATTTCTCATTTTATTTTTTTCAAATGAAATTTGGAACATTTTGCTGCAATAGTTCTTTCTTTCCTGTCCTTTATAAAAATGTTTCTTAAAACTTGAATCTCTATTACCTGTCTTTCAGCATGTCTGTATGACAACAATTGCTCTTTTCTAAAAGCTGCTTAAAACAGCATGTTGGTTATGGGGTTGCCTCTAAAAAAACCAAACCCACATTATCCAGTGACAGTGTTATGTATCTCCACTACATTAAGTATTATTAACAGCCACGTGTCCTTTCTCTAAAGCTCCTGGAAGAATATCCCATTTCTGTCTAAAGCAGAGTGTTAATTTTCAAAGAAATTTTTTGTGCTTGAATGTTTCAGAAATACCACATCTGCAGCTTGTTCTCCAGGAGCCTCAGCAGGAAGCTGTGATGGTCGCAGAAGATGCAGAACAGGTAAGCATTAAGCAGCTGAAATAAGCTAAACTAAAATAGGTCAAGGACTGGCCTTAAAACAGCTAAGCTGTCATGGTCTTTTTTATCAATCCTCTTTGGAAGGTTATTAACTGGATTAATGGTGAAAGACAGAAATAGCTTCCAAATACTGCTTGCACTGTGTTCATAACAGACTGTGTTTCCCTTTGCTGGTTCTGTGGATTTCTTGTGTCCTTCATCCACCCAATCCATATTTGTGCTATTTTCTGCCTCTTGTGAGTTAGTTTTTCAGCAAAACCATGGACTAAACTGACAGGTGTCTGGAAATACCATTCCAAAGGCTCAGCTGTCATTCTATGAGATGCCTTTCAAACTGGCCCTGTCCGTTCCCACTGCCCTGATGGGCACCTGGCTGACCCACTGGGGGAAGCTGTGTGCTCCTTGAGTGGGAGGCAGCTGGGCACTGTCCTTGTGCTACTCCACCATGTGCAGCTGCAGGTACAAGTGCAGTCAGGCTATTGTTGGGAAAAATGCAGGATTAGGAGCCTGCTGCTTGGCTTTACCCTCAGCATGGGGAGGGAGATGACAGCCTCTGTGTATCTGTACTGAGGATTTGCTGGGGAACTTATTGTTAGCTTAGAGCAAGGTCTGGCTCGTTGTAGCCTGCTCTGATCGCCCATCCTGTCCACAGGGGGAAGGTTAATGCTGTGTTTTATCTTATACATTCCTCTCTATCAGAGAGTTTGTATATTACTGTGACGTTTTAAGGTAAAGGTTGACGTTTGGGACTCACTGGAACTGGAGAAACATCTTGAATCATTCGTCCTGCTTGACTCAGACCCTTACCTTCCAACTGCCTGCAGTCAAGCTGTGAGAGCTGGTAGATCAGTGGGAATATGCACACACCCACACCTGTAGTCTTTTCAAGGGCAGATATAAGCATTTGAACTATTTTCTACTGCCCCTTTATAGACAGTGGAAAAAACAGGTTGTTTAGCATATGAATCACCTGGAACAAGGTGGATTAAGTTGAAAATGGGTCAATGAAAACAACCCTGGAATTGTCCATTTCAGTGTATTCATTATAAAAAAGAGTCCAGCTAGATAGCTTGCATCTCAGTTTTTACACTTGGATAGCTATTCCTACCATTTGTGCACCTGACCCATGGCTCTGGGCCAAGTTACGTAGTTTCCTAAACCCAGGTTAAGGGCATCTAGCAGTTAAAAGGTTCTTGTGGGGCTATTGGTTTGTTTGTGTGGTAGAGCCTAGCAAAACTTTATTGGGAAGACTCCAGGTTCTTTATCTGCTGGAGCAATGAGGCATAGACTGACAGACATGTGACTTCTCACCTTCTCTGCTTGGGCGGTCAGTGAAAGGTTATGATACTGTAGTTAGTCCCTTTGAAGTAGTGAAGATGGAAGAGAAGTCATCTCCGGGTGGGAAGGAAGTTATTTAAATCATTGCATCGATTGATATGTTAATCTGGTGAGATATGTCTTAGTCTATTGCTTAACATCAAAACCAATCTCTCTGATTTATTATTTATTTATTTATTTATTTTCCTTAGGCTTCAGGGTTGTGTCCAAAGTTGGGACCGATAGGTTTACTTAGAGCTTGGCAGAGCAGTAGACAGCTAAGAGAGCTGTCTTCTCATACCAGGATCCTGGCTCAAAGCTTAGTGTTTTTTCTTCAATCCACAGAATAAGAATATTGGTGCTGATGCAAAATTGCAAGACTTGAAGACTGTGGAAGCTCCAGCCCCTTATGTAGACTGCTCTTCTGCTTCTACAGGTGAGGACACAGAATAAGGCATGTGACAAGACAGTTGTGGAAATTTGAGAAGTTTCAGGGACAGATCTTAAAATTATTTAGAAAGAGGAGCTCTGCAGTCAGAATCTAAAGATTATAATCTACAGAAGGCAGAAAAGAAGGCAGATGAGGTAGAAGAGAACATTCTAATGTGGGATGGGTAGGATATACCAGAAGAGAAGAAAGAAGGTTAGAAAGAGAGAAGGGTTTGAAGGAGTGCGTTTGTAGATGCAAAGACTGATGTGTACAGCACAGAAGAGAATTAAGATAAAATGAAGAACTGTGTTTTCTCTGCAAACCAGTAAATTTCTTTTTGTGTTGGGAATTAGTTCCCGCCCGCATCCCACATGAAAAAAAAAAACGGTCAAACCAATCTATTACCTGGTTCACTTGTCTCTTTGCTCTTCATCCTTTTGCAGGGGTCAGAAGTGCTGTGTACAGGTGATGCCAGCATGCAGCGAACACAGGGAGTTGGCACAGAGCTGTATTGCAGCTGCAGGGTCTGAATTGCTGGCTGGGGTTAAACCACAACAGGATGTCTGTGCACTGCATAGGCCCAGACTCTGGGTTGTTTTTTTGTATGCTTGGTTTGCTGCCTTTTTTTTTTTTTTTTTTGGTCTTTTCTCACCTTCTACAGAAGCTCCATTTATTGTCCCTTCACTCACCTACTGAGTTTACCTGCAAGTCGTTACACTGATGGTGACAAGTGTACCTTTTATCACTAGGTGTGCCAGGAGAGCTGGTGAATTCTGAAGTGCAAAAGCCTTTTGATGACGCTTTCGTGCTCTCTGAGGTACAAATGTAGTCCAAAACCCTTTTGGTTTCAGTATTGTATGCATTTGTAGATATGAAAACTTTAATTTAGTTTAAAAGCCCCAAAGAGTTGGCTTTTTTAAACCTCCTGTGACTTAAAGTGGTTGCTGCATTATGACAGCAGACTTTTTAAGAGCAGCTCTCCTTCAATGGTTCCCCATAAATTGTTTCTGCCCTCCAAACTGATGAACGGCCTTTACAACGCAGTGTGTTGACTTATTGGTGGGCTGTTGATCCAAGCTTTCTGGGGTGGATTTGTGACTGCTTTTCTTTTGTAATCTGTTTTGGGAGGATGGGAAGAAACTTTAAGATAGTTATTTGGAAAAAGCCAAGCACTTTGTTCCAGGTGCTTTGTCTAGTGCTTTCAATTTGGACATGGACACAGATTGGAGTATGGGCTTGTACCCTGCTTCTTCTTCATGTTAAATGGACAGATAAAATGGGGGACAAAACCTCCTTATTCAAAGACTATGAATAGGATGCCACAAAAATGTGGCTGGATAAGTACACTAGAGGGCTTGTGAGAATCACAGGAGAACTTAAACACTTCAGAGTCATACTATCTTGTAATCAAGCGAGAAGGGGAAAAAAGGCAATAGGAAGTTGCCCTTATGGTCTGATCCTAAAGCCAGAATCTTTCATGATGCAACTTCAGAAACTAAAATTAGCAGAAGTGACCTGGGAAGTCACAGAATCACAGAATAGTTGGGGTTGGGAGGGACCTCTGGACATCACATAGTCCACCCCCAACTGCCAAGACAGAGTCCCCCTATTAGTAGCGAGGCTTCTATTTATTGCAAAAGCCAGCTTGAGAAAGCTACAAAAGCTACAAAATGTGGAAAGCAGATACTTCCAAAAGTGGCCCTTTCACAAGATTCAAAGGAAAAATGATACCTGCTATTTTCTTTCAGGTAGGAACAGATGGCTTTACCAACGGAAACAAGGAGTTTACTAAGGAAAGTTGTCCACCTGGAATTCTAGAATATATTGCTGCAGAGAAGCAGAAAGAGCTGTCAGTTTTGCTGCTCGAACTTAAAGAAGCCCAAGAAGAAATAACTTTTCTGAAAAGCCAGCTCAAGGGCCCCAGTGGTCAAACTTCTCCAGGCAGCCAAACAGAAGTTAACCAGCTGGAAGAGAATTCACAGATACAGTGTCTGGAGAGGAAAGAGCAGAAGGTGTCAGATACACAGAGTGTGTCATTACTGAGAGAAACAAAAATGCAGCAAATTGGCTTTCGTCAGGAAAACGGAAGCAGTCTTCAAGAAGAGCCTCAGCGAAGCCCTGTCCCCTGCAGAAGTAAGGTGGAGGCAATGCAAGAAGTTCCTACAGCAGATCCAGAGCCTAGCACCTCTCAATCTCAAGAACTGATAAAGTTACAAAACCAAATTACAGAAGTGCAAATAATTCTGCAGAAATCAGAAGAATCATTTAGGAAGGATCTAGGAGAAAAATGTGCAGAAATAAATAGGCTAAACCAGTTGGCTGAGGAATACAGAAAAAAAAGAGAGGATTCTGACAGTACCTTTTGTGTTTTGACTGGAGAACAAGGTCAGCTCTTGTGTCAGGTGAAAGAACTTTCTACCATAACAGAACTGAAGGAGCAAGTGAAGCAACTGGAGGAAGATCTAGCTCTTTCAGAAAAGCAAAGACTGTCAGACACTCAAAGCAGTCTTCTAAAAGAGCAAATCCAGAGCCTTAAAAATGAATTTAAATCCAAGGATATAAAAATTGAAGCTTTGCAAAAGGACTTGGATGAAGCACAACTGCAGCTTTCTGACCAGGACATACAAATAAAGGATCTGAGAAGCCAGGTTGAGACAAAGGAATGTGAAGTACTTGATCTAGGACAACTTTTGAGGAAGAATACAGCAGAGATGGAAGAGCTTTCCCACAAGTTAGCCTTAAAGGGACACGAGGCAGCAAGCCTAGAACAGCTTGTTGCTGAGCACACCAGGTCTATAGAGAGCCTGCAACAAGCCTTGCTGGAAAAGGACCAACAGATGGCAGAGATCAGTGTCAGCATGTCTGAGAAAATGGTTCTGCTGAATGAAGAGAAATTTTCTCTAGGAAATGAGCTGAAGAGTCTTAAGGAGCAGACAAGTCTGTTATTAAAAGCCCAGGAAGAAAAAGAACAAAACATAGGAGCAAAAGATACGTGTCTGAAATGTGGGGCATCTGAGCAGCAGAATGAGACAGAATCAGCGAGTAAAGAAAATGAGGAGTTAGTAAATCAAGTTGAACTTTTGAGAAAAGAAAACGAGCAAGTAAAGCGGAAGCTGCAAGCAGCACTTGTGAACAGGAAGGAGCTTATGAAGAAGGTTACCAAATTGGAGAATGAATTAGAACAACTGAGTAGAGAACAAGAATCAGAAACCTCAGTGGCTCAGGCAGCTGCAGGGAAAGAAAACGTGAGAAGCATGATCAGCAAAGAAGTGAGTCTTGAAAACCAGCCCAGTGAGGACTATCTAATTCAGCTGCTTTCTGAAAAGGAATCTGAGTTGCAGAGCATCCGGAAGGACCTGCAGGATAAAGAAACTACTGAAGCGCGACTGCAGGCAGTGATTGAGGAAATGAGGCAAAGCTTGCAAGGTAAGGCAAACACTGTTTCAATTCAAGATGAAATCATGGAGCATCAGACGATTCCTGACAAAGTAACTGAAAGCAATGAAAGCCCAGAAGATGATGAAGAAAATGAAAAACATAGTTCAGCTCGCACAAATCTGGAAGAAAATCAAAAGTCTGCTCTTGAAGAAAGGATTTCAGTTCTTGAACAAGAAAAAGAACAACTTCAAAAAAAACTTCAAGAGGCTCTGGTGTCTCGCAAAGACACTATAAAAAAGGCTCAAGAAAAAGACAGGCATCACAGAGAACAACTGAAACAGCAGAAAGATGATTACAACATCCTGCAAGAACAATTTGATCAGCAAAGCAAAGAGAAGGACAGCATCCAGGCTCAGCTCAGACAACTCCAAGAACAGAAACAATCAGCACATAGTGTTTTTGGGAGTCAGGGTGGGTTGAAGTCTTCATGCATGGAAGCAGAAGATAAAACAAATAACAAGCTTGTACAAGTTGCAGATGTTTCTGAGGAAGAGTTTAAAAAACACCTTGACAAATTGCAGATGGAGAAAGAGAAACTGGAATGTAACGTCAGCCACATGCAAAGGGAACTTGCTCACAAATCAGAATTAATCTGTGATTTGCAGCAGCACATAGCACAGTTGTTTGTGGAGATAGAAGGGCTAAAGAGAACCTCTGACCAAGCTGAAGCTAAGGGAGCAAGTTTTCAGACAGAACTGGAGGAGAGTCAAGGAAAAATTTCTGGAGTGGCCAGTCTGGAAGACTTGAAAATCCTTGTGCATCAAAGGGATGAAGAAATGGAGTTTCTTAACCAGCAGTTAAAGGAGAAAAGCGAAGTTCTCAATAATGTGCAGGCACAATTGCTGGAAAAAGAGGACTTAGTCAAACGACTGTGTAGTCAGTTGGAAGCTCAGGCTCAGGTGCATGAGGAACAAAGCAAGCGACTGCAAGCAGAGATGCTTGAAATGCAGGAGAAACAAGAGGACAGTGCAGAAGCAGCTAAACAGAAGAATCAAATGCAAAGAAAGTTGCAAGCTGCACTTATCTCTAGAAAAGAGGCACTAAAGGAGAGCAAATCTCTAAAAGAGGAGCTGGCTAATGCTAAAACTACTATTGACAATCTTTCTGTCAAGCTGACAAATATGGAGAGCCAAATATGTGGCCATGTTAAAGAAACAGATACCTTAACAGAAAAGTTAATCTGCCTCACTGGAGAGCGAGAAAAACTTACTGCAGAAATTGATAAAGTACTTAGAGAAAATCAGAATCTTGATGGATACTGTAAAAACCTTACAGTTACTCTGGACAGAGTTGTTCTAGAAAAAGAGAAGCTGGAGAAGGAGGTAGAATCATTGAAGTGCTTTCAAGCCACTGAGAGTTCTGAGTGGCAGGAGAAATACAAGGAGCTTCAGGGAGAATATGAAACTCTGCTGCAGTCATATGAGAATGTGAGTAACGAGGCTGAGCGAATTCAGCGTGTGTTGGAAACTGTTAGGCAAGAAAAGCAGGAAATTTTCATTCAGCTAAAAAGGGCTGAAGCAAAAAAAGAGGAAATAGATAAGCAGCTACAGGAAGCTGGACAGGAAGTTGATGGAATGAAGGAGAAAATGAGAAAATTTGCAAAATCAAAGCAACAAAAGATCCTAGAACTAGAGGAGGAGAATGAGAAGCTTAGAGCAGAGATGCATGTTACAGATGGAGAGCTACACAGGACTGGAGAGAGCTTTACAAACACTAGCCTGAAGGAAGATCTGGAGTGCTCTAGGAGGGAATGCCAGTTTCTTTCTACTCAGCTTGAGACAGTAACAGCTGAAAAAGAGTCTCTTAATCAAGAGATCATGGACTTGAAGTGTCTTTTGCAGTCAACAGAATCTAAGCTGAAGGAAAGCAGAGAACTTGCAGACAAGTATGTTGCCCAGCAGACAACAGGCGAAGAAACAAATGAGGCAGTTGCCACGCCACCACCAATGGAAAGGTCTGAAAATCAAGTGGACATAACTTTTAGACCAGAGCCTCCTGCTGCAGAGCTGGAACAAGGGGCATTTGAAAGTGATAGACCTTGTGAGGATCCTGGTATCTACAGACAGCAAATAGCTGATCTCGCCAAGCGAATCACAGAGCTGGAAGATAATAGAAGGGCTTCAGAGCAAGAGCTGGGTGACATCCGCAGGTGTGCTGAGACTTTAGCAGGTGAGAAGAGGGTTTTAGAGCACCAAATGGAGGAGAAAGTCCATGAAGTGAATGCTCTGCAGGTTACAGTAGCAAAGATGGAGCAAACGGTCCAAAAAGCCAAAGATGACCTGGTCAGAATGACAGCACTGAAGGATGCGCTAGAGGCTGAAAAGGATGACTTGGAAGAAAGGCTCATGAATCAGCTGGCAGAACTTAATGGAAGTATTGGAAACTATCAGCAAGATGCAACAGACTTCCAAATCAAAAATGATCAACTGAAACATGAGCTTCAGAGTTTGCAGAGAATGGTGCATGAACTGGAGGAGGAGAAAAGTCAGATGGCAAAGGAGAAAAGTGAAGCAAGTTCAGAAAAGCAAAAGGAATTTGTAGAAAAGCTAAAATACAATTGGAGAGGAGAAAGCAGCACACATATAAAGGAGCTTCAAGAACTGCTGAAACAGAAACAGCAGGAGATTAGTCAGCTGCAGAAGGACTGTATTAAAAGCCAGGAAAAGAACAGTAGTTTAGAAAGAACTGTTAAAGCTCTGGAATTTCTGCAGAGTGAGACTCAGAAAGAGGTAGAAGCAGCCAAAGAAACTTCAGCTAAAGCAGTTGAAGACACCAAGAAAGCCCAGGCAGAGCTTGCTCTCTGCAAAGTAGTGTTGGATGACACTCAGAGTGAGGCAGCAAGGGTTCTAGCTGAGAGTGTCAAAGTGAAAGAAGAGTTGCAAGCAAGCAAAGAGAAAATTAAAATTGAAATGAAGAAAAAGGATGAGGACTTTGAGAGAAGACTGGAACAGGAAAAAGACAAGCACTCGAAGGAAATCAAAAACATGGAAGAAAAGCTGGCAACGTTGCGGAGGGAGAAAGACCACATGGAAACAACAGTTGGTGATCTGCAAGACTCCTTGAAGACAAAGGATCAAGAAGCCAAGCAACTGGAAGGCAGTCTAAACAAAACACTAGCCCAGCTTGCAGCCTTCACCAGGAGCATGTCTTCCCTTCAGGATGATAGGGATAGAGTGATAGATGAATCAAAAACATGGGAGAAGAAATTCACTGAAACTATTCAAAAGAAGGAAGAAGAAATACGTTCAAAAGAGGAAGCTTGTGTTGTGCTAAAGGACCGGCTGAAATACATGACCATGCGTATGGAAGAACTCCAGACTCATATATCCAGGTAAATAAGCTGTGTCAGGGGAGGTTTATCAGGAAAAGGTTACTTTGTATTTGTTGCCTGCACAAGGACGCAGCGTGATCAGCAATCTAAAATAGTCCTTCTTCACGTCATTAGGATACCTGTGTTAAATCTGTTCTCTGTGACACACACTCACCGTCTGATTACTATCTGGAGTCTTTCAGATTTCAGATTAATTAGTTTCTTTTGCATGGAGTTATTGCACTGAGAGGTCAAGAGAGCATTGGGATACATAATTCCAGTTTAATCCCAAAATAAATTTTATGGGGAAGATGGAGCTATGGAAACTTACCAAAATACATCTGTGTGTTTCCAAAATTCAACACCAAACCATTCTTACATGAGTAAAATTGTTTTATAAAAAGTGTATATGCTGTATCTTTGCATGCTGGAGCATGAAATTGGCATCAAAGGTATCAGAACAGCAATTTCATTGTGGGGTAGTGTGGGGTTGTTTTTATTGCTGGCTACAGTGGACGAGAAAAGTAATGTAATGAAAAGGAGGTGATAACAGTCAGTGTTTAGGTGCCTCCATTTTTCTCAGTATTGACATGAACAACTTTAAAAGAATATATTCCCCTGGCACCACCCCCTTCAGGCAGTAGTACAGTCAGAACTTTAAAAGATAGCTTGAATTTTAAATTGAGAGCTATTTCCAGCTTGCTTTCTTTAAGTAAAACGAATTCTGTGGCTTTTCTAAATTAGTAAAAAAACAGTGTTAGTGTGGGTTAAGATACTGAGATACTTCGTGGATTTTTGACCAACTTTATCTTTTCTGTTTTCAGGCTGGAACGCAACAAGGAAGACTGGGAGGCTGACTGCAGGAAGGAGATTCAGCATCGTCAAAAGACATGTGAAATGTTGCAGGAGGAAAAAAAAGAGCTTTTGACTCAGCTTGAGGGGTCTCAGGAACTGTACAGCAAGTCTCAGAATGAACAGCAGGAACTGAGGTCAGAAATCAGCAGCCTGAGAGACCAGCTTGCTGATTTACAGAATTCCTTCACCAGATGTGAGCTGGCCAGGGAAGAGCTGGGGACTGTGGTCAAGCAACAAGAGACCAGTATCCAGAATTTTAAACTCAACTGTGAACAGCTTGAAGCTGATCTGCAGGCTTCCAAGGACCTAACAAATAAGCTGCATGAAGAAACCAGTGCCAAAGATCAAAAGATCATGAGTTTGCTGTCTGCCAAAGAAGACGCAGTGATGGCTGCTCTAGCTGAATTACAGCAGCAACATTCTGAAGAGATGAAAGAGTTGGAGTGTAGGCTGATTAAGGGGGAAGAAGATAAAAAAGCCTTGGAAAATGAGAAGAACAGATCTCTTGACAAACTTGATCATCTCACTGAAAAGATGAAGATAAGCAGAGAAGAAAGTAAGCAGCAGAAGGCACAACTGGACTCCTTCACCAAGTCCATGTCATCTCTGCAGGACGACCGAGACCGCATACTGAGGGACTACAAGCAGCTTGAGGAACGCCATCTTGTTATAATCTTGGAAAAAGACCAGCTAATTCAAGAGGCTGCTGCTGAAAACAACAAGCTCAAGGAAGAAATGAGAAGTTTCCATAGCCAGATGGATGACCTCAACTCTGAGAATGCCAAGCTGAATGCAGAGTTGGTGCGGTACAGAGCAGACCTTAACCAAGTGATTTCAATAAAGGACTCCCAACAGAAGCAACTTCTCAAAATACAGCTTCAGCGGATCCAAACTCTGGAAAATGAGAAGGCAACCATAGAAACACAGCTGAAAGAGTCTGAGCGTACTCAGGACGATCTCAGGAAGTGCATGGAAGCCTTGAGAGAGGATAAAGTCAGTATGTCTCAAGAGATCGAAACCCTTATGTCCTCTCTGTCCCGGGTGCAGAGTGAGATGGCAGCATTACATGAAGGGAGTCCCATCGTGGAGTGTCAAGCAGAACTGAAGGCTCGAGAGGAAGAGGTACAAGAGCTGAGTCACAAGCTTTCCCTCTCCCAGAAAAGAATAACGGAACTTGAGGGGGAGCTAGAATGTGTTCAAAGGGATGCAGCCAGGAGAGTGGGAGAGGCTGAGGACAGGCTTCAGAAGGAATTGAAGCACCTGCATCATGATGCAGGGATAATGAGGAACGAAACAGAGACAGCAGAAGAGAGAGTAGCAGAGTTGGCACGGGACTTGATGGAAATGGAACAGAAATTGCTTGCAGTCGCAGATGAAAACAAAGATCTCAGAGCTCAAATTCAGTCTTTTGGGAGGTCCATGAGCTCTCTTCAGGATAGTCGAGACCAGGCCAATGAAGAGCTTCATGTTTTGAAACGGAAATACTCTGCAGACTTGGAGGAACAAAAGAGTCTAGTACAGAATCTTCAGGAACAAATGGCTCAGCTACAAGAGGAGCAACGTTCCACTGCCAGGGACCGAGATACGGTGAGGTCTGAGCTGACAGAACTGCAGAAGGCTATTGATGAAAGAGGTCTCTTGGCCCAGATTGAGAAACTTAATCAGCAGCTCAGAGCTAAAGATGATGAGCTTCTCCATTTGTCTTTGGAACTGGAAGGCTCTTCCAGCCAAATCAAATCTTTCACCAAGGCTATGGCAAGCCTGCAGAATGACCGAGACCGTCTGCTGAATGAATTGGACAAAACACATAAGATTGAAGAAGTGAAACAGCAAGCAGAAGGCAGCACTTCCACCACTTCTTCGGAAGTGCAGAGTCTGAAGAAGGCCCTGGCCTCCTTACAGAGTGACAGAGACAGAGTAGTAAGTCCTTGTTCTCTCTTCCTGCTCTTACTTAAAGCACCACAGGAGACTTGGATGTTCAAGTCTTAAAATTCAGCACACTTAGATCTGGTAGTTGCAATGTGATGCATAGATCATTGTCTTCATGAAATCACAGAATAGTTGACATTCAAAGGGTCTTCTGGAGATCTTCTAGAGATCTTCTAGTCCAACCCCCCTGCACAAACAAGGTTGGCTGGAGTAAGTTGCTCTGTATCATGTCCTGTTGGATTTTGAATATCTCCATTGGTAAACATTCCACGGCTTCTCTGGCCAACCTGTTTTTTCATGTATCTGGAAATGGTTCCCAGAATTAGTTGCTCCCTCACTTTCCCAGGGATGGAGATGAGGCTGACCAGACTGCCGGTTCCCAGTTCCTCTTTCTTGCCCTTCTTGTTCGTAAGGATGACATTTGCTTTCTTCCAGTCTTCAGGATTCTCTTGGGTCACCGTGACCTTTCAAAGGTAATGGAGTTGCCTCCCAGTGACCTTAGCATTTGTGGGCATGCTCCATCAGACCCCATGGATCTGGTGCAGGCCATCTATGCTATTTTCTCTGACATGGAGGCTGTGATTTCACTGTTAACTTTCCAGGGTGCTTTCTCTGTTAGCTTGGTTTAAAATACGAAATCATGGAAATCAGGTGGCTGTTAACCTGCTTAGTTGACACCTGTGTCAGCTTATGCATTTGATTTGCCTTAGGTTTCTGAAAGAGACTAGAGCAAAGGCTTGAGTTTCCTCCTCCTCTTGGCAGCTGATTTTCAAGGCAGGTACAAGACATTGCAGATTCCTTTTGACATCCTTGCCTGCACACTGGATGTGTCTGTGTTTGTATAGTCTCTGGCACAGTGCAGCCCAGCAAGTTTCAGAGTTCTCATTGCTGGTCAGAAGACAGACTTTGACAGTTACGTCCCACTGCCACTCATTAAGTACTTTCCTGTCTCCAGAGTCAGCCATATCTTCTTGTCTTCAAAAACAATTGCAGTGATGCATGTGTAACAACAACTTATTTCTAATTACAGCATGACTGGAATTGGAGAGCCAAAAGGATTTTACTTCATCAGTTTCCTGGTTTACAGTAAATACAAACTTCAGGAGTTATGCTTAACCAGCTCCTTCTGTGTCACTTTGTTTTCCTCTGAATAAGATAATTAGTATTATAGCCTGGAGTCTTCTAATGTATGTCACATCTTTATGGGAGGGCTCAAAACTCAACTGCCCTCATTAACAATGGAATTATCTGAGGGTTTTTTTTTCCTGAGTGGTTTTTAGTACACTGCTGCATTTGATGATTCAATTTCTAGTTCCTCTGTCATCTGAATGTGACCTTTTTTCCCTCCAGATACCACAGTGAGAAATGCTCTTAAACAGTTCTAAGTAATAAACCTGATGCTTGCTCAGCTGTCACACACTAATGTTTCCCTTTAATTCCAGGTAAGAGAGCTGGAGAATCTGCAGCAGCAATACATCCTGGTCGGGGTGGAAGCTGCTGAGAATTCTCGCTTAAAGGCACAACTGCAGGAGTGGGAGCAAGAAGCAGACAAACAGCTCCGTCTGCAAGAACAACTGAAGCAAGAAGGACTTGTGTACCGGCAGGAGCTCCAGCGGCTCAGGTGAACTGTCTGTCTGCTCCCTGCCTCGGAGATGATGCAAATGTGTTTGTTTCTCTCAAAGAGCAGTTGTGGGCAGAGGTGAAGGGAATGCCGAGAACCTCAGCCTGGACTGTGCCAGGTGCCGCTGAGGCGCAGGAGACGGCACGTGTTTCCCTCATCCAGCTTCTGCCTCAGAATTACAGCCCAGCAGGTTGGAGGTCAATGCCTGTGTGAAATAGATCAATGACCTTTTAGTTCTTATTTCCTTCATCCAGTGGTGGTCAGTATCATCTGTTGGAGAGGAAACTGAGGCTGTTTCTTGTATTGGAGCTTACATATATGATCACAGTACTCTCCCTTACAGGCTGCTGCTGAACACCCTTTATTATCCCACTGATGTCATAGTTTAGAACATACTCATTTTGTATGGCTGTCTAATCCTTTATTTCAGTTGCTCTATGTCTTCTAGATTTTTTTTTAAACTCTGTAATTCACGTCTAGTTAAATTGTCTTCTCCAACTGGACTAAAACTAGTCAGACAAATATGCTCTGTTCTGAAAAGGGGGGGGAAATGCTTTCAGATATTTCAGAGATCCATTTAAGAATGCCTGAGGCTGGAATGAAAAGGGTGGGATTTTCTTTGTAAAAAGGTCTATGGCTTATCTTTGTCCAGAGTGATATAAAAACTTACAGTTCTCTCCCTTCCCCTGCTCCCAATCTGACCCTCAAACTAAAACTTCAGTTCTCATAAAGTTTGAAGCATCTTACAAATTTTATTTATCCTGACAAAAGAACAGGAGGTTTATTTCCTGTGTCGCTTTTACACTGTACATGAAGTGATGGGCTCAGGTTGGTGTGGTGGGATCAGTACTATGGGTCTGGTGCACGTGACCGTGTAGAGAAATTGTTATGGGGATAAGTGGCAATGGCAGTGACTTCCTTGACAAAACTCTGTACAGCAAGATGAAAACAATGTCCAGGAACACAAAAAGTGTGAGCATGGAACAATCAGAAGGGTTCAACAAAATACAGAAAACTTCCTTAAACCCGCTCTTAAGGTTCCTCTACTTAACTGGGTTGTTTTGCCTTGGCTTGGTTATAAAACTTCATGTCTGTCATGGGGTGGTGATTGAATCACCCTTGGCTCATTCTTAGCTGGATACCTGGACATCATAAGTGATAACTGGTAACTTCCTAGTTTCCCTTGTTTTGTGCTGGGCAGACAGGAGAAGACGACCTGGGAAAAGCAGAGCAGCAGCATGAAGGAGCAGTACCTGATGGCCATAGCAGAGAAGGACAAGCAGCTGAGCCATTTACAAAGGATCACACAGGAAATGAGGCTGCCCTTCAGCAAGTCTCAAGCTGCAGAGGAACAGCACCAAGGCAAGGTGAGTGGAAAGATACAGGTTCTTTACTGGAAATGTGAGGCTTGGAACTCAGCTGGAAGAGCATGTGTTGCCTGTATCCAGCTCCTACAGACTGCAGTATTGGATGTGGTTGTGAGGCCTCCGAAGATAATACCAACAATCTAATTTGCATCACTGAAAGTTTTAGAAATTATGGCATACCCCTAAGTGCTCTTCTTAAAGTTCTTGGTTTCCAGTGTTTCAAGAAAGAGGGTAAAAGAGACAGGGCTTCGTAGGCACCTTGGGTCCTTTGGAGCAGCATGGAACTTCTCAGCTGTGTATTCTGGCTGTTTTAGAATTGCAATCTTGCACTGTCTTTGAATCTAAGATTTTTCTGGCTTAGTTCTCATTTTAATGTCACATCTTAATTTTTAAGTTTTCTATTAAATTTTTCTTGCTGTTTTTACTGTAACCGGGATCTACAATCCTGGTTCAAGCCCAGAGAGGCTGAGGCTGGAACACTGCACCTTCTCTCTTATTCCCCCTGTATATATAGTCCTAGAAGTGGAGTGGAAAATGTTTGGTATTTTGCATGTCTAGGGAAGGCTGCATGCACAGTGCAGTGCATCAGAGTCAAGAGAGAACTCTCCTACCCACGTCTGCAGTTTTCCAGTGGTGTATGTCAGTGGAGGGGGTAGGAAATCTCCCTTATCCCTTTGATACACCCATGCATATATGCAAAGAAAAAGTTTGAACAATGTTCATGTGATGCTTTCCAGGAGGATTCTTCAGTGCTGGCCTTCTAGTCTTTGTTGATTAGAGCTTGCGTTTTCGTTTGTTTTTTCTTCTCTCTGTGCCTTTTTTTTTCTTCCTGCATTGTAAACAGTTTTAAGACAGCTTTTGAGAAGGACCCATCATATGTGCAAGTCTGGTGATCTTTCCTAACCGTTTGGATTTTCAGATGGCTTTTAGGATATTTCTGTTTATTCCCCATTTGCTCTTTTGCTTGAGCAGATCAAGTTCCAGGTCTAGGAATAATGTTGGGTTTGACCTTGGAATACTGAAAAGAGAGGACTGACACAAGAGTGAGTTGTCACATGTGAAGTATATTTTTCATTGTTCTTTCCTTGGCAGATTTCTCCAGGAGTCCTGAAAGGGGACTTTTCAAGGCTAGAAACAGAGATGAAACACCTCCAGGCCCAGCTAAGTGACAGTCTGAAAGAACTGCACCAGAAAGAGCTCAGAATTCAGCAGTTAAACAGCAAGGTACTGATCCATGTCTTATACTTGCTTGCAGTCAGGGACGAGGAATGTGGGGAGGGTTAGGCTGGAATAGGGCTCAGGAAGCAGGAATGAATCTGTCCTTGTGGGCATTCAATGAAGTAACACAAAACCAGAAATACATCTCTCAAAAAAGCAGTGTTGGAATCACATCGATGGATTCCCTGTTGCTGAATGGGGCTTGCACAGCACTAGAGCCCATCCTTCATCTCCCACACTGCTCTCCCTCAGTGAGTGACTGGGGTGAGTCAGAGCATTGGAGAGAGAAGCCGATCCCATCCAGCAGGCTCACTGACAGGGTGTGAATCAGCAGCTTTTCTGCCACTGAAATGTAGTGCCCTTTCTCCCAGGTGACCAGAGGGAGAAAGGAAGAGGGAAGAGGACAGGGGAGGAAAGAAAGAGGTGAGAGAAGGGGAGAGGTGGGGAGAGAGGACAGATGAAGAGGACAGTGGGGGAAGAAGATGGGTGGGGGGAGATGAAGATCAGACAAAGGGACCAGAGAGTGAGACCATATGAAGAAAGTTGTTCACAGCTTCCATGTCTATCGTCGGGAGCACTTTCTAGCCTCCTGCTTTCTGGGCTGCTGAAGGAAGTCCCTCCTTGGGAAGGCAAGCTTGTCATCTTCACTTCTTCCTGCCAGCTTGAAACACTTCGTTTCAGTGCAGAATCACGATCAGTGAATTCCCACACTGAAATGGAAGACCCAGAATTTATCCATCTTCAGAAAGAGAGTTGTCTTCAAGGAGAAAATGAGAATATAAAATCATTTACTGATGATAAAATTTAAAAATTTACTGATGATATTTCTGAAAGGTTTAGGTCAATCTCAGCACTTTAGAAATCTTGTTCTGGATGTGTAGTATTCTGTACATCTCTTTGATGTTTTGAGACTCCTGTTCCAGAAATCTTTGCCACAAGCTACTCTTGGAGATTGTCACTGGTCTTTGGACCTGAGTGATGGGCAGCCTGGTAGTTATATGTTCTCAAGAGAATTCTTACCCTCAGTTAGACAGAGAACAATTTTGCTTTCACAGAATCAATTTCTTTGCTTGCTAGTTGTGTTGTCTTCTCAGCTATCTCAGGTCTTTGAGGAGAAAAATGCCCTCTCCCTCCAGCTGCGTGGGAGCAGTCGGAGCATCTGTGAGAGCCATCAGCACTACAGCGAGATCCTGAACCGCTGCCTAGAGCTGGAGAGGCAGCTCCAGGAGCTGCAGGCTGCAGACAAGAGCATGGTAAGGGAGTTGGGCTTGGTGCACAGCAGGGAAAAGCTTATTTCAAGCTGCTCTGCTAGCTGTCCAGCACTGTAGTGGCTGTGTGTCCTGTTCATTCCGTGCACTCTGCAGTACATTCCTGTGTTCTTTCAGGAGCTGTTTGGGACAGATGCTGCTCCAGGAGCACCCCAAGAAAAGAATGAGCCGCAGAGAGGCAGTTACACACCTGAACTGCAGGAGCTGCAGCTGAGGTAAGGAAAGTCTGAGAAAACAGGTGGGGATGTTGGTCCTGATGGAGTTCATGAGGCTAGTGATGAGCCTACTGCTTTTACTCTGCACCAGTGTGTTGGGAAAACTCAGTCCCACATTAGGATCTTGTGGACTTGGAGGAACTGTCATATGCACTTAGTAGCTGTCATTAGTTATCTCTTTGGATTAGAGCTTCAAAAAACCACAATGGCAACATGCAGCAGCAATGCCAGCCAACCAGCATCTTGCATCTGGTGGGCTGCATCCTCAGTAGCTGCTGGAATATATCAATGGTCCTGGTCTCAAGGTTGTAGCCTGAGAGTGTCTGGAATTGAGGTGTAGCACAGGATTCCTTGTAACTTTCTCCTCATACCCTTTCAAAATAATTTTCAGAAGGTGGAGCCATGGATGACAGAGCCAAGGAACTCCTTCCTGATGTGAAACAGAAGCTTCAACAGATTTATTTTCTCTCATGTTTTCCAAATAGTCTAAAGTTGGCATATGCTTTGTTATTTTCGGACAGGCTGTCTGAAACAGAGCATTTACATAGCAGCACAAAGCAGGATATGAAATATTTGGAGGAGCAGCTGGAGGAAGAACGGGACCGTCGTCTTGCTGCAGAGGAGGCGCTTTTTGCAGCACAGGATCAGATCAGGAGGTGAGGCAGCTTGAGCAACACTATCACCACAGAAGTGTGATGGTTATAGCTCTATTTTTCAGTTGCACTTCATCATATCCTTCTGTCAAATGGCACTGGGGACATAGAGACAGCTACCGTGTCTGTCACAGAATCACAGAAAGATTGAGGTCGGGAGGGGCCTCCAAGACTATCTGGCCCAACCCCCTGCTCAACCTAGTCCCAATGGCTGTTGAGTGTCTCCAAGGGGGAAGACTTCACAACCTCCCTGGGCAACTGGTGTGGTCACTCTTACTGTAAAATAAGTGTTTCCCAGAGTTCAGGAAATTCAGTTCCTTCAATTGTAGGCAGATAGAATAAGACAAATTACTAGACATTAAGACAAATTCTGTCTAGAAATTAGATGCCAACCTTCTCACTTAGTTAAATTAACTACTGGAAGATATAATTTGGAGACTGAGAATTGGGTGCAGGCCAAAGAGGAGTTCCCATGCTTCCAGGGGATTTGTCTTCTCAGTAAACACCTGTCTGTCATGCATGAAACAGTTTTGACTTGAAGAATGTCATTAATTTTTAATGTATTACCAATTAACATAAACTTTTCATTAATTTGGTTATTGAGAAACAAACACTTGGGAAAAAGGACTTTCGTCCACCTTTGCCAGGCTTAGCTTCAACCTAGATCCCTCTCCTGCCCCCTCCCCAGTGTCTGGCACTGTGGTCTGCACTGCACAGAACACTGCGTATCTCAGGGCACTGGGCAGATGCCCTGAGAGTCAGCAGAGCAAAGGCGGCTGACCTGGACGAGATGCTGGGATTAGGATGCAGTGAGTAGCAGGTTCAAAGTGCTTGATTCTCCTCATTGGCTATGGAGGGTTTTTTAGCACATGATCTGACTGTAGGCACTTGTGCTGTGCATTTCCTCATAGTTCAAATAACTGGAGTTACGGACTAGTGGAGTCTTTTACATGAAAACAATGCCTTTCTTCTGATACGCTTGCTGATTCAGCCAAAAAATAATGGTCTGTATGGAAGAATTCTGGATTAAGTTCCCTGGTAATAGCTACACAGTTTGGACAACTGTAGCTCCTTCTGGCATTTGATCTATAAAAGACTCCTGCAGCTGATCTCACTAATGAATGGTAGCCCCAGGATGTGACTGCTGCCTCTGTCACTAGAAAATAGTTAGAAAGAACCAGCACTACTGCAGCCAGAGCTGGCTTCCAAAATAATTTCACAGGACTCAAAACATACAGGTGTATCATCTGCCCTGGCTTCTTTCAAGTCACACTATGAAATTTCACTTGAAAGGAAGAAGGACTCCTGCTAGTTGAGTCACCCTGTTCTTTTGCTCAATGTGAGCTCAGGAGGCATGACACCTGTACAAATGGAACCAGCTCTTGGCAAGAGAAGCCAGGGTTTGCTTGCAGGGGTTCATTCCTTTTTGGAGAAATACCTTCTTTCCTAAGCTTGATTACAGTGTTGATTTGGGGCATCGTAAAAAGAAACTGAATTTAATTTCATGTTTGTTGTGGCAGGTTTCAGTCAAGTGAGTGGGCATCTTCCTTAAGTGCCAGCATCGATATGACTCCAGGTCATGAGCAGTCCTTGCTGATCGACTCCATGGATAATAATTCCAGCAGAGTAAGAATTTAACATTCGCAGCTGTCAATTACGTGAGCCCTGGCTGATGCAAGAAACTGTGAACCTACAGCAGTTAAATCCCTCTGTAGACACACATAAATCAGTTGCGGACTGTGTAATTTTTCTGCTCTTGCCATGCTGGAAACAGAATTGGATGGGGCTGGTTCATGGAAAACCTGCAGAGAGCAGGGGGAGGGCAGTATCTCATGAGGATTGCCCTAGTGTTAGGATCTAACAGTGGAATGATTTGGGGAAGGTTTATGCTCATTGGCTTAAACAAACTTATCTCCATGGTCTGGCGAGCTCTGGATGAAGGCAGCTGGGGACACAACCATTGCTTGTAGTGACTGCTCTCTCTTTACTCTTCCAGACTCGGAGTACTCTTGGACTACGACGCCTGTTACGCTCTCTCTTCCGCTCCCGGACCCACTTGCCTCTGCTGGTGGCCGTGTATCTGCTTGCTCTCCATGTCCTGCTCTTCCTGTGCTTTACAGGCCACCTGTGAAGAGGAGTGACAGCCTTTTATGGAGCCTCAGCCCCGTGCGTACCGAGGGCCTGCATGCCCTTGTAGAAGGGCAGCACTTCTCCCAGCTGCCACCTTTCCCAACCCAGCCCTGAAGCAGCAGGGGTTCCCAGCACACTGTCAAGAGTCAGTGCTGGTGCTGCTCTCAGGAGATCTGCCGTTCCCTCGGTGTTTCTACATGAGTGGTTCATTTTCTGAGCCAGGGTTGTGCTGCAAGCCTCGAGGACAGCATCTGTTCCTGTACCTGGAAGTAGTACCACTCATTTTAGATAGTATTGTGCTGCGGTCGGAATAAGAAAAATACTCTTGAGTTGCTGCAGTACTTCAGCACTTCTAAAACTGCAGAATCTTCCCCCTCTTAGGCTGAGTCCATGAGTGGGGTTGGGGGAACACTGTAGCTGGATGTAAGGAAAAGAATTGTCTTCCCTTTCTTCCACCCCTTAGATTTGCTCCGTGGCTCAGAGCTGTCTGAAATGCATATCCTAAGGAAATTATGGGCACTTCAAGGAATGTGAATCTTAAAAGCGTGTTTCCTGCTCAGTTGCATCTCCTGTTGAAGAAGGGCCAAAATTAGTATATCTGACCCTGGTGAGCATTCCGTTTAAAATCAGTCATATGTCTGCCCTGACGAGCCTGTAAAATAATGCCAGTAATTTAGTTGTTTAAAAGGAATAGGAAACATGAAACTTTTTAGCTCTTAAGTTAAAAACCCTCCTATTTATAACATCTGTGCACCTCTCATGATGGAAGGTGCTGCCTTACCTCTAGAAATGAGAGCAGCCCTGCTCCTGCCTTCTCATCCACTAAACACTCGTTTCGAGACTGAACCTGCACAGGCTATGTTGAAGGGGTCCATAGTATGCTGTGTGGGCCCAAAGCAAAGGCAGAAACTCCAGAAAGAAACTGTCTCCCCTGGGCTGAGGAAGGAGCCAGAGTTCTGAAACCTTCTGATATCTCTAGTGTAGAAAGCTGGTGCTGGTGTTTGGCCATGTTTGGACCCAAATCAAATGATGCAAGTGGACTGGATCTTTTAGGATATATGGAAATATGGATATATTTCCATATGTTTTCTAAAGACCTCCTGAATTTGAGACTGCCCTCTTCCAAAAGGAGAATGTTGAATGCCAAGGAAGTTCTAGTCACGTTCGCTGTCAGATCCCGAGTGGTCATTTCATTCAGAGTACTGACCAGGGGAATCGTATCTGCCTCTTAGTAGAGTATTAACACTCACATTTTTCCCATGGGAAAGAGGTAGTTCTTTTGATACTGCTGGTAAACTAAGCTGCTCTAGCCAGTGCAGAAAGCCTGTTTGAGGATGGATTGATTTCACTGGTAGCTAAACCAGCTGGATCTCTGGCAGGTCCAGAGCACTGGCACTACATATCCTCTTGTGCACTGTCCATGATTATCAGTGTGAACTTCCTCTAACTGCATAAAATTCAGTGACCAAATAGTTTGTCTATAGCCTCCTGGGGTATGAGCTCCTGTATGTATAATAAAGTTTATTTTTCAGATGGAATTTGTGTAATGTCATGTAACTGTCCAAGTGGAGGATGTAGTGCTGCTATATCACCACACCTTCTGTAGGACACAGTGGGACTGCAGGTCTCTTGTGTGTGTGCTGCCTTGGGTGATGGTTGCTGAAGCTCTGTTTCTTTATACAATGTGAATGCGTAGGTGGTGACCTTTTTTCCCTATCTCACCTCTTGCTCAGCCTTTTTCAACTGACAAAAAAAGGAAATAGCACTTGAATAGGCAATGGCTCATGGCAGGGTTGTGTGGAACTAATGATTTTAAGGTCCCTTCCAACCCAAACCATTGCATGAATCGTGAAACCAATTCCAGTAAAACAATATCTACTTGGGTTTACTTTTCCACATTTGCCTGAACACCGCAACCTGTTCGAGTTGTGCAACCCCAGGACAGATACAGGAGTTGGCAACGGTGAACTGGAATGTGCTGATAACTCAAATGGGACAGTTAAACTGTCCCCTCCAACTTTCTGTAGCCAAAAACAGGTACCCTTGTTCATAGTCACTACTCCAGTCCCCCACCGCTGTTGGAACAAACGCCAGCGTTGGGGTGTTCTAAGGCTGTAGATAATGTTTCCACTGTGTTTAACAGGAACAATGATTATAAGCAAACTATGTTTCTTTTAAGCCCATGCAATTTTTCCTGAACTGAAGAAAGACACAATTCTGATGCCTCAGATAGATTTATGTGTTTTATACCTGCAGATGGAACAGTTATGGCTTAGATTAAATACAGGAATAAAACCTCAAAAGGAACTCCTGGTCTGCTAAGCGTAGTCTGACTGAACAGCTTTGTGGTTTGACCTGATGAAAGATGGGGCCTTTTAGGTGATGTTTCCTGTCTCAAATATTTCAACATTTTGTTTCTTCTCCAATGGACCTGTCCTGCCTTGATTTTTGATCTATCTTCAATAGAGCCTGAGAAGGAGATCAACCAACAAAGCTGTGCTCTATCATCCCTGGGACACTCGCGCCAATTCTGCACCACCACTGAGGCTGAGACAGGGTCTGGTTTTGTGCCAGGAGAAAGGCAACATCATGGGATAGGGAGGAGCGAATACAAGTTACTGCATGGAGCTCTAAGGGGAACTGTCCTGACCCTCTCAGGTCCCGTTACAGGACGGGTGTGAGGATCTGGGAATGGCGGACAAAGCACATGATGGCATAGAAGAGAAGGAACCTATGCAGGTGCCCTCACCAAGGGCAGATCAACCCACCTCTCATAATGAGAGCTGCATTAAGGCCACTGCTGAGGAGAACAGAGGGGTGCAGACACAGGTGAGTCACTCCTGAGCAGAATGAAAGCACCCACGTACTAGACTCTTTTCAGGATTACTTGCTGCCTCCTGGGAGCTTGAAACAGGGATGTCACCAGACGAGTGACTAAGTTCAATGCAGCCTTTGGACTGTGCCCACTCTGGTTCTTTCATGTGAGTACTGGTGATGTTGCAACAAGAAGTCCAAGGTTGATCAAAGGAGTTTTCAGGGCCCTCGGCAGAATGGGGAAAGGTTCAGGAGCACAGTTAATGTTCTCCTCAATCTTCCAGGTAGTGGGGACAGATACTGAAAGTAAAAGGCATGCTCAAGACATCAATACCTGGCTCCAGGATTTGTGCCTCCACCAGAACTTGTTTTTCTGTACTCATTTGAGAGTTTTCTTTAAAACACAAGGTGTGCTGGGACCTGATGAGATCCACTGTGCTGATGGAGGAACCGCTGGGTCTGCACTGCGTCGCTGTCTCAGAGCAGAGGCAGCCTGCAGGGGAACTGCAGCACTGGGGCCAGTTCTGGGACTCATGACTTGAGCAGAGCTGGGGGCTGGGGTGCAGGAAGTGAAAAGAGCTGAAGTTAAAACAGGAACTCGGAGGAGACACAGGCCCAAAGCTGTCGCTGGCAGCAGGTGCCTGAGCAAAAAGCAGCAAGTTTGCCAGCAGGAACTGGTGAGCCTTTAAAGGTAAGAAAACTTGAGTGGGTTTTGGGAGTGGAAGGTGAGAAATGACTACAAAAAAATGTAGTGTTTGGTGGGCACAGAGAACTCCTTCCTGACCAAGCATGTTTAAGTGGACAATGCTCGGCATTTGCTTCTCAGGCTGTTGTCCTGTCATCATCGTTGTTCTTGTGTTTGAGGCTCTGAAGAACCACATTTCCAGATCTACCAGCATGACTGTGCTGTGTGGTAGTCCTGTATTTGTGCTGTAGGGGATGTTTTCCCAGGGAAAAATGGGACAAAAATGGGTTGAGATGCTACCCTGGCTGATATTTCTCATATAGACAGTATCCAGAGCCTCGTGATGCGACTACAGCCTGTGGTTTGTCATGATTCCCACAATGCATGGCAGATGGCTTTGGAGAATGGGTGGTCAAGAACCATTCACAGCAGCATTTAAAACCTTGAACCATCTTATCTGAGCTCAAATCAGCGGCCCCAATAATGAGCAGCCCTGTGCTAGCTGGTTATTACTGCTGGTTCATGCTTTACAAAAATAAGCAAAGAACTTTAAAAATCTTTAGCATGAGAGATGCCAATAAATTAGGGAGGGGAAAAGGAGAAGAAAGGTGGTGTTAGATGGGGCTGTGTTGTCTATGTGAGCCTTTCTGCTTCCCCTGCTTCTAATTGCAATTAGCTGTATTCAGTTTGGCACCGGATTGCCAGAGGGCAATGTCACAGACTTGCTGTGGTCCTGAGGCAGGTCCTAAAACCAGGTCTTCACTGTATATCTGCCTTAGCCCTTCATCTTCTCCGTTAGCTGACTACCTGGCCTTTGTTTAACAGAAGAAAGAATCATCTCTGCTGTGCTCATTTGGTTTCTGTTCTCTTTGCTCCCTGGTCTTACAGTGCTGGTTCTCTGGAAAGGACAGCTTGAAAACGAGCAGCGCACTGCACTAAACCGGAAGGTTATTCACTTAAACAGCTTTTGATGTGGGACAGTTAATTACTTAGCAAAAACAGAGAATTAGGGTAATCACTCAGCATAAACATTTTGCTTTCACAGAGGCAACTGCCCCAAGTGCCCGGGGCTGTCTAAGGCTTCTGTGCAGCTGTGGGAGTGAGGGGTTAGTGCAGCACATGGCAAAAGCTGTTGACTGAGGACCCAGCACACAGGAGGTCCCTTCCTTCCTGTTGATTTGGTCACACTCTGGTGTGATGGAGAACAGGGCTTAGCTCAGTCTTTCCTGCACATTCTCTTCCGTCTTTCTCTCTGCCCCACAAAAAGGCTGCTTTAGGCAACACAGAGCAGAACTTGCGATTCCTCAACACTGCAGGCAGTAAAAGGGGTGGGATATGAAGGGTTGGGGTTCTGATGACACTGATTGCTCTGGGGTGTAGGGGCAGCCAACTCATCTTTTATCTCTCTCTCATTTTGTAAAAACTCAGTTGTTTGGGGGTGGGGTTGGGGCTTTTTCATCATGTTTTTTTCACAGTCACCTTAAAAATGAAACGCAGGGGTTTTAGATTTCGCATTATTTTTAGCTTCCTCTTCTTGGGCCCATCACTTCCTCCAGGCCTGCAGGAGTGGCTCCACCACAGCCTCAGCCAGTTTAACCCTACATCCTCAGTGCTTTTAGGCCCATTTCCCATTTTCTCCATATGACAGACATGAACACCATACAGCACCACCTCTGTCCAGCCTTGCTCTGGCCCTTCTCTAGGCTACTGGGAAGGGATTAAAAGGTTTAAAAACAGACAAGAGGCATGAAGAGTCCACCTCAGTTCCAGCAGCACAGTGTCACAGTGTTGGAGCACGCCATAGTGGTGTGTGCGACTGCGCTAATAGGGAGGTTAACACAGGGAACAACCTCCCACAGCACAGAAAATTAATGCATGTCGGAAAAGCAGAATCTGGTAATTGGATGCCAGCATTCATTTACATTATAGTAAGGTGTGTGTTCTAACTGCAGAGTCAGGGTGCATGAAGGCTGTGGTTTACACCTACGCTCCCTGTGTGTTTTGCTGTAAGACATGCTGGGGCTCAGGAGCAGCTTTCTTGGGGTGCCCTGTCCTGTATGAGGAACAGATGTATGAGGACAGGTGGCCTGTAAGGGCTGCTTCCAGCCCAAGTTCTGCTGTGACTGGGTGTGAGCCAGCTGTGGCCATGGGTGACACCATGTCCTTGTTGTGTAGATGTGGAAAGCAGTTGTGGGACACAACGTGTCAGTGAAGGTGGAGGCTCAGGGAGACGACTGGGACACAGACCCTGATTTCGTGGTGAGTGTCTGGTGTGGCAACTGTTACACTGGTGGTGTGAAGAGTTCCTGACCCTGGGCACTTGCTGCTGAGCTGGGCAGGGGCTCAGGGCTTGGCACTGCATGCAGCACCGCTGGCAGGGCAGGATCAACCGAGTTCCATCAGCCCCTTGCAGGTACTGTCAGGTCACCTGTCTGAGCCACTTCTGACACCAGGTTTAGTCTCCAGAAGTTCCTACATCATTGCACACCCCATGTCTGACCACAAGTAATGGTACTTAAGGAGTACAGAATATTCAGGGTTTCTTAAACCTGCTCCCTGGTAACTCCCTTGTCCTCCCCACAACATATGTTACAAGACACAGTGAACACTTACATTTTCTCTGTCCCACACTGTTTGTAACTGTGCAGGATCCAGGATTTCCCTCATTTATCTTTTTTCCAGATGGAAAATCCTACTCTATTTAGAGTCAACTTGTGCAGATGCAGTGCCTCTTATACTCTTGTTTTCTGTTTAGTCCGACTCTGAGTGAGCTGGTGAGAGAGCAGAAGGGCTCAGCCTGGGGAACCCTCTGCATTCATACAGGGTCATGATTTTCATTTTCCATTTGGTTCTCTATTACTTTCCTAGTAAGCCTCTCCTGTTAGACAAGAGTCCTGTGTTTTTGAGGTTCAGTCTTGACTAATTATTTCCAGTAAGAAATTCTAGTTTGGGACAGAAAAGCAAATTCCTTTCTCATAGTTTCAAGTTATTAATGTTTTAGGAAAAATCTACACTGTCCAATTCTTTTACTTACCTAATTTCTTCTATTTGTGGAAGCATTCAAACTAAGTGTGAACAGAACAAGACTTTGTATTAATTTTTTTCATTCTCTTTCATATATACATATTTTCAGCTTTACTGTATATTAGGAAAGACTTTATTGGTGTTTCACTTTATTGCATTTATGTTCAGACCTTCCACAAAGCTACAAAACAAGGCTGTGATAGCCAGGTCCGAGGGCTGAGGTCACTGCGGTTTCTCCAGTATTTTCCTGAACAGCGAATTCCGCAGATTCCTGGTGTCATCTCGGCTCTGCGAAGTGGGTCGGAGACCCCGGCCCGGCCCTGCCCTGCCCTGCCCTGTCCTGCAGGGCGTCGGCGGGCGGCGGGGATGGGGTGTCGGGACTTCTGGGCTGTGCCTGGTCCGACGGAGCGGCACCGAGCCCCGTGCGGGGCCGGGGCTGACGGCCGCGGTTCGCCCCGCAGAACGACATCTCCGAGCGGGAGCAGCGCTGGGGAGCCAAAACCATCGAGGGCTCCGGCCGCGCCGAGCACATCGAGTGAGTGCGACGGGGGGAACCAGCACCGGGGGCTGTGGGGGACCGGCCCTGCGGGAGGACGAGCGGGGCCGCATCCGGGCTGACTCGCGGCGGGGCCGAGAGAGCTCTCCCGGCGGGCGGGCGCCGCCTCGGGCTCCTGTGCTGCGGCTCCTCGCTGGGTGCTGCCCCGCAGCGGGGTCCGCGGGCTGCTGTGCGGGATCAGGGGGAATGCCTGCCCATGGGGCTGCCCCAGTGCAAAGGCTTCCCGCTCCTTCCCTGCCCGCGGCTGACCCGCGGCTGCAGCTCCCTCGGGACAGTCCAGCGCAGCCCTGCAGTGTGTCCAGTGCAGCACTCATAAAAAGGAAGGTGTGGGGTTCCGAGAAAGTCGGGGTGTAGCCCTGAACAGGGCCGCAGGAGGAGGGCTGGATGTCCCCCTGAGCCCATTTCTCTGGTCCCTTGCCAGACGCCGGGGTGCCCTCTCAGGCACAGTGGCCGCGTGTGTGGCTGGCACCCAGGGGAGCCCAGCGCAGGCACACGGTGGCAGCTGGTCCTGCGTGCATGTCCTGCTGTGTGCTGGGCTTTGGCTGGTGCAGGGGCACAGGCATGCTCCAGCCAGCTGCATGGCTCTGCAAAATCCCACACTGACCTGCCCTGGCTCTGTCTCCAGCATCCATCAGCTGAGGAGCAAGGTATCAGAGGAACATGAGGTCATCAAGAAGAAGGAGCTGGAGACTGGCCCCAAGGCATCCTATGGCTATGGAGGAAAATTTGGAACAGAGCGAGACCGAATGGATAAGGTAACAGCTGTGGAAGGCTTCCTTGAGCCTCAGTGGAAAAGTGCTTTTCTCATAAAGGAAGAGGCATCCCTGTTTTCTGGCCTGGCCCTGAATGGAGAGAATGGAGAGTTTGCATGGCTACATAGATTTGCACATGTCCAGCTAGCCCATAATCTGTCTCCAGGATCTGTTTGAATTCATTTGTATAACTATTCTGTACAACTTCTTTGCAATACTGCCTTTAGCTGTGAAGGACTTCCTGTTCAAGCCTGCTGCATAACAATTAAATCTAGTGCCTCCCTACCTGTGCTTGTAGAACTAATGTATAATAATTCCCTTCTCATATTCTGCATTACAGACCTCTATCTCCCTGAGATAAAGCCCTCGACATCAGATCCTGTCTATGGTTTGTGATAATCATCATCATAATGCTTCTTCCTGCATCTTTCAGCATTTAATACTTCTTTTTCAGAAATGAGATGATTAGATTGCAGTAGAGTTCAGTGGGTGTGGTCACTGTGGGATTGAACAATACCAGGGTGGCAGGGTGAGAGACAGACTGTCCTGAAAAATTCCCTGCTCTCCCTGACGGAGGTGTTGTGGTCAGGAACTGCACATGCTCCCCAGGAGAAGGGGCAGAAGCTGAACATTTGCAGCATCCTGGTGCAACTGGACAAAGGCCAAGGAGTTGCTCAACAAAAATACCCTCAGTCTGGTCCGGCAGAGTCTGAGCACGGCTGTTCCATTTTGGCATAGAGTGTCTGTGGTTCCTGGCCACAGCACCTCCAGCAGGGATAGCAGAATCCTGGCCTGGCCTGTGGCCAGGTTTGCTGGCCCTCACTGTCAGATACAGAAACGGGGAATGGGTGCCAGGTGTCTGCCTGGAGTTCTCGGTTGTGTGTGCCTATCTGCACTTTTCTCTTTTTTCCCCTGTGATTATCCACCATGCAACTCCACCAGCAGTTGAGAGCAGCTGGTATTTGGCTTTGCTTTGCCCGCACTTTGCTTAGTGAGCTGGCAGTGGCGACGGTTTGTGAGATGACAGCCCTCGAGGCTCCTCCCAGGCCTCAGAGCAGAGCTGGTGCTGGCAAAGGCCACGCGGAGAGCATGGCCACCATTGGCACAGTCAGCTTGGACCTGTTACCCCATGGCTGCAAGCGTGTCAGCAGCGTGTGGAAGCA
The DNA here is from genome assembly GCA_013398055.1 of Ifrita kowaldi. Lineage (NCBI taxonomy): Eukaryota > Metazoa > Chordata > Aves > Passeriformes > Cinclosomatidae > Ifrita > Ifrita kowaldi. The sequence goes on along the minus strand of VZRS01001763.1, from coordinate 33,419 downwards.
CCTGTGGTGCCTCTGTCTGTCCACCATGGATGCTCATGTCACACTGTCTCTCCTCTCAGTGCGCAGTAGGACACGAATACGTTGCTGATGTTGGAAAGCACTCCTCCCAGACGGATGCAGCCCAGGGCTTTGGCGGCAAGTTTGGAGTCCAGCGGGACCGAGCCGACAAGGTGTGTTGGACAGTGCAGCTGAAATATGTACCTGTGGCCTAGAGCACTGCTGCATGCCAGACTGTGGCTCAATTTCCAAAGCTCGGGGCATGCAGGGTGTGCCATGTGCCATGGTCTCGCTGAAGCACAGCTCACCCATGTGCGGGCCAGTGGCCAGTGACACAGTGTGGGGCACTTGTGGAGATAACTGCTGTGCATTGATGTGGTGGGCCTGTCCCATCCAGGCAGAACACTGTTTGTCCAGGGGCTGTGGTGTTTGCCCCTGCATTCTGCAGCACAAGACAGGGGGCTGGTAACAGCCTGGCCCCAGGGGAGGGAGGCTGAGATCCATCTTGGCCCTCAGGATGACTGATAGTCCTCCCCTTCTTGTTCCAGTCAGCACTGGGCTTTGAATACAAGGGTGAGGTGGAGAAACACTCGTCCCAGAAAGGCAAGTCCATGAGCACATGTGGCCCCTTGACCGTTTGCCCAGTTTCTCTTCTGTTCCCAGTATCCCGTGCTGTTGGCTGTGGCACAGTCTGCTGTCTCTTGTTTCACATTCCTGTTCCCAGTCCATCACCCCTGTGGCCCCTTTCCCCGCTGTCCCGTCACCATCCTCATACTGTACATCCTGCTTGTCTCTGTGCTTTGCTTTGGTGGAAACCCCATCCTGGCTGAGCAGAGGAGACACTCCCACCCTGCAATGGATGGCTGGTGCTCCCTGTCCTCTCAAAGCCCTTCTTGGAGCTGCTCCAGAGGAAGCCTGAGCACTGTAGCACTTGGGAAGTGATTGCTGGAAAAGCAGCTCAGTAAGGAAAAGGCACAACAATGGGTGTGAAAACAAAACCCTACAGAGCATCCAAATGTCTGCAGAATTCTGCAGATAATTCAACAAACAGTGCAAGAATTGAAACTAAGGGTATTTTAAATATTCTGCACCCAGGAGAAGATGAGAGGGCATGGTCTGTTGCTGTTTGAGGTAAATGTGAGGAATACTGCATTACCAAGGAAAGAACTGAATCAGGTTCATTTAAAAGGAAACTGTAAAAGATGGAAAATGGTTTGAGGCATTCTTGGCTGATCTTAAAATAATGAATCACATGCAGTTGTGCTCCATTAACATATTCTTGTAGATATAGAAATTCATCAGGCTGTGTGAAACCACAGAAATTGCTCAGAAAATGGAAATGTCAGAAATAGGGTGTTTGGATTGCTTTTCATAAAAATGTGTCCAGACTGGAAGCTCTAGCAGCAAGGTAACAGTCATAAAATCTGTGTTTACTGAAAACAGCTCTCTTAAAGATCCATTTCATAACAGCCCCATAGGTAGGTTATAGTTTAGTCACAATAACTTTAAGAATTTTTAGGACTTACAGATTAAGTGACTGAGCTTCTATGAAACAGCAGTCTGTTCTGGAACACATAATGTTCTTATGCATGTTTCTCTAGATCATAGCCTCCATGGATTGGTACAGCTGAAGTACTTGGAGACGCCTCAGCTCAGTCCTGTGAAACGCAGACCTGTGAGAATAGCGTCAGGGACCAGGGAGAGGCAACTCCAATTTACTCCTGAAGGACAGAATTTAGAGACCAAGCAGGCAGGTGTCTGAAAGGAGGAGTCTGTACAGGCAGGAGTCAGGAGGGAGGCTGAAATGTCTCAGGAATCAGCCAGTAATAACCAGGTGGTCCTTGGAAAACAGCTGAACATGGTTGAAGTCATTAATGGATCACTAGTCTGGAGATGGAAAAAGGAGAGGCACAAGGCAACCACGCTGTGCTCTCACACAATGGCCAACGCGCCAGTGAGAAGAGTGGGAGCATGTCTGCGGGAAGGGGGGTTCAGCTTTGGTGGCAGTCCCCAGGGTCAGGTGCTTCCTTGTGGAAGCTGAGATTCCACAATAGCAAACATAAGCCCTTTTGCCTTCCTTGTACTTCCAAGGCTCAGTGTACTTACAGCACTTTCCCGAGGCTGGCAGACCACAGGCTGAAATCCTGGCTCTGGAGGTGGGTGAGGGAGTGATGCCCCAGCTGTCAGTGCCCAAGTCCTGCTTGGCTTTGCCTTCGTGGGTGGTAGAGCTCCCACTGTCCTTGGCATCTCTGTTTTCTTCCTTTCCTCCTGGCCTGCTGTGTCTCCTGGTGCCCTGACCCACATTTGCCTTGGGCCCCCATTCCTATGGGCTCTCGTCTGTGGTGCTCCCTGCCATCCACTCTGTCCCCTTCAACCCTTCACTTTCTATGGTGTTTTCATAATCCCTGCCGCTGTCCCTTCTCCCTGGTGGCCCTTCCCAGAGCTGCTCCCCATCCTCTCCTCACCAGCCCCATGCTAGGGGCAGCATTTGACTCCATACACCACCTCAGATTACTCGAAGGGCTTTGGTGGCCGTTATGGAGTGGAGAGGGATAAGGTGGACAAAGCAGCTGTGGGATTTGACTACAAGAGCCAGGCAGAGAAGCATGACTCTCAGAAAGGTGAGCCATGGCAGCCAGGTGAGCTGGGGAAGCTGGGTGAGGTGGGAGATCTGGAGGAGCAGGGGCAGCTGAGGGAGCTGGGTGAGCTGAGGGGCTGGGGGTGCTGGAGGAGGTGGGGGAGCTGGGGGAGCCAGCTGAGGGCAGGGAGCAGGCAGTGTCAGGGCTGGAGCTGGGACTGCCCACTGGGACTTTGGGGCACTGTGCAGGGCTTTTGCAATCTGCTGCAAGAGCTACAGGGAGCTGTTGGGAATGGGTCAGGTGAGGAAAGCCATTGCACAGTGCATGGGTGCTGAAAAGAGTTCAGGCTAGAGGAAGAGGAGCAGCAGAGTTCTGTGGGCATAGAGATCTCTCGGACAGCGTATCACCAAAGGAAGGGTGAAGGGGAAGCCCAGGCAGGTGCTAATAGCAGCAGACACATCCCAGGGAGGAGGGAGGGCTGTTGCTGCAGCACCAGTGGGGAAATCTGGCCTTGTTCCGTGTCTTTCTCTAAGTCCTGAGCACAGAAAACCTGTGAGAAAAGCCTGAACTCACACTGCTGCCACTTGTCTCCTTCCCTCCCTTGTCTGTTCTCTTCCATGCCCTGATCTGGATCCCTGTGGCTGAAGACTATTCTGTGGGCTTTGGTGGGAAGTTCGGGGTCCAGAGGGATCGTCAGGACAAGAATGCCCTTGGCTGGGACCATCAGGAAGAAGTGCAACCCCACGCATCCCAAAGAGGTCAGGCAATGTTGCCAGAGGTGGTAGCAGTTTCCTTGGAGCACACGCAGACCTGGAGCTTGTGGTTCATAGTAAGAGATCCAGCTGCTGAAAGCAGAATGTGTCCAGCACGTTGCAGAGCAGCTGAGACACAGTGAACCCCAAAGCACGAGGGCAGAGTAGGTGTGTGCTTGGATCAGTGGGGGACGTGGAATGTGAGTCTCTGAGTCAGGACTCCCAGACTCTGCTGTGCGTTCTCTGTGAGGGACATTCCTAACCATAAGCTCACTGTAAAGGTGAGCCCAGAGGAGCGAGGCAGAACAGATCCAGGAATGCCTTGGGTACGGCACATTTGACTGCACTGAACAAGGCCACGCTCCACTCTGGTGGGGTGACTGACCTCTCACCCTGGTGCCTTGGATTCAGGTTTGGCAGCTACAGCCCTGCACACCTGTGCCCACAGCCAAAACAAGGGAGGGATTAGTCCTAAAAACTACTGTCCAGAGCACTTAGCTTTATCCATATCTCATCACATATGGAACTGACTAGAGATAACACATGCAAACTCATTTCACTGGTCACAGCATACTGAAGTCAGAGGTACACACAAAATATGAAATACTATAAAATAACATTTTTTCTATACAGACTATGCCAAGGGATTTGGAGGCCGTTATGGGGTCCAGAAGGATAGAGTGGATAAGGTAAGACTGCTGCAGCCTGCAATTGCTTCCTTCTAATCACTGCTTTTTGCCCAGCTGAAAAAGAAGAGATTCTCCAGGTGGAGGTGAGATCTCAGTGCTCAGTGCACGGTTATGGCAAGAAGGAACTGGCCGAGTGCCAAATACCAGAGGGTGCAGAGGGATGCAGCCTGGGGAGACTGTAATGCAGGGAATTCCTCATGGCACTGTCTGTAACTCCTCACTTCTCTGCTGTTTGTTACCTTCTGCAGGTTTTTCACTCCTATCAAGGAGTGCCTCGTGGTCTGTTTAGGTGCTAAATCTTCCTGCACACCTTGACAAACCCCAGCAAGAATGGGACTGGCATAGATCAATCTGCTGTGCATGAGCAGAGGTCACCCAGTTAGCTGGTTCAGGTTTTCAGCTTGGGCTCACACCAGGCAAAGCCTCGTCTACAGTCACATCTCAGACTGAAGCACTGAGATTAATTCTGTGCTTGGCAGGCTGCCCTGAAGGCTCAGCCAGCAAAAGGGGTCTTGCCAGTGGGTGATGATCTGCATAGATGTGAATAGCCTAAAAGATGCGAATCCTGGGGCTTTGGGGCATTGTGAAGAGACAGTGAGAGTGCCTTCCCTGAAACCTGCTTTCCCTGCTGTGGGGCACAGTGCTGTGCCTGGTACAGCACCAACGCTGCTGTCCTCGGGAGCTCGGGGAAGCAGGGGAGGATACAAACACGCTGAAGCAGCCCACATACTCCTGTCCATGCTGCGTGTGTAGGCTGGGCCAGCAGCAGAGAGGGAATGTTGTCCTGCCCTCAGAAGAGATTAGCACTATCTGTGAATTTAACAACAGCAAACGGAGGGGCATTGACAAAAGGCACATCTTGTATGTGGTCAGAAACAACATGCAAAAACAGATGAAGACTTGGTAAAAGGGCTGTGGGTCCTTTGGGAAGCAGGGTGCAGAGAGGAGGTAAGAAGTTCTTGTTTGGCTCAAAGTGAACATGAACTTGTGCATTTTGAGAATACTGAAGCATAAACAAACATAGTAAAAATAAGGATATTTGAGCAAGTAACTAAGTTTCTGATTGCCTGGTCCTTAGGCACTGCAGAAATTCTGAATTCACTGCATGAGAGGAGAGCATAACACACCCTCAGGCAGCCTGAACTCCCCTTTGGTAAAGTTCTGGACACTCAGTGTCAGACTAAGGTTCACACACAACACAAATGCTGTAATATACATAGCATGTCCAAGCCTTTGCTGTGACCTGTGGACACCTGGTTCTGAGCCTGCAGGCTGGTTTGCCTGCTCAGGTGTGTTTTCTGCAGGGAGACCAGAGCTGCTGTCAGGGATCCATGGCTGCAATGGCAGTCAGCCACCAGCCTGTTGCGACACCTGCAGGCAGCACCTGGTGTAAAGTGTCAGGCTGAAAATGGGTCCTACCTGCCGGTTCCTTTCTGCATGAAGTAGTTTTCTCATGAAAGCAGATAAACCCTTAAGCCCTCTCTATCTCACTTTGGTTTTCCTGCAACCTCCCCACCAACACTATTCCCAGTTCAGCATCTCTCCACGCCTCCTGAAGCCAGTGATGCCGCAGGTGTTCACACACAGGTGCTGGTTTCCAGCCTGTGCCACTGTGCACACGCGGCAGGTGAGGCAGCCGTGCATCCAGCAGGGAAGTGCTTTCAGGCCTCGTGCCCCTGGGATTGCAGGGATGGATGCATAGTGTCCCTGGGCCTGGGGAAGAGGCAGATGGCCAGGCATCCTGCCAGGCATCCCCTCAGCTCCTTGCCATGGTACACGGAGTGCCCCCAGCCCTGCTGTCCTCAGCCTGCTCAGCCTCCCTCGCTGGGCTCCACAGCACCTTTCCAGCTCTCAGTGCCACCTCTCGAGTAGGGACACCTGTGTCCTTGGCTGGGGGGCAACAGGCATGTCGCCAGGGTAGGGAGGTGTCAGAAGAGGGGACTGCAGCCAACAGCCTCCCCTGGCCCGGGGCAGGTGTACAGGAGAGGACAAACATGCCTGGGAACAAAGCTTGCCATCACCAGTACTCAAACCCAGCACTTGTTGGGCATTGCCCAACGCGCTGAACAATTCTTTCCCTTCCTCTTGCAGAGTGCTGCTGGCTTTGATGAGATGGCAGCTCCCACCTCCTCCTATGAGAAAACAAGACCCCTGGAGGCAGGTGAGACCTGAGTACCAGCCTTGGGCTTAGGAAGCTGTGGGCCTCACAGTCCCTCCGTGGCAGCATGCTGGCAGGTGTGTGCGGTGGTGGGATGGGGGTTTAACCTGTGCTGGTGGACAGGAGAAGTCTTGCTGAACTGCAAGATTCTCTGGAAGAGGCAGAGGTCTGGGTTTCTCCTGGGTGCTTGGGGTGGTGGAAGGAAGACGCAGGGCTGGGTCAATCAGCTGTCTCCTCACAGGAGCTTCCAGTGGCACCAGCAGCCTGCGGTCACGGTTTGAGCACATGGCCAAGCTGGCAGAGGAGGAGAGCAGAAAGCAGACAGAGGAAGAGCGGGTGAGGCGGCCGGCCCGGGACCACCAGGTGGCTCAGCAGCAGGTGAGTCAGGACTGTCTTACCGTGTTCTCCAAGATTCATGACACAGACTTTTCCTCGGAGCCAGGCAGCTCCATGTCCTTCTATCTGGTCTCTTAAGGGTAACCTCATGCCTAAACTGCTTCCCTGCATCTGCCAAGAATGGCCACTGAGCTTCACAGTTGTCACTGGACTTTCCTTTTCAGCACACCAAACACTCATATAAGGACATACTGCACCCAACCATGGCGCCTGTGCTCTGGCTCCTTTTGCCTCTGGTGCCTGGCAAACAGTGTGGTTACTCCTTCCCAGCACTGCTATCCCAGCAGTCTGTATGTGGGATGCATCTCAGCAAACTGGAGATGGCACCCAGCCCTATGGTTACCTGCCTTCCCACCTGGTGCTCTTCCTGCACTCGGAGACCAGAGGGGTGTTAACAGTGAAGCTGTCCCATCCCCCCCAACATGCTCCTCTTCGGGGCTGCCCCTCTGTTGTCACCAGCCTAGGAGTGCCCAGACCCAGAGCAGGTTTGTAGGTGGAGGAAAATGTTCGGAGTTGCTCTGTTGGGAATGTGAAGAGCCATTGTTCTGGACTCGTTCAAAGGGACTGAGTGGTCTGTTGGCTTTTCTCCAGCAGGAAATCCCACCCAGCGAGAAGGAGCACACTGGGGCAGCCCCTCCAGCTGTGCCAGCAAGGGTCCCCAGGAGCACTGCTGGGCACCAGCCCGTGTCACCAGGAGAACAGGTGCCAAGGCAGCCTGGGAGAGCTGGGAAGGCAATCAGGCAGAGGGGATTGTGCCTGAGAGGGGCTGTGCTTTATGGGCAGCCCTGCAGGAAGATGTAGAGCACAGCCACAGCGTGTGAGAGGTTTTGGAAGGATAAGGGGGAGCATTGGGATGGGGATGGGACATGGCTGCACAGCACCTGACCCCATGGGACAAGCTCTGGGAGTGGGTCAGTGCAGTGGCAGTACCATGAGCAATAGTGAAGTATGAACAGAGTTCAAACACGAGCCCTGAGGGTCTCCAGAGCAATCCCAGGTGCTGGTTCAGCATGGCCCGAGTAGCTCAGCTGTTTCCCTGGTGTGCAGGGGATGATGCTCCATTTGTGGCCTGGCAGCAGTAAAGGGGCTGCCTTGTGTCAGGTGCTGGCAGTCAGGGAAGAGCTGCCTGTGGTGGGTGCTTCGCAGGTGACTTCCCTATCACTTTCTCCCCTCATGGCAGGCCAAAAGGGAGGATGAAGAAGTACCACCCACTTTGCCACCAAGGCCAGCAGATCTGAATGCCGAGCTGTGCAAGGTCCCCAGCCAGGATCAGCCCACCTACAATATAAGTTCGGATGTTGATGGAGACTACGAGGAGCTGCCAGAGCCCTCTGACTACTGTGACAGTACCAGTGGAGTTGCTGACTATGAGGAGCTGCCAGCCCCACTGGGAAAGCTGGATGCCACCTATGACTTTGGAGGAGATGGAGGTGAAGACTATGAGGTGATCCTTCCTCAGGAGCCCCGACAGAGCCAGCCCCACCCGGGTGAGTACTGATGGAAGAGCCCATGTCTTGGGGAGTTTGTACCTGTCCACTCACCTCACTGGATGTATGGGACAAAGTCCAGAGGGAATTTTTATCCTGAAGTCTACTGTGGTCAGGATAGCAGCTCCTGATGGTGGAGACTTGGTTGTGTCCCACTGCCCTGCCCAGCTCTAAGGTGCAGTTGAGCTGCATGGGATGCTGGACCAGACAGCAGGAATCTGTTGGGTTGGGGTCTGGGCAGGAGGCTGCCACAGGCTCGGGAGAAGCTGGATGTGGACCAACGCTCTTGCTGCAGTTTCCTGGCAAGCAGCTGCCAGTGCTGCACCAGGCCCTGAGGGTGCCTCTGGTTCAGCCCATTCCTCACATGGCTGGTGTTCCCGAGACCTGGTCCGGTGGAGTCTCCTGGTGTGAGGAGTGCAGGTAGCCTTTGTCTAAGCACAGGAGCAAACTGCATGGGCTGCTCTCGGTGCTTCCGTCGCAGCTTTGCTGGTACTGGAGATAGCAAGTGAAGAGGTTGGAGTTATTGCCTGCCTTTTTCTTGGGAGAGGAGCATGAAAGATCAGGACCCAGCTGTCTCACTGAAGAAGGCGAGGGAAGTCACACCTTGCTTTGGGGCTGTGGTGCACCTCTCCTTGTTGGCAGGGTTTGGATGTTCTTCCCCAAAGCTGGGCTAGAGGGTGGCACTGACCAGTACTGTGTGGCTGCTTCAGCCTCTGTCTCACCTGTCTGTCCTGTGTTCTGCAGGGAACATGGACAGCGCTTATGAGGGGCAGAACCCCGGGATGTGCGCGGTGGCTCTCTACGATTACCAAGGAGGTGGGTCTGCCGTCACGGCTTAGGGGAAGGGGCTGTGCCCTGGGGATGTAGGGGTTCACCGCATCAGCAGTGGGGAAAAGACTGTGACTGGGTGGTTTAAATTTCTTCCTCCTGGGAAGCAGAATGAGACCTGGCTTGGGAACTGGCATGGTTTAGGAATGGTATTCTCCAGTTTAGTACTCTCAGTAAAAAAAACCCATCTGCAATTGCACAAAAAGGCAAAGATCACAGGTTGAGACAAGAACAATTTACTGGAAACAGCAATAAGAAAGCAAACAGTAACAGCAACAATGTCAATAACAAAAGGTATAAGAAAATAAATTATTCACACGGAAAAACACCCAACAATAGACAATATTGGATGGCTCCCTCCACCACATTTTCTCAACCCAGAAGGAACCCCGTCTTCCTTGGAATCGAGAGTCCCTTTCCCCCACCCCTGACAATGACATGAGGGGGTATAGAATAATCTCCGTGTCTTGGCCATGGCCCCTCCCAGCAACTGCAAGAAATTAGCCTTGTCCTGGCCCAAACCAGGACAGAACAGAGAAACTTCATCTTTCACCTGTGATGTCTTGTTCTTTTCTCTGCTTTATCGGTGCTGTTGGATGGGGGTTGGGTGAGGTAAACTCTTGGGGGTTATCAGAGGGCTTTTTCTGTCTTCTCCTGCCTGGGGAAGGTGAGAGGAGAAATGTGAACCAGCTCTCTCTGAGGTTCTCTTTGCATTATGACTGTCTTTTCTTGATAATTTTTGCAGATGGAGATGATGAGATTTCTTTTGATCCTGATGATACAATCACGCACATTGAGATGGTGGATGAAGGCTGGTGGCGGGGACAGTGTCATGGCAGAGTTGGCCTCTTCCCAGCAAATTATGTGAAGCTTCTGCAATGAAATGAGCACAGTGCAAGCTGCTTCCTTCCAAACTTTTGCCTCTGTTGTGATTTGATACTGGCCAAATGCCAGGCACCCACAAAAGTCACTCACTCACCCTCCCCTGGCACAGCTGGGCAGAGGACAGAAAAATTTATCCTCCTCTGACTCTGTTAGTAATAAATTCACTTTGTACCTTTAAGTTGAGCCTGTTTTGCCCTTGAAGTGTTTTCTTCTGGTCCTTATCTCAACTCATGAACCCGTAATTTAACTTTTTTTTCCCTCCTCTGCCCAGCTGTGGCAGGGGAGGGCAAGTGAGCAGCTGTCGTGGGTGCCTGGAGTTTGGCCAGTGTCAAACCACGACAGCCTCTCTCTGCTTCAGCCTTTTCCATGTTATCAGCTTCATTTGGCTCAGCTTGGTGTATCCACATTCAGAGAAATATCAAGGAGCAAACTGGAAGTGTCAGAGGGAATGTTTTGTCTTATGCCCAAGAGGATTTTGATTCCCATCCGCTTCCAGGTGGGAAAGATGGGATGGTTTAAGAGCATATGAATGCAATATAAGGTGTCTTTTCTCTTCTATCTAGGCTGCCCCACCTGGCAGCCAGCAAGCCTGCAGGAATGTGTCCTGTTCACAGCAGGGTAATTCCCAGAGCAGAAATACCAACTCTAGTCCAGGCAAGGCAGAAGGGACGTGAGCTGTGGGACCTCTTTCAGTTGCTGTGGCCCTGGATCTCATCCTAGTCAGGGGTCAGGGAAAAGAGCACTGGGAAAGCCAAATTTGCCTTTCCTCCAAAGCAAAGCTCATCCACTTTCAGGATGAGCCATGTTTGCAGCATGGAGCAGAGAAACGTGAACATGGTCTGCGTGCTCCTTTTGGGCACGGGTGTGTCTGTCCCGGGGCGCTGTGCCCTCCCTCACAGCTTCTGCTCTGGCCTGGCTCAAATTGTGTCCCGGTGATTCTGTGCCAGCTTGTGTCCCCTGTGCCTGCCGGAGGCTCCTGAAAAGGCCCCCTGACTCTTCATCACATATGTGGGGAAAAGGCGGGGCAGGTGGGAAGGAGGACAGTAGGAAACATTTTATCGTTAATGTTTAAAACAGTTTTCAGAAACGCAAAGCAAAGTCCTCCCTCAAGCCAGTACCTCTTAGGTGGTTGCTCAGCTGTGGTAGTTGTTGCTCTGTGGGATGCAGGTACCATCACAGCAGGAATAAACCAGGGACAGCTGAGTAGAACAGCACCTGAGGGGCTGTGGAAGCACACCCCAGTCACTGCCACTGCCAGCAGTGGGTGCAGAGGGTCCCACTGTGACACTAAAGCTTTAGAGTTCAGTGTGGTTCGCAGGTGCGTTCTGGACCACACAGCAGTTCACCAAGCCTGTACTACCCAGGCAGGAGTGTGCCATTCCTGCTCAGTGTTTGATCCTGGGAAAACGCACAGGCTGTGTCTGTTTGTCACAGGAAAAGTGCATTGGGATTCAAGTTAAAAATTATCGATTTTAATGTAAGTTTTCCAGAGGTTTCTTGTTTGGGTTTCTGGTTGGTTGGCTTTGGGGTTTTTGTTTGGTTGGAGGGCTTTGATCTTTTGGTTTCTCCGAGGTAACTTCCCCAGTCTCTTTTCCTTGTGCAGTTCCTGCTGTCACTTTCCAGGGGCTCTTCAGAAATGGGTTGATTGGGCAGACTCTTACGTGTCCAGTGAGACTGGACTGAGGGTGTTTCAAGGACTTTTTAGGATCCAGAAGGGCATATAGGAAGGAGGACTGAGGGGCTCACAGCCTGTCTGGGTAGGAGCAACAGCCCAACCCAACAGGTGGGTTACAGAAACGTTTCCTTCCCTGAAGAATAAAATCAGCATGTGTTGTGCACTAAGAAACGGCAAACTGCTCCCAACAAGGCCGTGTGCCTCCTAGTCCCAGTTCTGACTCTCCAGTGGGTTTCTTTGGGAACAGATTGGACGTTGCTGGGTATCTCTTATATATAACTGAGCTACAGATGAGCATGTTTGGGTCCAACTGACGTCCAGCCGACATAGGTTGTGTGACTGCAGCTGTGACCTGCCTGTGTCATCTCCCTTGCTCCAGCGAGCCCCTGCTCCTGGCTCTGCCACAGTGTTGGACACTGCTGTGCCTCATGTACACACCTGCAGATTTGGCCATTACCCACCCAGTCATTTGAGCTTGGACCCAGCTGCAGACCCCCTGCTGGAAGGGGTGACTGAGGCAGCGGCAGTAGCCCCATGTCCCCAGCCAGCCCTCAGCCACTGTCACCCACAGCCACACCACACACAACAGCTGCACAGGTAGATTTGGCTGGCCATAAAGCAAAGCATTTCTGGTGAGGAGTTCAGTGCCACCAGCTCACAGCTCAGTGCTGGGACCTCCCTGTCTGACTGCAGCACTGAGGCCATGGGTGGCCTGTGCAAGCCGCTGTGCTTATGTACAAAGTGCTGCAGAACCTCCCTGGCAGCCTGAGGGAACCCAGCAGACATCAGATTCAAGGCCAAGGCACGCGGGGAAGGTGGATGGTGTGACAGCCCCTCTGCCCAGGCCAGGATATGCAATACAAGGCACTGCCCTTGTTCTGCACAGGGCCTGACTCAGAACCTGGGGCAGCCCTAAGGCAGAGCTCGTGGCCATGCTCAGGGCCAGCACACGTCTGGCATCACATGAATTTGCCTTTTACAGGGTTCTCTGGCAGTAGCACAGCTGCAGCAGGTCCTGTGCCGAGCTCAGCACATGGCATCTGGAAAATAAAGACAGAATCCTGGACCTGTAGCCTTGTTCCTGACTTTATTTTGCCATTCTGCCATCAGTGACGTGTTGAGGGTGAGACGAGTGATGGCAGTGTGCCGTGTGCTTGGGCTGGGAGCCCCAGGCTCGCTGTGCTGTCACAGACGTCCCACGGCTGGCACTGCAGTGCCAGCGCCGTGTTGGCAGCCTGTCGCAGCCCTGGCACTGCTCAGGCGTTGTTGCCCGGGGAGCCTGAGGTGCCACTCACCCGCACAACCTTCCGCAGGGCCTCCCACACCTCCTGGTTGCGAAGGCTGTAGATGAGGGGGTTGAGCATGGGGGTGATGATGCAGTACAACACGGAGACCAGGGTGTCGGCTGCCGGTGAGTAGCCCGAGCTGGGCCGGTTGTAGTTCAGGTTGGCCACCACAAAGTACAGGGTGACCACAAGCAGGTGGGCAGAGCACGTGGAGAAGGCCTTGCGCCGGCTGGTGGCCAGTGGCATCCCGAGGATAGTGGCCAGGATGCAAAGGTAGGAGATTACGACAAGCAGGAAGGGACTGAGTCCCACAAAGATGCTGGAGACGTGGAGGGCCAGCTCATTGGGGCGGGTGTTGCTGCAGGCGGCCCCCAGCAGTGGCGGCACATCACAGAAGATGTGCTGGAGCTGGGCAGCCCCGCAGAATGAGAGCCGGGCCGCCAGGAGGGTGTGCACAGCTGAGTCCAGCAGCCCCCAGAGCCAGCAGCCGGCAGCAGCCACGGCGCAGGTGCTGCGGCTCATGGCCTGGGCGTAGTGCAGGGGCTGGCACACGGCCGCGTAGCGGTCGTAGGCCATGAGAGCCAGCAGCGCGCACTCGGCCCCCGCGCACCACATCAGGAAGAACATCTGCACCAGGCACCCATGGTAGGAGATGGTCGCCTGTGGGCGCAGAGCGTTTGCCAGGATCTTGGGCACCGTCACTGATGAGAAGCAAAGGTCTAGGCAGGACAGGTGACTAAGGAAGAAGTACATGGGGCTGTGGAGATGGGGGTCCAGGGACACGAGGGAGAGTATTGCAGAGTTCCCCAGCAGTGTGGCCAGGTAAATGGCCAGGAAAAGAGCAAAGAGGAAGGGCTGTCCGTGGGAAAAGCCCAGGAGCACAAACTCCATCACCTGTGTCTGGTTCATGCCTTCCATGGGGCAAGCTGGGTCAGTCTTTGGCCCGAAGTGAGCACTGAGGAGGAGGGGGGACCTGTGAGCCAGGGGACTAGAGCACAGCCCCCCTGTGAGGCCAGGGGTTCACTGGTGGTATGGCTCTGATCCCGTCTCCCTAGTGGTTGAAAATTTCCCGTGTCCAGATTTCACAGACACTGGGATTTTGGAGTCCAAAGAGCTGCCATCCAGTGCTGGGTACCTGACCAGAGAAGAAGCACACAGGAAAACCCAAGAGCAGGGGGCATCCACCCACACCTCTTGGAGTTCCTTGCCAACCCAGCCCCTAGTCCTGATGACTATTCCAAGCATGTGTTTCTCCCCCTCCTGGATGTATTTATGGTGACTAAATGCTTCCCTGCCCCTGGACAGATCGCAGCATTCCCTAGATGCCACAGCCACTACGCCTGCTCTTCCCCAGCCCCGGGCTGGGGATATGGCATCACCCTGCACCAGTTACAAGAATGTTTTTTTCTTTATCCTGTATCCTGCTCTGTGATAACCAGCACTCACAAAACAGCAGTTCCAATTACAGAAGTACAGGTTCCAGCAAAGAGCAACTCACCACATGGGGTTTGTCGAGCCACAGGAAAATTTAAGCCATCAGGGATCTTCTGGCCTGGACCTCCCAACCTTTTTTCCATCATCCTATTTCAGTTTTCACCCTGACACAAGGGTTTTGGTCCCTGGCACATGGAGCTGTGATCACCGTGTCCAAGAGGTAGAGGAGGCACGAGGAAGCATTTATGGTTCAGAACCTCGGCCAGGGGCTGCTGAAGGTGGCGTGTGCTGGGCACTCACAGCCGGGGCTGCTGCTGCCCACCCTGCCCATGCCATGGACTCCACAGGTGAGGCCAAGGTGCTTCAGTGGGAAAATACAGTGGGAAAAGACCAAAAAAAGAAGAAAGAAAATATAAAGCATTCCCTTCCTCTTTATAGATGTACTTTTTGCAACAGAAGTCAATTGTCATGTCTCTTCAGGAGATTAAACAACCTGATTAAATTTCAGGTTGGTTCCCTTGCTTTAGACCCATTCATCTGGTTTTAATTTCCCTGCCTGAAGCCTGTATCTGTGCATCAGTCATGTGTTTGTAACATTAAATGCTGGAGAATTCACTGCTTCTGTTGGGAGCTTGTTTCTTATAGCTGCTTACCACAGGAAACTGTCAAAGCACTGTTAAAATTGTGCGCTTTTTCCTACTGGAATTGCTCCGGTCAGTTCTGTCTCACTCATAACTTTCAGGTCCTCCAGCTGAAGACCATCCTGTTCTGAGGGTATTTTCTCCCTGTGCACTGGGAGCAATACCAGGGTTTGCTAAGCAGAAGCAGAATTAAGTTCTGATTAATTTCTCTTTCTCTTGCTAGTTTTTCAACATATTTTTAAAAATTTAACTTTGAGAGGAAAATGTTCAGTCAGAAGATGAGTTCTTCCTTGCCTGGCACAGTGACATCCTAACTTGTCACTCCATCCAGGATGTGCCAAGCTGGGAAATCTCTGCCTGGGCAAGCTCTCAAGCTGTTGCCCAGATCAACATATTCTTTAATTACTAATTTTGCATAGGTACCCTGTTGTGTGGGGTGAGAGGGGAAGGCTCTGTCCAGGACCTGCCTGAATGCCGCTCCTACTGACCTGTTCATCAAAGGTAGGAGGCTGCTGACAGGTGAACCTCTCACTGGCAAAGGTGGAGACCTGCCTGTTGCATAGGGGACTTCAGGGACCAGAGTGATAAAAATGTGAATAAATTCAATAGTAGCAGGTTGGGCATATAAAGGTTAGTCACCTGTTCATGCTCCAAACTGGGGCTCAACACCTGGAAAAAGAGCAGGTGAGCAAGAGGTGTGTGAGCCCATCACACTGGGAAATGAACCTTGAGCCCTGCAGGGACCGTGGGTGCACAGCAGTGACCCTGTGTGTCACAGAAAGCAGGGAATGGTTAATGTCACTGCAGGAGGGGCAGCAAGGGCTGGAGAGTTCAGCTGGTGCCCTCCCCATGCTGACAAATCCAGGCTGGATTGGATGTGGAACTCCAGGGCTGCGGAGCAGCCACAAGAATGTGCAGAGGAATGGCCCTGACTTTCACCCTGGAGCGATGTAGCAGTCAGCAAACACAGCCACAGTTCAGAGATGCCAGATTTAATCCATTTGTCTTCAGACATCCTGCGCACCAAGGAGTAGGAAGTTGTGGGAGGAGAATCTCCCTGTCTCCCTTGGACTGCACAGGAATGAGCCTGGAAAGAGCCTCCACCTTGCTCGAACCTTTTCCTCCCTCTCTCACTTGCACTGAAGGCGATTTCTCATGGTAACTCCTGACTGACCAGGTGTTACCCTGTGCAGGTACCAGCGCAGGTACACACACTCTGCCCAGGCGGACAAGGCCAGAAAGGCTGGATGGGGAGCAGAGAGGGAACACAGACACCGCCAATGCTGGTCAGGTTCCTGTCCTTCCCTCGGGAGATGGGAGGGACACTTGCGATGGTGACATATGAGCCGGAGACCCAGCTCTGCTCTGGTGCACTCTCTGAAGCAGGGGACCTTCTGCATAGCTCCAGCGTTTTGGGGACCATTCTGCCACCCTTCCTCGTGCAGGAGCACATATGTGCTCTGTACCCAGCCAGGGGAGCTGCTCCTGCAGGAGTATGAGGTTCTCCTCACCAAGCCACTGCATCCATACTCAGGTGAGCAGAGCAGGTAGCCTGGAGCATACAGCCCTGGGAGATGGGGTCCTGAGCCTTGGGCACAGCCAAAGCCCAGTGTGAGGGTACGGCTGAACTGAGGGAGCAGATAACAACACGGGATTCATTTCTCTTGGAAAGGACTGGATGCCTCTATTGAAGGCAGCAGCAGCAGCCACAGCCTGCCCAGACCACCCAGGAGCCCTGGGGGCCAGCACCAGGTTCCCCCCAAGCAGTGCATGACAGGGACCTGGAGAAGCCCTGCCCCGCTCACCCCTCCTCACCTCTACAGCCAAGAGCAGAGACTGGATGGCACCTACTCCTTAGTAAACTGTCCCCAGGTGCTGTCCTATGTTCCGTGTCTCAGCCATGTCCCAGCTGCTGCCTGGTTTGTCTTACCTGCATGAGGAGAAGCCCACGAATCCTCAATGCTGTAAGTGCAGCAGAAGCTTTTAACCCTGCAGGGGCCCTGGGGAGAGGCTTTCACAGGTGGCTCCTGTTCAGTGACAGGAGCAAGGAGGGAGGAGCAGCACCCACCAGCCTGCACCAGTGGGATCTGAGCCCACGGGACCAAGCCCATCTGACACCAGACCCACGCTGACCTCCCATCTTGCTCCAGGCTGTGCCAGGTGCAGACCAGCACCAGACTCCGCTCCAGCCTTGCAGCTCTTGGGCAGCTGGGCTGCAGCATCTGGGCATGGGAGGAGGCTGCCAGAGGGACTGGGAGCTGCAGTTCCTGGGCCCCAATCCTTCCTACAGCCCCATTTTACCTATTGCAGGGCTGTGAGGTGCCAGCAGAGATGGAGCAGCGATGGGAGCTGGCCTTTGGCCAAACTGGCAGCACCACAGCTGTAGAGACACAGCATGAGGTGACTGCATGGCACCTACCCTCCCCTGTGCTCTCACCACCTATGCTAACCATGCCCACTCAGTCCAGTGCAGAGCTCTCTGGAGGAGGTTATGTGGTCCAGAGGCCTGAAGAGGACTTGGGCAGGTGGGACAGAGCCCTGACAGTGACACTGACTGGACACAGAAGGCACCAAGCAGTGTCCAGTGTGTTTGAAGGGCTCAGCAGTGAGATGGCTCCAACTCAGGCTGGGTGAACGCTGCCTGCTCGGAGCCTGGAGCTATTCCTGGTAGGAGTGAGTTTAGCTGGAGTTCACCGTGTAGTGACATGGAAATGTAAAGTGGGAACCTCAGGAAACACGAGGAGTGCCACAGGGAGTGAGTCTGGAGGTCGAGACAGCACCGTGATGTTTCTGCAGCAGGGAAGCAGTAGTGCTTCACTGCGGTGTCTTTGCAGCTTCTGTTCCTGGTGATGGGGCAGTAGAAGATGGCCCAAGCATAAGCTCTGGATCTGAAATGTCAAGAGATGACAGGCTGAGCAGTAATGCCTTTTGGCAAGCAGGGAAAGCATAGGCTACAACCCTAGAATGGGATGAACACCCTGTGTGGAAATCCAGTACAGATACCAAGGGAGCAGCAGCCTCAGTGAGGGGAAATGTGGGTCAGAGGGTGTCTGGGGCTGAAAAAGATAAGCAGCAGGTGGTTAAAAAAGAGCAGCTGTGACTGTGGCCCTGTGTGTGTGTGTGTGTAGCTGTAACTCTGTGTCCTGTGTGTACATGGAACAGTCACTCTGGGCCCTGCCTGCTCTCAAGCAGCTCTCAGGCAGGGCAGCTGAGCTGGCAGAAGGGTCATGATAATGGGACTTTTTCACTCGTTTGCTTTGAGTTTACAAAATGACACCTTTTTCTTGTGGCAATGATGAGCATTTCCTTGTTTCACACAGAAACCTGGTGCCATGGCATTCCAATACGACCTGGCCACTCTCCCAAGGTTTTAGAGAAGGCACATGCTGGCAGCACTTGGAGAAACCCCCTCCCACTCTGATATTTGAAAAGGGAATTTTCCAACACTGAGACCACCAATATTTGGCACAAATATTAAAATATACTGAAATCTCCCAGGATGCCAGAAACTTCAGTTCTGGTAGTCCACATCTTCAGAACAGCCTTTAGGATAAGAAATGTCACATTTTGTGTCCCCCTCTAATCTCCTGATGGATATCAAACCTGGCCAGTGATTCCCAGCACTAAATCAAATCTCCATGAACTTGCGAAATGTTAAGGAAGTTGTTTTTTAAACCAAATACCTCAATTTGGGGGTGTAGCCTTCAGGATTGGGCCCAGATCCTATAAAATACTCAATGCTTCTGAAAATCAGACTCTTAACTTACCTTCTCCAAGCATTCTCCTTCCCAAACCCAAGTGCACTGTTGTAACACCAGGAACTTCTCCCAGTCCTGTTTCCCTGCTTGTTTTGAGGGATGCACCTTCCTGCTCAAGAACTCTTTCTCCAGCAGAAACCACCATCACTTGTATCACAGCTCCCTGCAGCAGCACTGCCAGCTGGTCCTGGTCTCCACATGGGCACAAATGCTTCCTTTGAGGATGGAGACAAGAAAATGGTGGACTTTGTCTGGATTTTGCCTGCCGCCCCTCCTCCTCCCTCCGTGTCCCACTGTAATGAGCATGGCACTGGTTTTGGGATAACCTCCCTGTAGGGACTGGCAGACAAATGGTTACTTGGTGTCCCCAAAGCCATTCCTCCTGCTGGCAGAATCCACTCAGCACTTCCAGCCCCTGCTCTCAGCATGGGGCTCCAGCCCTAGCCTTTTTGGGGGGTCTTCACTGACCTCTTCTGAGATTGTTAGTGCATTTTTGTTTCAGGACCTGGCATTTGTCTTTGTTGAATTTCACCAGTTCCTTCTGGCTCCATTTCCCAGTCTGTCCGTGTCTTTCTGGCCCTGCCCTGGAGCACTGGTCCCCTTGAGTTGTGTCACCCACAACCCTGACAGGAGTACACTCTGTTACCTCTTTCCTACAACCGATGAGCATGTTCCACAGGACATGGGCCAAGACAGATACTGGTGACACTGCACTTGTCCCTGCCCTCTAGGTAGAACATGAACTCTTCACACCACCCTCTGAACCTGGTGGCCTGGGCAGGTGCTTTCTCTGACATTGCTGCTGCTCTGACATGTGCCCCCTGAGTGCCCTCCTTGCCCTCATCTCCGCTCACTCTGCTGCTGCCCAGGCAGCTTCTGGGCATGGGATCCCTGCAGCCACACCTGCCTCAGGAGCTCAATGGGTTCTTAATAGCCATGACTCTCCCCACAGCTGCAGCGGTTTCATGCTCAGGTTTTTCACCTCAGTGGTTTTGGCCGTCTCACATGCAGTTCTGAGGGCACTAAAACTGCTCTGTCCTGCAGATGTCACCCAGACAGCAGTTCCAACAGATTTTATACAACCTAGAGCTTGTGCTTGTGTGTTCTCCATTTCTTCTCAGGTTGGGTTTCTCCATCCCTCGAAGTGTCCAAGACTAGGCTGGACAGGGCTTGAAGCGACCTGGTCTAGTGGAAGGTGTTCCTGCCCATGGCAGGGGGTGGAACTGGATGAGATTTAAGGTCCCTTTCATCCCAAATCAATCTGAGAGTCTGTGATTCTAGCACCACTTTTTAAAACTCTCCATGGGCACTCTTCTGTAGGATTTTCTCATAAGCCCCACTGTTGCTGGAGCAGGGAAAAGGGGGCACTGAACATGGTCTGCAGATGCCTCATGTTATTGGGGAGAGGTGACGGGTACAGACTCTTCTCACAATGGCATGGTGACCAGAGAGGCAGCTGGGACAAGCTGGAACAGGAGACATCCTCACTGGATCTCAGGGAAAAACCCTTTGGGCACTGGATAAAGGCCCTGAGAGGCCCTGGACTCTGACCTTGGAGACGCTCAGCACTCACCTGCCCACAGATGAGCACACTCACAGCCCGAGTCACCTCTGCTACCAGGGCCTGCTCAAAGCATGGCTTGGACCAGCAGCCCTTGCCCACTGGCACAAGTCTGATGCTGGAATGAAACTCTCACCAGGAGTTCCAAGAATAATATTTCAGAGATTTTTCCCAATGATTTCCTCAGGGAAAACACTTCATTCAGGATTTTTCAAATTATTTTTAGCTAAGTTGTCAGGGCCTCCTGTTACCTGGACCAGGCAAGGAATAAGAGTAAGCTAAATTTGGCATTTCCACTTTGGCCTATCCAAGACAGAACAACAGCCTCATCCTACATCTTGTGTGAGAGGTCGTGGATTCCTGCCAGACTCCTCTACCAACACTTGACAAGGAGATTTTTGTCTGAAGAAAATTGTACAGTTTCAAGATTTTGTCCTGTGTAATTTACACTTGTGTTTAAGAAGATAGGGCAAGAAGGGCTGCAGTTCTATGGTCTAACTATAAACTGGCCAAAGCTGACCAGATTTACATGTGTTTGTAATGTGCTGAAGTTTGCAGAAGCCCAAACACTGCAATCACATAAGAATTGAGTGGCCTGTTACCCTGGGGCATCACCCTTGCACAGCGCAGTTTGGGGACGTCCAACACCTACAGGGGCCTGGAAGTGGAAAGTGTGGTCCCGCCACCAGCCCTGGGGTCACTGGTTCTTCCTGGCCAACTTGTGCTCAGAAACCACCAAGGAAATTCTCTCTTGTCACCACTGAGCAGCACTTTTGCCTCATGGTTGCTCATGGTCCTTCCTGGGCAGTTGTGGCACCTGCTGCCTGTCTCCTTCTTCCCACAGCCAGGTCTGAGGTTCCTCATTCAGGTGTGGGCACCAACTCTGCCCCTGAGGCCAATTAGTGCACTTTCACCGGGAGGCTGAAGCTGGAGAGAGAAGTCCCTGTGTTCCCAGTTTGCCCACTTGGTCCCATTCCCCACAGACTGCTATCTGCGGGGAACAGGCCACAGGAGTTCCAGTGCCAATTACAAAAGCCCAGAGCACTTCACCTGCTCACCTGCCATGTTTGTGAACGGGTAAACAAGGCCCACAGCGGGCTGTTCGAAGTTCTGGGCTGGTAAAAGTTCAAGGCAGCCACTTTATTCGCACCAGCTGGGATCAGTCGCATCCTAGAGGCACTTGGAGCGGAAGGCCCAGGTCTGCACAGACCTACCACCTTTGAAATGTCTGTGGGCAGGTCACACATCTGAAACTGTTGAAGTATAATAAAAAGAGAAAACAGTAAGTAATTGGCCAGTGCGTTGACAGGCTCTGGGAAATATCTGGGTGACAGGTGTTTTGAAAACATCTGTTTTGCAACAAAAAATACAACGTTGAGATTCCAGGGCTATTTGCAAGTCTGGTTGTACCTCCTGCCCAAATTCCTGCTCTGCTCCAGCCACATCAGGTATATCCCACAGTAGGTAGGAGCAGTTATTACACCACTGCATACCTCATACATAACTTGTTTGTGTCATACTGGTGCCTCTTGGTCCTATGCTGAGTCACCTCTGATTTGTAACTTCCAAAGGGTTTAATTTAACACAATTTATCTCATTTTTCTCTCCTTGCTGCCCCTTTCCTATCCCTGATCTGTGGGTACAGACCAAGCTGAAACCAGAGACCTGGGCCTGCCTCAGGCTTGTTCGTTTCCGCCACAAAGATTTTCTGTTGCTTTATTTGACCTCCAAACTTTGTGTTGCAAAATAACGATTATCTGAATGCTGGTTCAGTTTAGTTTTGTGACGGCTGATGCTGCCACAATCTCCCATCTGTAGTTTGGCTGCTGTTCTCCTTCTGTCCAATGCTCAAACTTTTCCTGCCTGTTGGCCCTGTGCAGGGAGCCAGTACCCAGTGATCGGACTGGGGAATACTGAATCACAGATGCTGCTTCCTGCAGAAGCTGCTCCAGGATTGCAGACACACCACAGTGCTGCTACCATAATTCATCCCTCCCATTGCTTCCAGAGCTCTCCTTGCACTCAGGGAGGGGATGGATTTCTAAAGAGTTTCCGTAGAACATCTCTCTGGAAAAGATCAACACAGCCCCAGGTTAAATTTAAACATTCAGCTCCAGCAGCAGCAGTTTTGCACAACTGATGGCTTTTAACTTTCCCTGGGTGCTGCAGAACCGTGTTTTGTTTATCTGGAATGTTTTGGAAGGCAGGGGAGCAATTAATGAAGAAATCTGGTTAATAAAAGTACTCAATAGTCATGTGTGAATGGAGGGGCCAATCAAGTCCTGGACATGTTGGTAACTGGGATCAAGATCTGATGGAGAGATGAAAACTGGTTCTTCTTGGAGTCCACCAGGGCTTTGGACAGCATATCATGCCTGTCTGGACACAGGTGAGGAGGAGCCAATGTGGATGGCTTGTCCATGCAGACAGGAGTATGGTCTGTCACGGGGTTTTCCTGGTCTATGCTCAACATCAAGCTCAAGGTTACATTTGGTCAGTGTCCAGATCCAGCCCCTGCTGGGCCTGTCTGGGGCATGAGGGGGGAGAATGTTCATTTTTTGTGCTAGGGAGAAAACAGTCCCAATCTATGAGGATTTTTTTCTGCAGTTTGGTGTTTCTCCCACTCCTTGCTCTCCTGCTTTGTACAGCATCTCTGTGGGAAAACTGTGGCAGTGGGGTTGTGACCCCCACATCCAAGGTGACTGTTAATTCCTTGGTACTTTCAGTGCAGGGATGGATTGGATCTCTCTGGCACAGTCTTCCCTGAACACCATTACTTCTGATTGCCTGGGATTTGATTATGTGGCTGCTTTCCCAGGCTCCTTGCCTTTTCCATGTGAAAACCCCCAGCCTGATGCAAGATCAAATCCACAAAATCTTTGGAAACCTACAACACCCTTGTCTCTAGGTCTGTACAGTGAGATGCAGCTTTAGCAGAGACACGTGCAGTCAGCACTGAAGAGATAAATTTATCTTTATTTCCATTGTATCAATTTTTCCTCATCTCCAGACCTGGGGAAAGGACACAGGCTGTTGGGAAAAGGGCAGATCAGCTGCAGAGAGGGAAATACAGAACAGCAACACAGCCACTCCAAAGTGGGGCTGGTATGAATTACAGCTGTGCTGGAGGAAGGAGAGGCCCAACCTGCTGCCCAGGTGGCCCCTGTGCATCCCCTGCCACTGCAGCAACACCCCGGTGTCCATGCCTGTGGCACACAGGTTCTCCTGTGCCACAGGCACCCGAGTCACAGGAGCACAGGAAGGAACTCTGGAGGCTATTGAGCCCAAAGCCCTGCCTTGGCATAGGGGCTCCTCACCTTATTTTATCACGCTTGAACTATAAAAATAATAAAAGAGGTTCTTTTATGTCTCAGTGAAATTGCCAGTGTTTCAGGTTGTTTCCACTGCCTTGTGTCCATTCCTGGGACACCTGAGGTTCCTTTCACTGCTCATACCTGGGATTTCTACCCATTGATAAACCCCACTGAGCTCCTAAGTCTGAGCAGTCCCAGCCCTCAGCCTCTCCTTACCTGTAAGGTTCTCAGATGTCCTAATCAACCCATGCTGGACTCCAGTCCTGACCAGGCTGTCTTGTACTGGGGACCGTGAAACTGGTGCCAGTGCTCCAGATGTGGCCTTACCTGTGCCCCAGGGAGGGGATGGGGTCTCCCCTACCTGTGGGCAAGTGCTCTGGCTCCCACACCCGAGGATGCTCTCAGACCACGGAGGTGCATTGCTGACTCAAGGTGGCTCACGGCCCATCAGGACAGCCAGGTACTTCTCTGCAACTCTGCTCTGGTTCCCCATGTGAGTGTTGGCAAATGGAAATATCCCTGCCCAGGTGCAGGACGTGGCATTTCCCTCTACAAACTTCAAGAAATTCCCATTGGCTCATTTCTCCCAGAAGGGACCAGCCCAGGGAGGACCGTGGCAGAACACATACACACCTGAGGGACTGAAGCCTGTGGGTGTGCCATGAGTGAGTAAACAAGAAGGAAAGAGGAAGAAATGACAAATAGAAAAGCAAAGCCCAGCCCAGCCCCCTGTGCTATGTCACCTCCCCCCAGGGACTGGGAGAGACTGGGCAGAACCTGCAGGAAAAGAGGGAAGAGAAGATGTTGGACTGAAGCTGAACCTCCCCAGGTGTTTCTTTAATGGTCATCTTGGGTTTTCCTCAGTATCTGAATCAGTAACTGAAAGTTTATGTTACAGCAATAAATCAAGTGAAATTCCTCAGGCTGAGAGGGTTCTGCCTGTGGCCAGGCCTGGGCTAGGATCAGCAGCCTGGGATGGGATCAGTACTGATTTCCCTCTGAAGCCTTTCCTTCTCTTCCTCCCAGGCCAAGCCGTGTCGTCCCCTCCAGTGCTGAGACAAACGCGCTCAATTCTTCCAAGAGCACATCAAGTTTATGCCCAAAACCCACATGTCCCGGTGAGACCCCCTGGCCCAGCTCCACACCTGAGGTGTCTCTGCAGGTGCCTGGGCTGGACCTTGTGGCCCCAGGCAGTGCTTTTGCAGCAGCACCTGGGGCAGAACCTGCTGCAGACACACAGCTGTGACCAGCCCTGTGCACAGACCTGTGTTCCCCTGTGCACCCACTCCACAAGTGGGGCAGGGACTTGCGGTTTCCAGGAAAAACCAGGGATCTCAAACTGCCCTTCACACCTATACTGAGGTGCCACACCCATTAGCACGGAATTGCTTGGGCTGGGAGGGACCATAAAGCTTACCCAGCTCCACGCCCCTGCCATGAACACGGATGTCACCCACAACACCAGGCTGCTCCAGGTCCATCCAGCTCAGCCCAGTAACCTACCAGGGATGGGGCACCATCGGAAAGGTGAAAACCATGTAGTGGGTACATACAAGGAGAGGAAAAAGAAAATTAAAAAAAAAAAAAAAAACCAAACCAAAACAAACTCACTTTGATAAGAGCCCTCAAAGCAGTTACCTGTGACATTCCATAAGGCCTCCCTGGAGACCAAAAATCAGTTCTGACACTGTCTCCTGCATCAAACACCAAGTGTTTCAACCTCAGGTCTCTGATAAAGCTTGCTGGACAGCTTTGGATTTGCACAATAAACCCTCTGTCTGGGGCAATGGGCTGCCCCGTCTGAGCACCTGTGCTCAGGTACAGCCTCAGGGCCAGGGCAGTGCCAAGGTGACACCCGGCAGCTGCCTGAATCACGGTGGCTGTGAGGCGGCATCACTCTGTGACAACCCTGCTGTCAGAGTTCTCTGCACTGGCAATGTTCAAAGAGGCCCTTTTCCCAAACGTACCCACTGCAAGTTAGTAGGGAAAAACACCAAAACTTTAAAAATGGGAAGTGTGAGCCAGGAATTATCAGTTAATGACATTCCCAAGGAATACCCAAAAAGGAAAGCGCAACATAAAAGAAGAAAGGTGAAAAATAGTAAAGTTTAATAGTTACAAGAAAAACACATAGATCTGAGTTAAACCTCTGGGAATCAATAAACAACTGATGAAATGTCAATAAAGTATCAAGAGCACTGGGGACAGCAGCTCCCAGACCTGTGTGACAACACACAGGATCCTGAGCAGATCCACTCTGGACACTGCTGAGGACAGGGACAGCAGTGATGTCCTGCAGATCCCTGGATCTGTACCTGGAACAGAACAACGACCATTTGATCCCAGACAGGAGGAGGAGGGAACACAAATACGGATGAGCTCAACCACGGCAGCTCTGGGCACTGCTTTCTGCCACAGAGCACTGCCAGTTACTACCCAACACCTCACAGCATTCTGGAAGCACCTACAAAGTCCCTGCCTGGGGTCTGTGAACACTGGTGAATCTCAGCTCAGCTTTCCTGCCCCAAGCACAGCACAGCACAGCATGCCTTCCCCAGCCCAAGCATTTGGGATTGCCCAAAGGAAATTCCCACACTACAACAAGGCACTGTAACTAAAATGGCAGCACTGGAAGGAGCCCGTAGGGACACAGCGTAAATGGACTGAAACCCCGTCCAGGAATGCATCTCACACAGCATCACAGACAGAAACACAAATCAGCCTGCCAGGACCTGGCTCTGTACCTCCCAACCAAGCCCTCCTGCACCACCTTGTCATCATTCCATCACATATATGGATAATATATGTGTCCATCCCACTTCCCACGGACACGGAACTGCCCCAGTGCCTGGTGAAGCCATGGACACTGAGGGCACCCAGCTGCCCTCAGGTGTTTTGTCACAAAATCTCACATGAAGAGCTATTGGCAAAGCTCCTCACTTCCCAGCCCAGCTGCAGGTGAGCGAGGACAGGACAGCTCATCTTGCCCTGCTGATACCTTTCTTCATGCTCTTTTTCCTTCTTTTCTCCCTAAGGCACTGTGGGAACAGCCAGAAGGAAGAACCTGAGGCTTCCCATCAGCAAACCCAGGCCAATCCCATCTGGAACAAGCAACCCATCCTTCACCTGGCCCTTGACCAACTCACCTGTCCTGTTCACACCCGAACAAACTCAGGGGGCCAGTGAGCTGCATGGCCAGACTTTGTCAGCACGAGCACTGCTGGGGGAGTTCCTCCTACAGCACCCCAGCATCTGCCTGTGATACCAATAATCTGATCCCAGGTAGTGCAACCTAATCTCAGGCAGCACAATGTGCACGAGGCTTTCCCTCTCCCACACTCCCTAAAACACAGCACAACTAGCACAGCTCTGTGTCTGGTGTCCCAAGAGAGTGCCCACGGGTGCTGCCAGGTCAGCAAACCAAACCCTACCACAGGTAGCTCAGGTCACCTCTGCCTCCTCTGCCCTGAGCACGCGGTGCACGCGCTCCTTGGCGCTGTAGTACAGCTGCCCGCGGCGGAGCTGGGGCTCATCCTGCTCGTACCAGCGCTGCTCATCGAACTCGGGGAAAAAAAAGGCAATTTCTCTGCTGGCTGAGGCAGGTGAGTCTGTCAAAAGAGAAGAAAGGCAATGAGAGAGAGATGTCAGTCTGCCACCACAAACATGCACTGGACTCCAAAGGCACCTGGCTAGGCTGCACCTGGCCAGATGTGCGTGGGGTGTCCAGAAGGGAACAAATCGTTCACTTGGAGACCCAGAACTAAAGCAAAGGCAGGCAAAGCACCACCATTCCTGCCTCCCCAAGTGCCATCCAAGAATGCCAGGCCTACCTGAGCCGTGGGTTGTGTTCCTGGTATCCGTGAGGCCGTAGGCACCTCGAATGGAGTCTGGGTCGCTGTGTCGGGCTCGGAACACTTTAGTGGGTCCCATCACGGATCTCCAGAGAGGGACAGCATTCTCGTGGGCCAGGATGTAAGCCCACATGGGGCCACTGGGGCAAGGCGCCAGGAAGAGCAGGAGAAAAGATTAAGAAGAGCTCCATTACAAACAGGTTATTTGTCCTTATGAACCTGCACAGTACGGCTGCCATGGGCTGCCACACCGGGCCCTGGCCTGCCCTGCCAGGCCATGGGGAGGGGCACGAACCTGCCACGGCACCGAGGCCACGGCGTTTGCACTGGTGACCTACTCCAAATGATGACCTCCACCACCTTCGGGAGTGCCACCCACCAGGTACCGCTGCTGTCACATTAGGGCAGCATCCCGACACTCCTCCTCCCGCGGCCAGAGCCTCCCACCTCCGCACATCCCGGCGAGCCCCTCCACACACGCGTCACCTGCAACGCGAGGCTTCCCCGCGCCCCGCACACCCGCGGCAGGTACCTGGCCATGAACTCCACCAGCCGCTGGTAGAAGAAACGCCCTGCGAAGAGACATGGACCGAGTCGGCACCGGCCCAGGGGCACCGGCCCGAGTCGGCATCCCGCTCCAGCAGCCCCTGAGCCCCTCTCGTACCTGCGTGCTCCCGGTAGAAGCGGCGGCTCTGCTCCGGGCCGCACCGCAGCTCCTTGGCGCGGACAATGAGGAACTGGTGACGGAGGATGGCGGCGTGCACAGCCTGCGGGAAGAGGCGGCGCTGGAGGGGGGAGAGCGGGCCGTGGCGAGGCCTGCTGTGCTCTGCCCGGTCCTGCCCGGCCGCCGCCCACCTCGTGCACCAGCGGATGGGCCGCAGCGAGGCCTGCTGTGCCGTGCCCTGCCCTGCCCCTGCCCGGCCGCCGCTCACCTCGTGCATCAGCGGATGGGCC
>VZRS01001762.1:155638-179350 GCA_013398055.1 Ifrita kowaldi | reverse complement strand
GCCCAGAAACCAGCCACGTCCTGGGCTGCANCGTCCTGGGCTGCATCACAAACAGTGTAGGCAGCAGGTCTGCTTCGCTCCTGGAAGACCCATCAGGAGCTCTGGGGCCTGTGACATAAGAAGGGTGTGGACTTGTTGGAGCAAGTCCAGAGGAGGCCAGGAAGATGACAGGAGGGCTTGAGCACCTCTTCTACAAAGACAGGCTGAGAGAATTGGGCTGCTCAGTCTGGAAAAGAGATGGTTTTGGGAAAACTTCTAGCAGCTTTCCAGTACCTAAAGGGGGGGCTACAAGAGAGCCAGAGAGGGACTTTTCACAGGAACAGATAAGAACAGGACAAGGAGGAATGGTTTTAAACTGAAAGAGGGCAGGTTTAGATTAGATATTGGGAAGAAATTCTTTGCTGTGAGGGTGGTGAGGCACTGGCACAGGTTGCCCAGAGAAGATGCTGACACCCCATCCCTGGAAGTGTTCAAGGACAGGCTGGATGGAGCTCTGAGCAACCTGGTCTAGTGGAAGCTGTTCCTGCAGGGGGTTGGAATGATGTGATCTTTATGATCCCTTCCATCCAAAACCATTCCATGACTCTGCTAATGGAAATGCTAAATGTGATGGAAAATGTAACAAAAGAAGCCAGAAGATACTGGAAAACATTTCAAAGAATGGGTCAAATTTATACATTACCAATTAAACACAATAAGGCACCAAGTCTATGTGATCCTGCACATGCTCTGCCAGAGATATGGACTCAATAGATCAAGATTCAATTATGAAGATATTTCTTAAATGTCTTATTCAAAAAATGCCTAGCAAGACCTTTAAAAGGTAATTCTTTCTTTCAAAAACCCATTTTGTTTTGATTACTACCCTGGATATTTCATAGTAGAGGGAATCACTTCCACAAACCACACCCATTTCAAAATAATGATCTACTCTGTAATTTGCCTGTACAGGAACTTTTAAGTTATGACATTTTACTAAACTTTACAATGAATAATCTGACTAATGATGTCTCATCTCAGAGTTTACTCAATCCTGAACAAATGAACTAAAAATAAGCTCCTCACAGAGAAGTCTGTGTTTCCAGTTTCTTGTTTTAACTCGTAAAAAGCAATTATTGTCTAGGTAAGATTTTTTTTTTAATGTTCTGTAAGAGGAAAACAATCCAAAGCAACACACACATACACAGGAAAATAGGGGCCTTGCTAAATTCTTTTGTTTCTATGAGCTCAGGAGATCTCATCCCAGGGCTTGCCTTCATTAGAACTATTAAGCCTGAGTTATTTAATTCAAGCCAATCCACTATCATTCCTCACACAAAGTCATTTGCTGAATTAAGAAGTTTTTAACTCCAGCTACTGTATAAGCCCACTGTGTAAATAGTGAGCCTAAGTGACACTGCTCAAGCAGTAATGTGACTTAGCCAGAAAAGGACTTCCTGTGGCACAGGCACGTAATTTCACAAGAAAGTGCCAAAGTCCTCTAGCACACCCAAAACCAAGTCAGAAGCAAAAAAATGTGTTTAGATCAATGACTCAGAAGACAGACTTCCTCTGTGCCAGGGTACCCCCTCATAATCAGAAGCAGGCACATATTCAAGACAGTCTTTCTACTTTCTGGCTCAACACAACCACTCCGTAACAAATCTGGGTGGCCAGAGGAGTTCACACATCAGAGCTCTATCCCACAAAAGAGGAAATATTTTGCATTCTTGTGTTTCTGACTGTTTCAAGTGAAAGGTAATTGATAAGAAATCTCCATAATACATTCATTATAAATTGTTCAATACATTGGTATCCCTTGGGGTTAAAAAAAAAAAAATCATTATTTGGAACTAAAAATAACACTGGAACTAGGGGGACTGTACAGTTTCAGTGTACGAGTGCTTAAAAAACACCCCAACTTAGCTCACATAGTATCTCACAGAGATACATTGAGACCTAAACTTTAAACAACAAACTTTACAAAAAACCCACCATGATTACTATGAAAATTTTCCTACCATACAAAGAAAAACCTCCCAAAGCAAACTAGCTAAATGTCAAACCCCCAAATGTGTGGTGCCTTTTGCCCTTACGTTACAGCTGAGCCAGGTGCAGAAGTTTCTGTTGCTATCTCAGAAGTCTTGCAGATGGTCAGACCCTTTTACACTAGCCTTAGAAATTATAACTTCAAAAGTACCTAAGATAGGTATGTATCTTTTATGCTTATGGAAACTCTTGAAAGGAAAAGCCTGGCCACCAGAAAAAAACCAGCAGCTGCAAAAGAAAAACAAAGACTCACCTGGGCTCACAGATTAATAATTTACCTCCTGTCCTCTTTTGTTTGCAATGTATTGCTTGGAATAAAGAGAATATCACTGCCTTACTTTATTCATCCTCCCCCAGTCAATCAGTAACAATTTCTTCTCCTTTAAGTTGACCTCGAACTTAACTCTCACAAAAATATGAAGTACTTTCAAAAATGTTGCTCTAAACTGCCCTTAGAGAGACCAACCTTTTGCAGAGTAGATTTCTTCTGTCTGTCCCACCTCTAAAACAGCTAAATTCCCCACTGCCCATAGTAATGATCCATTCCAAAAGAAGTAATATTTCTTACAAGTTTCATACTCTTATTGTTCTTACTACCAAACAATAAAAGGAGGGGATGTGACAGGAAACAGCATTTTCTGCCAGAAGTAGATGTTTATCTTTTAGTTCAGATGATCAAGCTTTTGCCTGCCTGTTCAGAAGCTACCAAAGCCAAGCCTGACAAGCATTTTCTGTAGAAAGGAGCTCTCTCAGCTGCTTATGTTGTGTTTTAAAAGATGACCAAAACACAAGTGACTTAAAAACTCTCTTAAAACACAATCTAAGGTTTGTTATGGTCACAATCTGTGATGCTGATGGGAAGGCTCCCCAGTCAAAACACTGACACCACAATTTTCAACAGAGCTTTCAGGTGAGGAAGGTTCTGGTCCACAATTTCGACACTTGTTCTGAGCAAGTACAGGAAACCAGCCAAAGCTAAGCCCTCTTTGCACCTGAAGACATTCTATAACCAGCTAGGACTTAATAAAATACCCAGAGATAGCCGTAGAGATAGATCTTAAATATTTACATATTTTGCATGTGTAATAAAAATATATGAGTTTAAAAATTGTATGTATTATATATTAGTATTGCTAAGTCACTGGTGGTGTCCATCAGCACACCAGACAGGAATGAAAACTAAGTAATACACCGTAAAAGTTTCTCTCAGTCTCTGAGGTTGAGAGGGAAATTAAGTTTTCTGCAAGATCTTATTACTAGTTGGGCCAAAGTGGGAAAGAGCAAACACAACAAGAAAGGAAAAAGGGCTGAAAGATGGATGTATTTAGAGCTGCAGTGCTGTTCTGGTTTTACACAATTTGGCCACTTCACTAAAAACAAGGGGTGACCAATTCAGTGTTGCTGGAAGACAGAGAATGCAAAATTGTTAAAAATACAGCAGATGATATAGAGACAAGACAAAGTGAGAACTAAGTCAAGAAAATTGTTTCTCTGTGTGCTTTGGTTTTAGCAGAGGGATTTTATCCTGACATCCTGAAGAGCTGCATCCTTCAACAGCATATTAAAAACATTTATCTGACTGACTTGCTGGATGGAGGGGCTGCAGCCACAGTGTTTTGAAATGCAGGCACAGAAGGTCCCAGAATTCATCCTTCTTGGCAGAACTCAGAATTCAGTTGATATGACCTCAATTTGGCACAGGTTTTTGTTTCATAAAACCTTCAGAAAATTAACATACCACACTAATGACATATTGCTGCACAAACATGAAGTTATGCACAGCTGTGGTACCTATGACTATCAAACAAATTATGAGCAACGTAACAAATTAACAGAAGCCAAGAAGAGCCACCCATATATTGCTTGACTATTTGCAAGAATCCTTTGTGTAGCAACAAGAAAATGCCGGAGTAAATGTCACAAAAATAAAGCAACATCTTTTGCTCTGGCACAGCTTCATGAAATGGGTTACATCTGCTGCAACAACAACTCAAGAGTAACATTCAGACCTGTCTTCACTAGTTCAGGAATCTAGCTGCCTAGGACAACAATCAGAAATATGTATACAAAAGCAACCAAATTCTTTCACAAGGTTGTCAAATTAAAAGAGAAGTCACAGAATCTATCCTAGAATGCTTTGCCAATTTTAGTATATGATAGTTAAAAGCATTTTCTTCCATGCCACCTCAGTATCAGTAAAAACCTCCAGTAAAAAATGGAACTTAAACAGAAATTCTTTTGCTTGAAAAGTCTGCATGATTTGGTGGCACTAATAATCCATATGATTATTTCCAAATGAAACAAACCCAAAACAAATCCAAAACAAACCCATCCCTACCCATCCAGATTCTCAACTATGTATTTCATATGGTTTCACCAACCCAGGCCCAAGGAAGCTTCAGAGCAACCTTCTTTCATTACAAACACTTCTCAGTCCCCATTCTAGACAAAAGCATGTGAGCTTTTACAGCTGCTGTTCCGCTTCTCTGCACACCAGGGAGTGTACCCTGGTGCCCCCTCTCTTCAGGAACTTCAGAGGACAAAGCACCAGTAAGGCTGTTTGCCTCAGTGGTAAGAAATCTGTGAACATGGGAAATGCAGGCAGTTTCATCAAGTGATCAAGTACTGTTTCTTCATTTGAGTCACAGGGCTTTTGTATCTTGTCTAATCCATCAAGTTACACAGCAACAGTTCACACTGACAGTATCTGAACAATGAGATGAACTTTAGGAGGACACCAACCAAGGGGCATTTTGCTCCTTTGTGCAACTAACATGTTTTGGCAACTAAGGGGTGTGATTTAAAGATTCTGCAAGGAGGAAGAGAAAGAAGTGTGTTTACTTAGTGGTCTCTGCAATTCTGCATGCTGTTTGTTTTTCTGCTGAGGTAGCAAGTGCTTGAATAAGCCTTATAATAAGAGGAAAGCATCAAAAGTTTTTGCCTTCCAATAACAACCACAAGTTTCCTTTCGAAAGCCTGGGACACAATAATATTAAAAGTTCACCTATTTTTTACTAATGCTGTCAGTTTGTCTTTTCTGAAATATTTTAACATTGCCTTTTTTTCTGAGTTTCCTTTTGACAGCCTAGGTTTCAGGAAAGGTACAGAATGATTAACTGACCTTTGTTTATTCAAGTTCATTTACTGAAGTGCCTTGGGCCAATACAAGATGAGTATCCACTGATGAAAGTCTCCACTCTCAGAAGACTCAGTAACTGCCAGGACATGTGAGCATTTCTTCAACCCACCTTGTTTGGAACGAATCCTACACCCAGCCCTGCCTAGGGAACTCGGTCCCATCCCTGCAGTCTATTCAAGTGCAACTGCATCTCCAAAACACCTCTCTACCAGTCACAGTGAGTTTAGAAGCGAATTTAAAAACACAGAAGCTTTACATTCCACACTTAAACTTTTATTTCATTAAGCAGCAGCTAAAAAAAAATACCTAAAAACCTTACGAGCTTTCCCTGGCACACATTTAATCAACTTGCTCAGTTCTCCAGTCTCTCATACTACGCTTCACTAAGCCATCTACATATATTCCCTAGAACTCTGTTTGCTTATCTGTATCAGATTATACTAAAGCAAACTTCCAAACAGCATTTCTGAAAGTTTAACCTGAAATAAGCCCTATGTTTTTCCACAGCTTAGAAAGACAGAATGAAAAATTTCTCTTCAGAAATAAAGGCCAAGTCACAGTGGAACAAAACCACTGCTGTTCATAAATTTTTTGACTGAAGAGGCAGTGGTAAGTTCAAAAATCAAGTTCCTCAGACTTCTTACCTTATCACCTTTTTCACCAGATTTCTTCTTCTTAGGATTATCCTTCCAAAGAGATTCTATAGCAATATATCCTTGAAGACTCCAGTCATACAGATGCGTGCCAGCAACCTTTGAAACAAAAGTTTTTCAAAAGCATGAATGTAATAATCTGGGGAGTATTGCCTTGCTTCTTATTTAAGTGGAAAAAGTCTCAAAACACAAGACATTTAACTCTTCCTGTTCAAGCTCAGGATGTACAGCATTAATAAACATCTTGTAAAAACAAAGTCACGTGAGGAATAAGAAAAAATAATGTGCTAAAAAACTATACGAAGACTACCTGAAAATCTATCTGTACAAACAGGAGTGGAATGATGCTGCATGGAAACAAACCCGGTTTTCTTATTATTTGACATTCAACGTAATTAACATAAGCAAAGTATTTCTTAATTTATCCATAACCATTTCAAAGACCAAAAAAACCCTACTTAAGTTTGTCCCTATTTTGCAATTTTAGATTTTCTTCTTATTTGTTTTTTAGAACTTGCTGATAGATGGCTGCAATGAGTAACCAGCTGTCAACTCCCAAAACAGAACATAGCTAGGAAAGACTGTATTTGGTATATTACACTAACAGCTATTTCATGACAGGAAAAGGCCCTAAGTCTACTAAAACAGTATCCCTTGTCCCTGATGTGAAACAGAACTGTAATATTTATAGCACCCTTTAAAACTAAAGAGTGTTAGGTTTTTATAGCAAGGCTCAGGTATATACTCACTTTCATATCACTATCAGTTTCTATATGAAGAACAGCAAAATGGACAATTTGTCCAACTAAACAGCTATTAAATTTTAAAAATTATGAAATTAAGCAGTAAGAAGTATTTCCCTATCTTCTACAGCAGGCAAAGCTGGAAAACACAAACTCTGAGAACAGGGCAAGCACAAAGGTTTCTGAAACCGTTTTCTGATGTTTCTGAATTACATTTTTAAGCTTCTTCCAGTCTCCACCAATCCACTGTTCAGAGATTTCCTGAGCCACAGGTGATTTTTATGCGTGCAAAAAGGCCCAAGGAATTTCCCTTCTATGAACTTTTTGCATGGGGTTCAAGGGGAAGTGCAAATTTTTAGCATCCCTGTGCCAAGTGGTTCTACTGCTGGGTACACATGGTGTGAAGAGCCACTTCCCCTTGTTTGTCTGATTTGTAATCAGCAAGACTGATTACACCAGTTATTACACAATGGTACAAGGATGTGCTTCTGGGCAGATACCATGTGCTTGCTACCTTACAAAAGAGGCTATTGAATAAATGGAATTAAAAGAAAACAAACCCAAATCAGCAACTACACTTCCAAGTCATGACTAAATCCAAAACATAGGCTGTCTTAAATACAAAGTAGCCTTTTTGTCACCATATCTGACCAATTACTTTGGTTTAAACAAGTCCATTGGATACACTGAGTTTTCTCTATAGGCGAAAGTGATGAGGGTCATCAGAAAAAAGCACAAGTGAACCAGTTAAATCTCAAAAACTGCCCAATTTAAATTGTACAGGTATAGACAGCTATTTTGTTTTTCAGTATCAGAAGTGTTCATTCTCAAGCACTTCAACAAAGTAGTGGGCTCATCTGAAAAGATGGTGAATCGCT
This sequence comes from Ifrita kowaldi, assembly GCA_013398055.1. Taxonomy (NCBI): domain Eukaryota; kingdom Metazoa; phylum Chordata; class Aves; order Passeriformes; family Cinclosomatidae; genus Ifrita; species Ifrita kowaldi. Next base: position 171,909 of record VZRS01001762.1, on the reverse strand, counting down.
TGTGCAAAGAGTACAAACCTACCAGGACTGAAGAATAATCACAATAAACAAAGTGCTGGTTTTGTCTGCAATGTTACTGAAGAGACAGCTATCAACATAAAATAAGAAAAACAACTACCCATAAGTTATTTTTTTCTTTCTGCTTAAAAACACTCCATTAAAATATTTAAAACCACACTAAAGGCCTATCAGTACAAACTTAAAAATATTCTTATGATAGGAGTCATATGACCAAGTCATTTACGAATTGCATTAAATGAGAAATTGGTCACTGATGTCACTGGATTAAGTAGCTACATCACAAGGTACAGCAACCCAGATAGTTTAGTCTGCCAAAACCAACCAATGTTTCACCAGTGCACAAACCTCCCAAGAGCCAGGACCCACAGATACTTTCACAGTTGAAAAATACAGTTCTAGGCAGACTGGAAGTGCAAGATACACGGTAAACATGCCAGAATACCATCGCTGTTGAATGCAGCACTGTAAGCAGGTTTGTATGCTACAGTTTGAACAAACAAGTTCAAAAGTCAGATCAGATGGTTCTCAACAGGGATTCTGAAAGTTCAGGGTGACCATGAGCCACCAACACCCATACTGGGCACTACTGGGGTAGCACCAGTGGTCTCCAAGGTCCAATGTGCATGTAGAGGAGTTTCCATACTTAAATCCCACACAGCACCATAAGCATGCATTACTGACTACACTGGATGTTGCATACAATTACACACATACAGAATTTTAGTTAGCAATTCTTTATCTACATTTCATGCTGGGAAACTAAACTGAGAATCCACTGGTTTTTCTACATTTACACTGTTAACAGAGCAGTCAAAGTGCCATTTCATGAGCATTTGGCAGCAAACATGGATCAAGTGACCACAGCTCCTGCTCTTCAACTCACAGTTCCTGGAATCATGTCCTGCTCTCAGCTGTGTCAGTGCAGCTGTTTATGCCTTACAGACTGATCTAAGCAAGGGACAAGGTATATGATCAAAAGATATAGAAATAATGTGGTCTGCTGTCAAAGAAACAAAACCTGCTTTTGGGAAGCTTTTCTTTCTGTCAAGAATGAAAGTATAACACACAGTACTTTAGTAAATTTGAAAGGTTCTAATAACAAAGGACAAAGTTTAATTCTCATGATAGAGTGATTTAAGTAACTACATAATGGAAAGTTCTTTCCAGACGGAAGATAAGCCACAGTAAATACAAAGTATTTTGAATGTATTATGATTAGCTGGAAAGCAATACCATTTCAAAACACTAAGTAGGGTTCCATCAGAATAAAATAAACTTTAGTATTAAATTCAGTTCCCTTTCCACATATACAGTCTGACCTTTTGTTCGAAGTTATTAAAAGTAAAGTCATACTGGCAGTAAGGAAATAAATCCCTTACAAATTTGTGATTTATTAGAATGATTACTAAAGCAGGGGAAAAAAATAACAGTCTATGCATTTCTTCCATCTTCAGTTAGATGATTAGTGCCTGAAAACTATCTGTTACCAATGATGAACTCTGCTGCCACAACTCCACTCAGGAATTCATACAGCTTAATTAAAGAAAAATTTTTACGTCCAGAGAATCGAGTGTTGGACCTCAATTACAAATACATTTTGCCATGTTTATTTCCAACTCTCCACTGGAAAGTCTTAAATAAAAGTGGGAAGGAAACAACCCCCCCACCAAATTTAAAAAAAAAAAACCAACAACACAAGACCCAATGAAGGGAATGATACAACTGTAAAAGAAAAAGCAGTGATGAAGTACTTAAGTGTGGAAGACAAATAAAAGAACATAATATAAAAAATAAAATAACTAATTAAAATTTATGTTCTAGAATATTTTCTATATTGTTCTATTAACTTGGCAAGTGAGCTTTGTACTGCAGACATTCCTTTCTAGGTTTACAGACATTTTTTGAAAGGCTTATGAAGCATTTAAAAATAATTAATAGAGGGGGAAGTGTTTCCAATTTCAGATTAAAGCCTAAAAATTATGGATGGTAAGATATGATATGCTTTAAATTTGTTTTTTAAGAAAAGAAAAGCACAAGATAGATTAGAGGAACCAAAACAGTATCTAGGATATTACTCTCCCCACAGAAGTTTCCAAATTCATACGTCTACTGTCCAGACCAAGTCAACAAAGCTAAACCTATTCCAATCTCCTATCAGATTTTTCATTACAGTCAAACTAAGAACTGTGAATTAATCAAAGAGCAATCATGCACTTCAAAGTTCTCATAAAATAAACTAAGTATTGTGAAGCTGTTAGCACCAAATCCATAGTTAAGCCTGAACTGAGCTTCTTTAAAAACAGTAACATCAGTTTGAACAGCATTCAGTCACTTCCCACTTCACTGTTCAGAAGGCAAGCAGAATTTTAATTCACAGTTTCCAACAGAAATGTCTACGCTTCTTAAATTTTGATGGGTTTTTTTCCTGCTACTTGCATAATTTTCACTCTCTGAGAATAAGCCAACAGAATTATCTGTATTTAGAGCATCTGAATCCTGGAAGCACTAAAAAAAGATTCCATCAGAGTACCACCATGCTGGCAGAGCTCAAACTCAGCAGTTTTGACTCTCCGTAAGTCAATGACCTTTCAATTTTTAAAGAACATCATACTTTCTTGAGAATATCGTATTACCATTCTGACATCTCAGAGTTATTAGCAAGTGCCCAATAACTAGATAGCAAATTTACCAATGGCTGAAATATAAAGAATTTCTGAAAGATGCAAGTATGTGCACTGTGAGTGGTTAAAAGTTGGATTTGAAACACAGTGTGGTGCAGAACTGAGGAATCTGCCAGTACCACTAAGTGTGGACAGCAAGGCACATGATCTAACATCAGCAGGGGCTGTAAGCAATTCTGTGGTCTCTTCAGTTCTTGCTCTCACAGGAAACTCACTTAAGCAACTGCAAGTTAACATGTTTCTGATGTGCCTGAAACAACAAATCCATGAACAGGGAAGGCATCCAATAAGTTTGCAGCAGAATTCTTATCCCATTCCAGAATGTGCATGCTATCTTTCTTAAAACCCTAATCAAAAAAAAGGCAGAAAATGTCAATAACATTTATCTCAAAATGTTATGATGACTTCTCTACAGAAACTCTTTTTTTTTCCTTTCAAACACTGTTTTCATTTGCTCACAAGATATTTCAGGCTTCCTTAGTATTGTAAGTAAACAGACAAACCATACTCACTTAGCATGTTTATGTTAATTTAGTGTTACATGAGGTTAGAGATTCTGAAAGGAAATTATGTTCCTCTAACTGAAGACACTACTGCAGATATCAGAAAAAAAAAGTCACTGAAAGGAACATGTCTGATTGTCTTTCAGCCCAGACTGCATCTGCTTTGGCAAAATAACTGTAATGCTGTTAATTGCCACTGACATGGCTTTTAAACATGGATGACCAGTTAATTTGAAGCTAGGAGGCAACAATCAAAGTAAAAGACACTTCTCCAAAGAAAGGTATCATCACTGACCTTCGCAATAGCAACCGCTTGCTGAGGGTAATACATGGAGGTACCGATACCCATGAGAGCTGCAGGATACACTAACTTCTTTATTTTTGACCCTGTTTTGTAACAAAAAATCAACAAACACAAACCATTGTTAACCAAGACAGCTGAATGGCCCTAACATTTTATTTATATCCAATTTTCTTAAATACAGTTTAGTGTATTTTCTCTTCCATCCTACCAGTTTCCTAAGAAACATAATCACTCTGATCAGTAGAGGCCCCCCTAATAGTTTGCTAAACTTTGTAAGCTTCACTAAGATCATATCTCAGACTGACTGTGCACATATAATCCCTTGGGCATAAACTGCTGACCGAGGCTGGGACTAGGACTGGGCACAGCTGCACCTGAGCTCCTCTGAGTAGGAGTCTAGGAAGGAAGGAGGTTTTCTCTGAATCCTGTGACACAAGGATCCTCCCCAGACAGGTCTGTCTGACCCTGTCCTCTATCAGTAACTGATCAGGTGTACCTTGCCATCAAATCTTTTTAAATCACTGCTTTATATCAATAAACACATTGCTGCTGCTCTCTTACAAGTGAAGTGCATCACCCCATCTGCAACACAAGGTTAAAACTAATTATCTCCAATGGCATTTTAAACCAAGCTGGATGACTGCACAATATTCACATGATTAAACTTTGAATACTGTATTCTCTACTCAGTGAGCAGCTGTGTATTTCAAGTGTTATGATTAGACCTGAAGGATTCCTTCCAAGAGGGCAATTTTTCCACACAGATCAAGGGAGGGAGGGATTAAAAAAAGAGAACCTTCAGTAGCACCAAAATTAAGGGGCACTTCCTTCTACACTTTGAATACTTTCAGGAAATAACAGTCACATCATAAACCATTACCAGAAAAAAAAGTTTTAAAATTACGGCTCCCATCCTAAAAGATACACAAATTTAACATTTTTAGTATGAGGTATTTTTATTTTCATTAAACTTAGGATCCTCTAATCTTTCAATTCCAGTCCCATGACTGCACTTTCTGCTCCCCCTCATTTTGCTACAGTCATAAATGACGGAAGCTGATCTCATTCATGATCACACTACTTGAGAAGCAGGAATTTGAAGAAAAAGAACTTCAAACAAGGAAGTTACCTTGATGTCATTTAGGAAAAAAAATAAAGTACTGCTTTCACCAGCTTCACAGGAAAATTAAATATTTTGAGGTGCACTTCTAATTTCTACACAGCCAAGCACACACTTCCAGTTTGTTCAACACATTCAGGCCCCACAAAGGTTTATTTTTGTCCAAACCATGTCCTCACCGGTATTTAAATTCTACAGCTTTAAATTTCTGTTACCTACATTTCACTGCATTAAGAATATCTCAACGTAAGCACAAAATAATTTTTCACACTTAACAACATTTCTTAAACTAACGCTTCTTATTATGAAAGCATGAACATTTCTTCAACAAGGGTGATGAAATTAACTGTATCACTTTCCTGTAGTGCAAAATGTGCAGGTATTTATAGTACACCCAGAGTTCACAAGTCTATTTGCTGAATCACCATCTGCAGCAGTTCTGTGCCTGGACAGACAATACCCTGAAGGAACTCAAATATACACCTAACTGGACACCTATCATAGTTCAGGAACAGCTGTATTTTACCATAATTCACTCCCCTCTTGTTTTCTACAGCACCATATGTGGTCGAGAACTTTGAAAATTAAAAATCTTTTTAGGCTAAAAAATACCAAATCAGTCCTTCCCCATTTTTGTTATACTAAGCTACAACAGGGAAATACAGAAGACTAAATTCTAGTACCAAACACAGCAGTGATGTAACAATTATTGTTGGTTATTAAACACCTTTTCCATGAAGTTTCTTTATAATTGAAGCAACATTGTAGAAACATGCTTGTACAGTTCAGTCAGATCTCATCGTCACAATTAAAAATTAGTACCCTAAAACCCACAAATAAATTACTTACCCAAAATCGTAACATAACCAGTTCAAATGGTTCTCACTTACCTCTAGCAAGAAACAATCCAACAATTCCAGCAAAACTTATCACACCAAGTCTTGGATAAAATCCAGCAGGGGGTTTTTGGAGAAATTCATAGCCCTCTGAAAAGAAGCCAGAACAAAGTGCTTTAATGCAATGTGAAAGTGTTTTTGTGATAAGGAATCATCAATACACGCTGGCAATTGTTACAAAACACAAAGAGTTATCAAAACACATTTAACTATCAAGCCCATTTTAGATATGCTGGCAAAAAATTCAAAGCCTTTGAGATCTTCTCTAGTGACACATGAATGAAACTGAACACTGTATTGTATTCACCAATTTTCATAGGAGCTTTGCCTTTGCTCCTGGGCCATCTGTTTTGTTTTCCTCTTTTGCATCTCAATCATATCTTCTTCGAATTAAATGATAAAAACCTTTGCAAAATGGAATTTTACAGTTACATGTTAACAAGAATTAGTTTCAGTAAAATACTGTACAAAAACCAAATCACAGAACAATGAAAAGACACAGCAAAAACAAAGCGCACTTGAAGATGGGAGTCTGGTGGGGGAATGGAAAACTACGGAAAATCTTCCATGCAAACGAATTCAAAGGACTGAAACCACTAAGTTTAAAGAAAAGAGGTGCAGTATCTGAAATGAGCACTACATAGCATCCATGCTCAGTCCTGGTAAGCATAAGTATGAAAGGATGCTCACAAAAATAAAAACAAATTAAAATTATTTTGGATTAATTCAAAATTCTTAGGAGATCCATGGAAGCAAACCAAAATGACAAGGTTAAACATTACAAACAAAAGACCTAATGCTAGCAACAAGTAATGAACTTTACAGGAGGTTTCAGCTACTAAGCTGGGTCAAGCAAATACTGCTGGCTGGGAATAAATTGTGAGGGTTTTTCCCCTTCTTTTCCTGCATAACTAATTTTTAGTGACATTGATAAACATAAATGCTGGTCTCAAATTTTAACTGTTTAGAAATGTAGGGTCATAAGTGACCCACAAAGGAAATTCAAACAGATACACAGTGGAAATAAAGTAGTTTTAAATGCATTAGAAATTATACATACAGTGATGCTTAATGGAGTTCCCTTTAAACTAAAGATATAGCACAGTCCTGCATTTTAAATTGCTAGTAAAGAAAACTAAGCTGATTTACCTCTACCATGCTCAACAGCTTTTTCTAATTTGGGCATAGCTTTGGCATAAAGATCCTAAAAAAAAAAAAAAAAGAGAACAACGGTAAATAGATACAAAGTAANATATAGCACAGTCCTGCATTTTAAATTGCTAGTAAAGAAAACTAAGCTGATTTTCCTCTCCCATGCTCAACAGCTTTTTCTAATTTGGGCATAGCTTTGGGATAAAGATCCTAAAAAAAAAAAAAAAGAGAACAACGGTAAATAGATACCAAGTAAGTAAAATATTACCTACAGACTGTAACTGACCTGACAAAGAAAGGAGAAAAAAGAAACAGGAAAGAAAAAAATTATGGGTCCCTAAAATAACTTACTTTTATTCCCACTTCCACCCTTCACTTACAGGGCTATGCTTGCTCAACGTTACATTTAGCATAACTTACAGATTTTTCTCAAAGGAGTCTTTGGACAAGATGAAATACAGTACTTCAAAACACAGATGTCAACCTCAGTATTTTATTGAGCTCAGGAAGCTGAAACTTAGAATTATCTCAGGTTTCTCAGTGTATGTAGATATTGCAAAAATACTTGAGGTGATGCAAAGAAAAGAAGTATAACACTGCAATAAACTACCTCCTCACACTTCACAGGGCTATGTGACTCATTCTGCAAGGTGATAAATTCCACTTTCCAGGAGACTGTCTTAGGCTAACAAGACTGCATTTTGAAGTGACTTGGAAAATGAGATGTCCATAGATGTCCAAAGTAAATCAAAGACACTGCATCAACCCCACAGACTAGTTCTGGGTTTTTTTCAGACTGAGAATATTCAGGAAGAATTCACATTGCCTTTTATCAAAATAGAAGAGAAAATCTCAATAAAAAGAACTCTGCTAATTGTTATTTATGCTAATAATCCTTCAGAGAGACAGTGTAAAGCTGTCTATAAATTAGGGAACAAATTCATACACATATATGCCCAAAGCTAAAGCAGAGAATAGTCTTGCAATTCCACCTGAGCTGCATCTGGATGGGGATAATATCTTTAGAACTTTCATCTCCTCACTGGCAAAAGTGATATAAAAAAACCCCATCTGTCAAAATCTGAGTATAAGAAAGTGTTAATATGTGACACACAGCATAACCCTAAATGGATGTTGGTCTTATGAAAAGCCAATTTAAGATGAACTTGCTCTAAAGACGTCAGAGACTAAGTCTGATCTTCTGTCACAGCTGAAACATAACTGGCTCATTTCTACATGAGTTTTGAGCTGCACTTCCACCACAGTAAACTGATTTTGAAAAGGTAAAATGGATATACAAACACAACCAATTTTATTCTCATTGTCCTGGGTTATTTTTGATTTTAAAGACAACTGAGATACACCTAAATATTATTTTCTTCAACACAGCAAGAACGGGCAGGGGGTGTAAAACAAAAGCTAACTCTGACTATGGTTAAGCAAGCAAGGTTGCCCCAAACCCATAAAGTTTACATGTCCGCTTCATAAACTGAGTCAGTAAACCACTGCCAGGAAATGGCTTGTTGTGTGTGAGCAGAAGAGCACATCTTGTGTCAATGATCACCAGACAGACAAAAAAAATAAAACAAACAGGATGACAACAGGTTAGCAAGACATAAAGCAAGGTTAAAGGCATATCTTTAGTCAGTCCAGGTGGGAACTAACCTCCTCTCCAATTTCATTCCCCAGTTAGGGTTACACAGACAACCAACCAAAACCCATGTGTTCAGGAGGCCAGAGCTCTGACTATCCTGTAGAAAGCCCCCCTTCCTTTTCCAAACTGCAGCCAGTGCTCCTGCTAGTGGCACTTCAGAAACATTAGATTGAGTAACTCAGAAAAAATGTTTCAATCCTATTAAAGGTACCACCAAACAGAATTTCCAGGCAGAAAGGACACCCTGATCTGCACTGCCTAGCTTTCAATGGAGAGCTGGGCAAACGGCTTGCACCTTAAGGGGATTCACAACAGCCAGACAGAAAAGCAGAGACTCGACTTAAGTTGCCAAGAGGCAACCACAGGGCAAGGATGCCCCTGCTTCAAAAGTAATCCTTAACACTTCCTGGGCAGGAAAGAGCAAGAAAGCCATCCTGGGGCTTTGCAATCTAATACCAACAATTTAGGCCTTGACTACAAAAATCTTAGTTTTCCTCTCTGCTACAGAGACTATTTTTGTATTTAATGACTATTTACTCTAAACATACTATCTAATGAAATATATATGAGAAGGTTTTGGGGCAAGGTCTGGGGATTAGGTTTACCACTGCTTAGTGGCATGGGATTTTCTCTCTCCCAGAGAGCTGCATTCTTTCCCTCAACATTCCAGTTCAGCAAATACTGATTTATTTTTTGCTAAGTTGTGTTTTGTCACAGTTGCAGTGAGGGCAACTTGGGTTTTGCTGCTCCAAAACACACTGCTTGATAATTTAAGGCCTCCTTGAGGATGAAAACTGCAAATACTACTCTCCTATCTTCCTCAACCACAGAACAGAGCCAAATTCAGATATCCCCAGGTATATTTAAGCTTAAGGTTCACTTCAGAAAACAATTCTATGCTTTAGTTAATTTTCTTTTCATTCTTTTGGAAGGAGAACCCCTAAATCCAGGGTTTAGTTCAGCAAGTTAGTATAAAGACACAACTGGTTTTGTGTGACAAGGGGGTAAACATTATGACCCGAACTGGGGAAAATTTTAAGCAATGCAGAAAACTTTAAGTGATGCAGCATTTTTGAGAAATGCTTTTACAGCTATCAACTTTTATTCTGCTGCTATCTGTTAATTCCAACTCTGAAAAAACAAACCACAATCCCAGCTGGAGCTTTATCCCCAAACGACCACCAGCTGCATACAAACCATTATACCTGACACCAGGCTGTATATGGCTCCATAACATGCCGTAAACGGGAAACCCCCTCTTCCAACTCGGTTTTGGGATTCTCCACATATTTAGTCTCACGAGCTGGGGAGGAGTACAGTGACAGCTGTGAATATTAGCAAACAAGATGTTAAAAACAAAGGTGTAATTCTGTAAGTAGGTCTTCAGGGCATGAACAGTCCAAGCAGAGAACACCTAACACTGTGCTTACTACATAAACAATGCATAATAAAAATTCACACAGCTCTGAGACAACCATTATGAGCAAAGTTTAATTATACAGCACATAATTATGATGAAGATGACTTCTAACTGCTATACAATTCATTCATAGCTGCTATATGATCCAAGTCACAAGTTATAAATTAATATTAAAGTAGTTTAATAAGAACACACAACATAATTGTGAAAAATGTTTCTCACCTTAATCAGCATTCTGGTTCCCAGTTAACATACTGAATGTACTAGAAATCACAATCAATCATTTTCTATATTTGCACAAGCCATCATTAAAGAGCCTAAGCAGCTTCTAACAAAGGTAACATCCAATACAAATGTGCCTGTTTGTTACTGAGCAGGAAAATGGTACAACATCCCAGCCTTTGGTCATTAACCACATCAGCAACTGACAGCACTAATGGCACCCTGGCACTAACAAAGAGGAACTGGAACGAGCAATGGGCACCTTCACATAACAAATGCTAAACCACCCTATTTAGGGTTTAGAATCACAACATTTACTACAATTACCTAAGCGTATTTGAAATTGTATTCCATTAAAAAAAAAAGACCAAAGTCTGTACTGTTGAAGATGAACAGCAAAGTTCAGATCAAAACAAAACATATTAAAATTTCTAGCAGTTTATATACTACACAGATGTTTAGTATAAAAAGCTTACATTTTATACCATATTTATACTCCATTTAGTAGTTTATTATAAACTGATGATTACAAGTATTGCTGCATTAAAATGTAGCTAGCCCTCTTTTCATGATCACCTCGGAAAGAACTGTCTGTCATAATCAAAAAACCTGCTAACCATAACATAACACAAAATTACATAGAATTTCTCCAATAAGTTGATAACTTGTGCAGCTGGATTTCCCATAATACTTCAAAAGACAAGGATTTTCAGCCTCATTTCCCTAGGAAACCTGGTCATCCCTGGCAATCATAGTCACAAGCTGAACTTTGATCCTGTTGGGCAACCTAGCAGCAATGTCTGGCACAAGGACAGAAGCCTTGGAGATAAGGAAATTCCCATACATTTTATGAAACTAGACAGCTGACACAGTAGAGACTCAAACTAACACCCTGTGAATGGCAAGAAAGGCAGCCAAAACTCCATGGCTTGCACATTCTGCTGTGCTGGAGTTGATGGCAAGCCCATTACTCAGCTCACATGAACTCCACGCTGCTGCCTCACGCCTGACTCAGGCCAGCAGAGGCTGGGCACGCGACAGCCCAGGCTGAGGTTCCCAGGCCAGGGAGGGCCAGGAGCCCACGGCAACTACGGCTCCTCTCACTCTGTGCAAGGGAACTGCCCACGCAGACACAGCCAAAACACCACTACCATGCACTACCACCAGTCTAATTTAGTTCTAGTGCTTATGTAACAACACTTCAGCTTGGATACTTCAGCTTCAGCTTCAGTACTCAACATTTTTAAACAACTGCACGCTTTCATGGATATAAAGCTGGATTTAGTTATGAACTACTTCTTTCAATTTTTTTTTTAATGTTGGAGACTTTTAAAAGCCTGTGCAACAATGCTGGTGAGCCTACAGTTTGACAGAGTATTTTAAAGCTCTACTTATAAGCAAGATATTTGTAACATCTTAAAGAAATGAAAATATAGCAGGTATTAATTACCACTACTTATTGTATTTGTTGTTGCTTAAGTCTGAATACTGTGAAGAAAGAAAAACTGATAAAATTCTGTAGGCTACTATAGTGGATTCAAAGTATTGCCAGACAAGAATTTGGATCATAAAAAAGAGAGTATTTTTAGAAATAAAACATTCTGATTTGCTGTTCTAGTGGAGAACATAAATGAATTTTTATTAGAATTTACCAACAGTACTTACAGCAAAAAGTAAGTGGTATTATCTGGATAAAAAGCAAAGAAAATATTACTGTGGATTTGAAATACAACAATAAGTAAATCTACAAACATGAAAACGTAATTTCTGAATGAAGAATATAAGGCTTTTATGTAGGAAAAAGATCTTACACACAAGCAAGCCTGGCACTATCAAGCGAAGAACATCAAATGTGATGTCCAGGTGAAAACAAAACTATACAGATGTCTCTGTTGTGGAAAATTGAGAAGCAAATATCAAGGCATGAATACAAAAGGTGACAAGATGTACCTAAACGCTTCACACATCAAAATAAATGTTTTTCAGAATTCTTTAGCTAGAAGAGCACTAAGGCTCTAACCACACTTACCTCCTCAATTTTCAGCAACTCCTTTTTGGAAGTCTTCTCTGAAGAAGCAGCATAAACCTGGACAGAGAGCAAGCCCAGGCTGACAGGGGTGGCCCCCAGCCGAATTACCTGGAAACGTTACAGGAAGACAAGCACATCATTATGTGCAAACAAAATGGCAACACGTTTGAACATATCCAGGTAGACAATGTTTATGTCCCTCTACATGGTAAAAAGTGACATATTAAGATGCTTGGAAATCAGGAGAAAGGGCAGTCAGCAGTAGACAATGTAATGCTCTCAGGCACTCAAATGGTAACATCTACATGACCCAGATGGTAGTTGGAAAAGCCTAAGGCTAACAGAGACAGTAGAAATAAATGCTAATCTCACCAGTTTTCATCTCATGGAAAAGATCTTGTTTTCTCTCATTTGAAATAATTTTTGTATTAACTTTCTCAGTTTAAATAGCAAGATTACATTCATATTTTAATCAACTTTGTGAATGCCCATAATACCTTCATTTTTCCATAGTTAGTACCAAGAAGTTCAGTGTTTTACTTCTACTTAATATTTGCATCTACATTTAGGAAAACCTTAAGACCTATAGCTATAAATACCAGAACAAAATCAATATTTTCTAAGAATTTTAGGAATGTCTCCTACTTCTCTGTCAGAAACATCAATTACTAGACTGTTTTTTGAATACTTTAAATTCAATCCAATCACACAACACAACCACCATGAGTAAGGTGGATATAATTCTTCCAATATTCAGGACCTACACCAAATTTTATTTCTTAATGAGAAAATCTGCTTCAACTTAAAAAACAGAAGACAAAAATCTTAGCTGCACAGTGAATCAAGAACGCCCAGAGAGCATTTCCAGCAAATTCACATCCTTATTAACAGCAAAGTACAACTCCAGAAATGTCAGTTCAAATGGGAAAGCTTTCAATGTCTCACACTCCTGTTACTGCTCAAGGAAATGCGCAGAGTTACAACAGCCTGGTTTTTGCTGGATCAGGTTACAGCACGAGTGGATCTAACACCAAACTGGAGGTGTGTGGCTCCTCTCCAGCACTGGCTCCCAGAAGTCCTGCTGCTCACCTTGCCCTAGCTTTGGTGGCCGGATGCTTCCACCGTGAGGCAATTCACCTTGCCAATTTGGCAAAAGATTAATCCTGAAAGAGAAGCGGAGAGCTTTGTGCAGGCGGAGTAAATGGAACCCATCCACAAAACAGCCTGACAAGCACCAGAGGAACTGTGTGGGCCAGGGAAGAGGGGATGAGAAAGGAGAAGGCAGCAGGGCCTCTTCCTTTTTGGAAATAGTAAGGTCTGTTGCATTGACCTAGCTCCTTGTGAGACTGAAGCCGTGGTCAAACCAGTAAGTCCTTCACGCTGTGATGGTGGTAACTGGCCCAGCCACGGCACAATTGCTCTTTCTGTTTGTTCCAGAACCGTTAGGAAATAGCTTTAAAATTATCCAGACCACATCAGCTTATTGTAAGCAGTTAAGCATTTGCAGCTTAAATTTCTTCCACTGCTTTGCAGGTGGAATGTTTATTAAATGTAACCAAGAGACTCCTCAAACCAAAAATTAAGACTATATAGTTGTCAAACTTCCTGAAAACATTCATTTATGTGTAGAAAACAGCACACAAGAACTAGGTCACAGGATTGCTTTTCAGGAAGACATAAGGGATCTGATGGGTCAAAAGGTATGGAAAAACTTGCTTAAAAGGAAGTTTTTCCTTGTCTGAATTTATGGACTCATTACTAAAGCAATATAAATGAAACACCACAATGACTGGATCAGCTGTTTCACAGCCAAGGAAAGATAGGGATAATCTTTAATAGTGTTTGCTTAAACACTTTTCACATACTTCCATTAGCCAGGACAAAAACAAATGCTACTAACCATTAATAGCTGTAGAGTTTATTTCCTCAATCTTTCCTTTTTTCACTGCAAAATTTTTCTGACACTGAAAAGGCAAAAATCTAAATGCATTTTCATTCTGAAATATGTTTCCAAACAGTGTAAATGGTGCTAAGCATCACCAGCAGAAACCGTAAATCCAAATGCTTTAAATATTTGAGATTTTTCTATAAAGACACAAACAGCAGAGCACAACACTGGAAGCACCCTGGTTTCACAAAACAGTATCGGTGATCACAAAACTACTCAGACTGAAAATGTCAGCTGTTTATATTATCAAGATACTGAAGTGCAGACATTTTCCATTGGTTTTACTTTTTAGCAAAATGAAATTAACCACTAAAAGTGGAAGTTGAATCTCTTCTTAGATGTGCTGTTCCAGTCATCCTGCAATGGTCCCCTATATCAGCCTTATGGGACAGACAGAACTGCTGCTGAAATACTGCATATTTGCGCAAACAGAAGTATTTATTTGGGAGTATGAAAGATCAACTGCTGCACTTTTTGTTTCCAAAACTCCCTCTAGGATCTCATTTTTGAATTCCATACTAACCACATATTACTAAAACAATTGGTTTAGTAAACATTTTGACTGATTGAGCTGTGCCTTCAGTCTGCCAGTCTTACAGCCATTCAGTCAGTATCAGAAAAGCAGAGCTGACATTCTTTTCTATTGGCAATGCTCTGCAGCTACTTTAAGCAAAAAAGATACCTTTACTCCTCTCTAGCTGAAGAATTCAACTTTAGACACCAGAAAGGAAAAGCTTGAGCCTATTTTTGAGAAGGCTGATACTGGTCCTATGTATGAAACGGCTTCATTTTTCTCTTCTTTTTCTATCCTTCCTCCTATTTCTCAACCCGGAGTATAAAAACATAAAACCAAAATCCAAACTCTTGAACACTCCTGTCCCTGACACAAATACCCTGGACAAAAAGCCACCTTCCCCTTTGGCTCTCAAAGGCATAACATCAGGCTGGCCTGCAGCACCTAAATCCTCACTGGCTGTATAAAAGTACTAATATTGTGCGTAGTGCCTAAATGCACATATAGGTCCACATATTATCCCTCGAATGACAATTCAGTATCAATCATGGAATTCTCAGTAATCCTGAGAACAAAAGAATTCCAGCAACTGCCACAACATTAAAGCACAAAAAGAAAAAAGTTGTGGCAGAGCAAGCAAGGGCTCAGGACATCAGTATCACAGACCCATACAATTGTTAGGGTTGGAAGGAACCTTTGGAGATCATCCAGTCCAACCCCCCCATCAAGGCAGGGTCACCTGGAGCAGGTGACACAGGAACATGTCCAGGTGGGCTTTGAATGTCGCCAGAGAGACCCCACAACCTCCCTGGGCAGTCTGTTCCAGTGCTCTGCCATCTCAATGTAAGGAAGTTCTTCCTCATGTTGAGATGCAACTTACTGTGTTTCAGTTACATATTACTATTTAGTATACTCAGTATATTGATATCTAGACATATTATCAATATTTGACACAGAAAATGGTACCAAGGAAAAGGAGTATCAAGAATCGAGCATCNCGGCGGCGCGGGCCCGGCCCGGCCGCGGGGACCCTTCCTCACCTTGAACATGGCGGCGCCGGGCGCGCGGCGACGGAGCGATGGCGTCACCGCGGCGTGACGTCACGGGCCGTGTCCCCGCCCAGCGGCCGCTCGGGGAGCGGGGGTGTTGGAGTGTTCATTGTGTGCCGTGAGGGAACGGCGCCCTAGGGCTTGTGTGGGACAAAAGTGAGGTGCCGGAGTGCCGAACGGGCTTACACACTAGTCCGCAGCCCCGCAGCATGGCTCGGTGTGTTACCTTGCAGCCTTTATAAAGAAGATTCGGCTAGTCAGAGATNTAAAAAGCAGCCGTAACAACTATCTGACTGACACACACAGCTCGCTTTTAGCCTGATGGGATCTGGGGCTGCTCTTATCAGAGCCAAAGACCTTTGAGACAGCGAGACCCGGACCGTGCTTTTCGCAGGTTTCACTGACAACCTTCACGCACTAAAGGGACACTTTTCAAGATCGAGTTGACACTTTCAAGCGACAACTGCACGAACCCAAACTCTGCGGTAACACAGCTCCGCGCTGCTGGAAGCAATTTCAAAATAAGAAGAAGCTGTAAAGAAGGAATGTGATCTGCACGCACGAATCCAAACTCTGCGGCAACACAGCTGCGCGCGGCTGCATCCCAGGAGCAATTTAAGGAATGTTCTCTTTTCATGCAACACGGAGGACACGCGGTTCTGAAGCGCTAAAAGGAGCGATTAAGCAGCTGCAAGGAGAGTGGAGCTACGAGCCTGCGAAGAGTTAAAGGCAGGACCCCGCGGGCGGAGCGGGGAGCC
>VZRS01001762.1:122424-155245 GCA_013398055.1 Ifrita kowaldi | reverse complement strand
GAAGGATAAAAACTAGAGAACTTATGGCTTGAAGACAGTTTAACAGGGAAAGCCAAAGCATGCAGACAAGCAAAGCAACACAAGGAATATATTCACTGTTTCCCATGTTTGGGCAGGTGTTCAGCCATCTCCAGGAGAGCAGCGCTCCATCACACAAATCGATGACTTGGAAGACAAACGCCATCACTCCAAACGTGCCCCCCTTGCTGCTTCTTCTTTCCACTATATATACTGATCATGATGTCACATGGTCTGGAACATCCCTCTGGACAGTTGGGGTTACCTGTCCCAGCTGTGTATCTTTCCAGTCTTCCAAGCACCCCCAGCCCTGTTGTGAGCCTGGCAGTATGAAAAGCAGAAAAGGCCTTGGCTCTGTGTAAGCCCTACTCAGCAGTAACAAAAACATCTCTGTATTATCAACCCTGTGTTCAGCACAAATCCAATACCCAGCCCCTTACCAGCCACTGTGAAGAGAATTAACTCTACCCCAGCCAAAACCAGCACAATGGGGCTAGTGTATGGATAGGGTTCTGTACGTTTCTGATCTCATTACATTTAAAAAAAAAAAAAAAACAAAAACAAAACCCAGTACCCTGTTATCAGTATTTTTACACTCCTTGGTCTCTGCATCCCCTGTGGCATCTTCCAGCTCACTTGAGTGAGTTGCACAGGTGCAAGTTTTTTCTGCTCACATCTGCGGCAAGGAAGGGTCTTGTGTACATCCCACGGTGACTGACTTGTAACTCAGTGGGAGATGAATATCAGAAATGAGGAGTTCTAAATTTCTGTCAGAAAATGGACTTGGAACAGGCTGCCCAGGGAGGTGGTGGAGTCACCATCCCTGGAGGTGTTCAAGAAACACAGTTTCTTGAAAACAGCTAATATTGATTTTAGACTATGAATAGCACCCTGTTGGTCCTAGAAAATGTTATTAGAAGACTTTTAATGGAAAAGGTGAATCACCTGAAGAATATGGTAGCAAACAGTTCATCAGGAACAGTACTGTGGAAAGACAGATGAGGTATGCACCCTTGTACAGTTTTCTTTGTGATGATAATTTTTGTTGTACCCTCTTAAAGGAAATTCCTACATTTCTTTACTGCAGATTCTTTACAGACCTGACAGAATCAACTATAGCAGGAAAAAGTTTAACCACTGCATGGCAGAACTGGGCAATGCTCCCTAACAGGCAAAGTAATGGGACAGCAGAAATGTCAGAACAAATGGTACAAAATGAGCTTCAGTACCCAATACTGATATTTTATTATGGATTTGGTTATAAAGATTTTAGCATGGAAGAGTTAAATCTAAGATGTACCTAAGTGGCCAGTGAATGAAGAACACTAACTGGCCTCTTTCTCCATTGCACTATGCTTTGCACTATCAGTTACATTTACAGAATATAAGCAGCCAGTGTGAGGCAAATGTTTATGGAAAACTGATTTTGCAGCATTTTGTGGAGGTTTTGTCAGGATGTGATGGGATAGTTTGCAAAGCAGTTGCATTTCTCAATGCATTTTATTAATAATTCTGAAGGAGTTTGAGAAAGGAAATGTTCAAAGCTCAAAATTACAGGTGAGCCCACAAGAGGAGTGATGATATCAAGGTGAATAATAGCACCTGCTCTGGTTAGTTCTCAGCCAAAGCTAAGGCCCAGGCTGTGGGTAGGACCAACTGTTCTGCAATTTTTGCATGGGGCAGTTTCGGTGACAGGGGCAGACATAAGAATATTTTAAATACACTCTCTTTTTAAGTTTGGTACACAAACAGTAAAAAAAAAATTCCAATTCTTTCTGGACATAAAATGGTGTGTATGTTACAAATACATATTTTTGTCATCAGTTTATATGTAGAGGCTATACAACAATTACTAATACAATTATGTAACACAGATAAAAATATCTGAAGAACAGATGGTTGCTTCAAAAAAAATTTTTAATCCAAATAATTTTATTAGCTCAGGCATCTTCAGTGCATTTTTTTTTGGTTAATGTGGAAGTTATCTTTAAAACTATTGATATGACTGATTAAAATAAATGGGAAAGCCTTTGTAGAGAAGAACAATACAAATAGATTAGCTTTCATGTAGGTGTATTGTTCCCTTATGCTGGAGGAGGTTGTCTTTGCAAAATTTCCCTGGGACAAGGATAATATATGCCATAATGGATTATGCACAGTCCAAAACACTGTCAGACAGGCTTAAAAAGGAGCTGAAGTTTCTGCTGCTGAGGCCATGGAATAAAGAGGTTCGGCATGATTGACTCCTGGCTGTTTCTAATGTAAGAACCTCTAGCAAATTTCAGTTTGATTTTGCATGCCAGCATTTTTTTCTCTCCTTGGTAATTGGCTTTTCTAAAACTTGTGAAAGACATTTCCTTTAGAAAGCTGCTGCTCACAGAAGCTTGAAAATGTTGCTACAGTTCATAAACTGTGTCAGCACAGGCAGAAATACAATTTAATAAACTTGATCTCTAATCCTCTGCCTTAGCCATTATGGTCTGAGCTTTCATAATGTTGTATTAGATTGCTTGTTTACAGTTTATTTTTTGGTCAGGAAAATAAGATCAGTCCTTTACTAGCAATACAATTACAGTTCTTTGCCATAGATTTATGAGAGTAGGAAAAAAAATTGATTTGTTGCACATTAATGTTAAAATGTGAGTGTGTAACATCTGCCCATCAAATACCAATGGAGTTACCTAGTCACACTGATCACTGGAAAACATTATAATTCTGAAAGGATAGTTTATTTTGATGTTCTCCTTCATGATACATCATCTTGTATATTAAAACAAACAAACAAACAAAAAACCCCAAGACCCCCAATGTTTTTCCAGGCACCTTTTTTCAATAAACAAATTATTCTTTAAAATACCACAACTTGTCACTACAGTTTTGCCATCCTGATTAGAACTGGGTTTTGATGTCTTTATAAAATAAACTGCTATTCTGCCTCTTAGAGCTTTTTATTTGTAAGTGGAAAGAATGCTGTTTGGCAGATCTCTCTTCAAGTTCATTGAAAATATGTAGTTAATAGAAAATACACAACCACCAGGGCTCCTGTAAATTCAACCTTCAGTTGTTAAGCAGCTTCACCCAGTGCTGTGAGCCTGGTGCTCTCAGTGCCCACACAAAGCACAGTGGGAGGAGGCATGTCAGGCACCCGGCTTTGCTGGCTGGGTCTCCAAAGCACATGATCCATTTCTCAGGTTCCTGTCACTTTTAGCACATATTTGTTAAGCAGCTAATTGAACTGGCTTTTATTGGGTGCATTACAGACCTTTCACGGTACCTTTGTGAAGGGGGAGTAAGTTGCATATCCCTAAGAATACTCCTTCATCCTTTCTACTTTATTCACTTCCTAAATAAAAAAAAAAACCAAAACAAACCAACAAACAAAACAAAACAAGACAAAAAAAAACAACAAAAAACCTGAACCAAAACGAAATTGAACAGATTTTTGCATTTAATGATACTGTCTTAATTAGAGTGAAACTTACCTTGTGCTTTTTCTTTTTGTACTTAAAGTGGGTCGTTTCTCAACATTTGTCAGAGGCACTTTATTGGCAGCTACAAGGTCTGAAGTCACACATTCAGAAAGTAAATTGAGTGCTAAGGACAGATGCCATTGCAGAACTATTTGTGCTTTCCCACTGACCTACCCTTAATTGCAGCAAAGTCTTTACTGCATTCACATCTGAGGTAAACCAGGACTTGAATTTCAGCACCTGTTGTCTCACCAGCTTTGCCACATTTTGACAGCATCCAAAATACACTCAGTGCTTTCCAAATAAAGATCCTATAATCTAAAACAAGAGACAGGTAGAAAAGAGACATGTGTAATGCAAAAAACCCCAGTGTAATCCAACCGCATCTGTTTTTCCTTTTGATATTACCATGGTTAACAACCCAAACGTTCCTTCCCTAATTCAGATCCTTGGCTTCTCACTGCAGCCACCAGTAGCTCTGGTTCCACGTTTTTCAGTCACTCCTTCCAGCTGCAATGAACATTTCTTCTGTCATTTTATCAACACATGTTGTTGATACCACCAACAGAGATGTGTGGATTCCTAATAAAGCACAGATACAGGCTACCAGCAGCAGTGAGAACACAAACACCTTTTTGATGCCCTTAAGCACTCATCACAACAAAGCCCAACTCCTTCCAAAATTCAAATGCACGTCAGATGAACAGGATACATTTTGGAAATCAGCTAAGGCTAAAAGGTGAAAGGTCCTGCATCTGTTGCCAGTCTTTATGTATTTTGTGCATGAATTTTTTTACCTTAAAAATTATTTGCACAGTAATCCCTAATTTCTTAGCAAGGTGATGTGAATAGCCTATAAATGTATTGATTTACATATCTTCATAAATATACATGCATATCCAATGTAGTACATTATTTACCTAACTGACAGTTTCTAGGTTCTACCAAATAATTTTCAATTAAAGGTACACATTCCTTCTGGAAGCAAAATGCCCTTTTTGGGACATAATCTGGTTTCTGTGCAGAGCACTTGTCAGCCAGGAAGTCCTTCTACAGTTCCTTGCTCTGTGGTACCATGGCATTTGTTCAGGCTGGGTTTGCACCTTTGCATTCCTTTGCCTCATATTCATTAAAACCCATCATTTCTGGTACCTTCCATTACTGCTTCCTTTCTGGGAGCATTTGCCACAAAGGAGCAGCACCCAGCCTCACAGAAGCTTAATCCTGAAGTGCATTTAGGAAACTCTAGGACATGATTCAGGGGCCTCTCACAATCATGAATGAAAGCAGTCATTTAGACGATTTCCCCTAATGACCCCTTATATGTTTAATATGTTATCCCCTACTACTTCTCATGATGTGAAGCCATTGATGTCCACCCGCCACTCCCTCTGGAGAAGGGCTATGGCTGGCATGATTGCAGCTCATGGTGTAGGAACCAAGGGGGCACAGGGTAGTGGGGCACAGCCTGACAGTGTCTTTACTTTTAACTGCTTCCATCGAGCACAGCATTTAAAACTACCTCCTCATGCTTGTAAATTCATACACCAAAAAAACAATGCCTTAGCATGCTTTGGCTGTTGTATAGATGAGAAGAATGTCACACTTCTCAAGCATGATCAAATAGGTTCTTACTCCTGTCTGCATGTAACAATGCAGGGTATTATACAGGCCCAGAAACTGGGTGTTACAAATAGGAGCAACTTCACTGAACATCAAGAGTGGCAATTTCATGAATTGAAAAGCCTGAGGGATCACTCCATTGTTACAGAAAATGGGAATATGAAGCAGGTAAATTGTATGTCTGGTTCCAGACATTATCTCTGGAGGATATTGGATGATTTCCATCCATAGCAGATGCATAAATCATCAAAAGTTAAAGTACTGGAAAATTGCTAACCCTTCCAGTCACTTTAATGTGTTCTGCCCTGCTTTGAACAAAGGCTGCAGATCTGAGAGCAGATCTCTCTCTGCCTTCCTACACCGGTTTAACAAGTTTAGCAAAAAATACATTCTTGTAATTAATTTTTACCATGGGAAAAATAAAAATCTCTGCATAGCAAAGCTAGGACGAAACTAAAATTAAGAAACTCTGATCACTTTTTAAGGAGCATAACTTCTGCAGAGTACAGTTGGTTATTATTTGGGTGTTAACAATGTTGTACCAAGATTTCCTTGGCTAAGGTATTTAGTTTATTTAACTTAGGTAGAAGTCAGTCTCACTCCCGTTGTTTTCAGAGAACAGCACTAAGCCAAAATCCATCTCTTTCAGAAAACAGCTAAAACACTTTCCAGAAGGTTGTTAATTGGATCAGTTCCCAACTTTAAGACCATAAAAAATCATTCAACTAAAAGCTACAGTTCAGTTAATTATCACCACTTTTTTTTTTTTCTGACTACATAGTGCTTTTCAATGCTTTGGATAATCTGTCAGGAGAAAGATTAGGAAAAGTTACTACTTGACAGTAACTTCCTGATTGCAATAAATGAACTCCAAATCAGGAGGAGAAGAAATATACAGATTTTTAAAAAGGCTTTTGTCCTCTGGAATGTCTTCTGAAACTTTAGTATTTTGGATTTCATTATAGTAAGTTAAAATTAAGTTCTTGGTGTCAAGTTGCCACCTGTGTTAGATGAAAAAATCCTTTCAGAAATACCTGTAAGAGCCAGAGGAAGAAGTGAGAGTGTGTGTGACACAAGGCAGATTTTACAGAACATCCTCAGTCAACCAAGGACACCTAAGTAACTAGGATTCTTTCCTGGGCACAAATCTGCCAAGAGGGTTTTCTGAGAGGTGGAAGATGATAGCAGAGCAATTCCTTGCTTTCCAGGAGTGAAAATAAAGGTCATCACTATACCAACATGGGGGAAGCATTTAAGCCATGCCTTACATCAACACCAGAAGCACAATCCCACGCATTCTATATGACTTCAGCAATCTGGGAAAGTAAACACAAGAGGAATACAATGATCACCTTAGAATTTTTACCCTGAAATGACAGAACTTAAACACAGAGGAAATACTTGGCTTCAGTTGGCATTATGTAATTCCTTTGACAAAGAAAGGATGGCAAAGTCAGAAAGTCTCATCAATAGCACTCAAGTACATATAAACAGACCCATAGCATGCACAGTTCACCCCAGGAAAGAAGATTCTCAGACAGAAAAAATAATTACATGGTGTAACTCAAACTTGTGAGATGAACCACATGACAAACTCCAAACAAGCCATGTTTAGAACATGCCTGAGGACATACTGAAATGGCTGTGGGAAAGGAGGCTGCCAGTTTAAGCCAAAGACAGACAGCTGTCTGGTAAAATTAAATAGTGCAATAAAAGGGTTAACCATGAAAGCCTTCTATCTCATTAAAAAAACAGATATTTTATTCCACACCACTTACTGAACAACAATTATTTGTAATACGGGAGAAGAAATTCTACCAAGGGTGACAGCACCAGGGACATTTGACAGATATCAGATACACAGCAAAGAGTATTTTTTAGTTCCTTAAAGTACCACATACCATCAATCTAGAATGTTTGGTGCTCAGCAAATGATGCTTAATGCTGGCATTCATTCCAATGGATAGATGACTTTCCAATGGATAGATGACCGACCAGTCACTGCGTGCTTAAACAGACATCATCATGAGGTTTATTTTTACCTGCAAACACTGCCTAAAGCGCCTGTCAGCACAACTACAGAACTGAATGTAGAAGTGGAAAGTGTTAATGAAAACAAGAAATTGAAGGTGCCTTTACACATATTCCCTACCCTCTCAGTTGAAAGAAGTTTTTGCACATGCCAAGAAAGTTGCATTGGACAAGGCTGTACTTCAGTTAAAGGATGACACTGAACCATCAGCAAGATGTGACAGGCTAGAGACTGGGTAGGGGGTCACGTATCCACAAGTATGTTATGAACTCAAAAGGTACAGAACTGATACAGAATCTGTGCAACACACAAAGCAACACTTTGCCTTTCCGTATTATGAAGCTAATGGATTCAAAAAAGAAACAAACAAAAAAACCCAAACACCCAAAACCAGAACCCCCAAACACCAATCTACAACAAAGGGGGAACATCTGTTGAAACTGGGAATTTCATGTCAACAAGGATAATTTATAGCAAAGAATATAGAAGGCATTCACAAAATAAGCCCTTTGCCAAAATAACATTAATTTCATATAATACAAAACAAGTGAACACAGATTACTAACTACTGCCAAAAAATAAGGCCACGTATTAAAAAAAAAAAAAAAAAAGTGAAGAATTTGGTATGAACCAGTCAAAATGTGAGAGCTCTTAGTGAAACAACGGAAACTTTGTTGGAGATGCCTGATCAGACACAGTAAGTCAAGTCGGGCATTGTTTCATATTGGAAAAAAGGTATTTCCAAAAACTCAACCTGGCTGACTGAGAAGGGAAACTAAAAAGGTGAACAAAAAGAAATGTAAGTAACATTTACAGTGTGATAAGATTGTCATCTTCTCTTCCACTGTATCAGTCTAATGCATTTGGTCTCCTTTTGAACCCAAAATGGGGACATATCACAATTAAAAGTGGCCCTTCCTCCTATTAATTCATCCACAGCATACTCTCATTAAAGAGTACATCGTGTAGGATGAAGAAAAGTTACTAAAAATGGAGAGGAAGGAGGGGAGCATGGGGGAAGTTACTTTGTGCAAATAAAGTTTAAAGTAATTTGAATTATTAAAATAAAATTAAAATTCTATTTTAGAACTCAATATTGGAAAATAAAGACACCACAGTTATTTTCAAACATTCTTGACAGCAGACTTTTAAACCAGGGGCTTTGATCTGAGAGAGACTTGCCAAACTAGTGACAGAGAAAGGAAAATTGTGGCAATGGACTGACAAGGAAGGCTTTCATCGGACTGCCTGAGAAAATAAGATTATAACCTGGATTACCTGCCCTCCCACCCTGCTCCCCCCTCCCCTGGTATTGAATGCTGATCTGACACTTTAATCCTGAAATGAACCTTCCCCTTCCTGTTACAGGAAATGTTAAGAAGTATAACCTGGCCTTGTGGCACTTCGAGGTCCAAGTGTGCAATGAACACACATTGCTGGGAGCCCTCAGTGCCGGGTACCTGACAGCAGGGAACGCTCTCCTGGCTGCTGACCAACACCAAAGGCTGCCCTGGCTGTTCAGTCTTGGAAGTTTAAATTCTCACTGGGGGACAAATGTAACAATGAGTCAACTCCAAACATTCACTCAAGCTTGAAATGCAGAGTAAACAGATACATGCACTACAGCAATTAAAATTGGGAAGACTGTAAAATACAGTTAGAGAGAAGAGCTTTTGCTTATAAGCACATCCAACATGATGGGACAACTTTAACAAAATCATACACAAACATTGCAACAAGACAGTTTTGAAGAGCTGTTTAACTGAGTCATCTCTGAAGTCCTGGAGAAAGTAATCCAGGTCCACTACACTTTTGAGTATCACAAAGTTTACACACGCGTGTTTAAAGATTAAAAATATTTTATTTACACTTTTCTTTATACACATTTTATACATTTTTTTCAGCTTGACACCCAAACAGAGCACACATATTCAAGTCTGAGCATACTGTATCCATAGCAAGGGAAAATTACTTTCTGCCAAAAAAAAAAAGACAAGAAAAAATGCTTTAAAACAGTTAAAAAGAGGCAATTCTTAAATTATTTAGAGAAGTTTATAGCAGCCCTAGGGTAATCATTAGACAGTTAATCCAAATGTATATATGAGGTCATAGACATATAATTTTAATTTTCTATAGGAAAAGTATTTCCGATAGCTAGACACAAACACAGTACAGTTTGAAAATAACTCTTCCTGTTAATCAAATACATTCTTTTCAATACAAACAAGCTGATATTGTACACCGGAATTGTGGGATATTATAGTGGAATTGCAATCTCCAGCATATAATTTATTTTAAAAAGATCTACAAAAATAACAATATATAGGGAAAAATATTTAAAATAAAAACATAGTTCACTCTTCCCTTCACCTGCTCCAGAACTGACATAAAAGTTAGGTGGGTCCCACTGAGGTAATAAAAGCCCCCTAAATATAGCTAACTTTACAGTCCTACAGAACACTGCATTTATAGACTTACAGTAAGATTTTTCTACCAGAGCCATAAATAAAAACTATCTGCAAATAAAAATTATTTTCCCCTAGCTACCAACTTAATATTAATCCAAAGGTATTTGAAATAGATTTTTGAAAGCTATTTTTAAAAGATTACATAAATTGAACTTAGAGAAGTGTAAAAAAATTAGTAGAGGGACATATAGGAAAGCTGTGCTCAAAACAAATTAGTTTTTCTGCCACCTGACATACACACCTAGGTTCTATGAAGTTTACCCACACAAATGGAAATTTTCAAGTGACTCACCTACTTTCAAAAATAGAATACAGATGCAAAAGTAGTCATTAGTATCTATTTTAAGCAGCTTCAAGTTGTTTAACAAACATGAAAATCTCAGAATATTAGCTACAGGATACCAGCAAGTGCTGTTCAAATAGATGATGTGTTTTCCAGTTATGTTCTTTCCCACTCTCCTTCAGTAAACCCTGCCACGTGTGACAGATGCTTATTCAAGTAACTTCACCACCTATATATATTTTTATTAGCAGAAGGAGAGCAGGAGGGATGTTTTCTTTGATGGCCCCAACCCTATAAACTCGTAAGTGCAGGCTTAGTAACACTTGCACTTTTATGTTTTCCTTTAAGTACCTCACAGTTGTCTGTTTCTTCGTACTGGACTATTCACATATGTGAAGTACACATCTGAAGTGTTAAAAGAATCTGGGGCCCAATTCACTTTTTTTTTTTTTTCTTTTTAAGAAAAAGTATATTAAAAAGGCAAAATACCTCTACAAATGCAACTACTTCTAAAAAGACTACATATGCAGGCTGACACAAACTAGAAGTTTATTTCTGAAGAACTGTTAGTGTCTCCCCACAATGCTTACCCTCCCTTTGCTGAAGAATGGACATAATGAGTTAAGCAATTGGGTTTTTTAGATCATTTGAATTTGTACCTGCTGAATTTGATCTTTGTTTCCTGAGTGTCAAGTGAAGCTTCATCCCTGACACAAGTAGTCACCATATTATTAGCATGAGGAAAGGCAGCTCTTGCGTTTCTAAGGCAGGAGGGCCTCAAGAATAAATAGCTGCAAATCTCAGAAACCAGGGAAGTATCAGTCAAACCCTCAGAGCTAGTTCTAACAGGACTGCTATCATACTGCAGAAAGTAGGGCATCCATGTTTTTCAAAAGAAAGTAACATTAAAGCAGGTTGCCAGGTAGCTCATATGCTGCCACTTGCTAGCAGTGCTTTCTAAAACAGCAGGACCTCTGTAAAACCAAGGACTGCCTTCTTCCAGCTGAATTCATGGGGAAAAAAGTCCTAAAGCTTCTTTTTGCCAGCTGATACGTTCCACAATGAAACTACCAACACTTTGTGGCAGAAAATGAGCTATTTTTTTCTTTATGCAGTACTTATAAAAAAATCTGCCCCCTAAAAACAGACATAGGAGCATGTGAAATGGGAACTAGCAGTATCTGGTCCTTTTACAGGAACACCATGCTTTTTGTCCATTGTCTCGTTTGAAAAGAAGTTTCCTCATGAAGCTGGTTGCTAAATTAAGAAATGAAGCTGATACATTTTTTCTATAGGTGTGAAAAAAACCCCTAGATTGTAACTCACTATGTCCACCTTTTTAAAAAAAGGCAAGTACGCTTGCTTTCCAAAGCAAGTCATATGTTGAATTTTAAATATGTGGGTGACATTAGATTTGCTGGTATTCCATTATGGGATGGGAATAGGAGAACCTCCCCAAACCTAATAACCAAAGATCATAACTTACCTTTTCCTTGACAAATGAAAGGCATTTAAATGTTTTTTAAAACCCACCTTGATCTGACCATAATGCTCAAAATTTGACAGTAATAGACAATTCTCATTAGCCACCTTAGGTTTGTTCCTATTAAGGTACTAAATTATCTGGAGCTAAATACTTAGAGCAAACATAAAAAAAATTTCAATTAGAAAAAATCCCTCCAACATATAAAGTAACAAAAGTAACTGCCTCAAAAGTTCCAATGCAGTATAAAAGAGAACAGAAGCTAATTTTTGTTTTTCAGGTCTGAAACAATAAAAGCACAGTAGAAATGTAAACTGACAAAATACTCTCACATATCCCCACCATTCTAATCCCAAGCAAATTCCAACCATCCCTAATGCTGGAAAGGTTACAGCCAGCCTCTCAATGGAGACACAACTTCAGGGAAGCTGAAACCAACAGTTCAATTACAATTTCACAGAACAATTGCTACTATCCTTACTACAATCCTGAACAAGGTCTTTCAGAACTGGACACCTGAAGATAAATATGAGCTTAAAAGCAGAGCACCAAAACCAGTCTGGTTCTTCATTTTTCAAGTGGCAGCACTCACCAATGAGTTTAGTGGCAGTTGCTGAGTGCACAGAGCTTCAGAAGATGCTTAAATGCAGACTCAAAATTGTAACTTGAGATACCTCTATCCTTACCATTACTTTTAATAAAGTCTTGGCCATGTCTCTAAGACATCTGACTCCTGACTACCAGAGATCCAGAGCCAGGGCCACTCCCCACACTGGCACTGGCCCCATGTAAAGTGCTCTACTCCATGTAACATGCCCATGACAGCTGCCTCATAAAGGATTCGTTTCTGCTGCCCCATTAACTTTTGAAAAATGAGCTGGTGACAAAGAGAATAATAACAAAAACCAAAACAAAACAAAAAACCACCTTGTTTTTTTTCTCTTGTGCCCCAATATCCCATGAACTATGTACAGTGAGCACACAGCCAGCACCTACCAGAGTCAGTTTATCTCTACCCATGTAGGGTGACGTACACACGAGTCTCACAGTGAAACTGAGGTTTTAGTGTAAGCCACATTTGCATTAAGCTATCAAGAAAGTAAATTAGATTTCTAATTCAGTGAGCTGAATTCTTATTAAAAAAGACAAACTGAGCTGCAAACTAGTCTGCATCAGAAGGCTGAATATCAATATTTGGTCCAGTCTCTTCTGCTGTAAATAACTTATCACTACAGCTATGATGGCAAACATTCTCTCTTTATTTTAAAACATATGAAAATACTCAATTAATAAATCATTTCTAGCAATATACAAACCCTATAAATCTTCTGACTTGCCATACAGCTCCAAATACTCACATTTCAACCCAAAACATAATTCCTACAAAGACACCAGAGCACAATATGAGAAGTTTTACACATTGTTTTAACTTCTATTATTTGAAACTTCATTTACAGAAGAAGGTGTTATTTTTAACATGGAAAATTTAGGGTGATTTTGGTCCCTTTGTAAGTGCATTCTTTTGAACTCCCTGAGTACTGTACACTCCTTTCCTACAGTGAATTCTGACTGGAAGATGCTCAATAAAGTGGTTTTGCATTGCTGCATATTTCAGCATCTGAACTACGTGTGAGCCTTCAGCTTCTCCAGATCTCTCCTTTAGGTTCTAGAAGTGGCTAATTTCATATATCCATAAAGATAGTCAAAATGCAATTACTGTTATTATTTATGTCTTGGTAGATAATTCTTACCAATCTGCTGTCATTTATACCTGCAAGTTAACACAATGGAATATTCAAAGCTCTCTTGGACCAGCCATCTCTATTCAGGCACTCCAAGGTCAGTAGCCATAGTTGTGTAGGTTTTTATAAAAGAAACAGAAATTATACTAACAAACCAATCACCTAACTCCATATTTTCAAAACACAGTAGTTCTTAAAAGTTAATAATTAAATAATAATAATAATAACGATAAAAATATTATACCACTTCAATATGAGTACTCATATTGACATGTGAGTATAAGCAAAGTACTGACAATAAACGGAAGTATATCCAGTATCCAGTTCCAAAAATAATTGTGGGCTGCAGCAGTGCTGAGCATTTGCTTATTGATGTTTTCCATTTTAATGAAAAAAGAAAACTGGGCAGCACATTGAAACCAAAAAGAAATTCAGGTAAAATGAGTTTACTTTTAAAAAATAATTTATAAAATAACAAATAATCAACAGTTCATTATGTAGCAACAATATGAAGAGTTTAAGGTTACTGAATCAATCAGTATATACGAAAGGTAAGATATTTTGATACCACGAGGCCTTTTCACTTAAGAACCTTGAATTATTTATTTAGCTCATTAAGGAATACCTTAAATTCAACAGATATGGCTGAACCTGTGCACTAGTTAAAATATAATATTGTAACTGCACATAAAAAGATGCGTTTATATACAGTTTTTACAGTGTATGCACATGTGTGTATACATTTTTTTACTCACCAACAAACACAACACAGACAATAGAAGGCAGCATAGAAATAGTGTTTTGAATATAAAAATGCTTTGTTTTCAATTTAGTAGAAAATGTGTAATTTGCATTTTGGCAGACTTACTGGTACAACTATACAAAACCAGGAAAAAGGTCATGCAAAGGGGTTAAAATTTTTCTCCAAAGTAAATAAGGGAAAACAAAACCACCTAGTAAATTTGAGAGTACTTCGCAGTAATGGGAAAAGCATCTAAAAGACAACATAAAATACAGTTTTGGTTTTGTTACTTTATACCTAGTTGTACCCTAGTACAGATGATGATGTGTATTTTGATGCTCAGTAAAGAATGAAAATAACATCTTTCTTTTCTTTTCACAAATATTTTGTCAAACTTATTTCAAAAGCATAGCGGTATAATGGCCATTAAAAAAAAGGAGACCACATTGTGGACATAAAATGTTACCAAAAAAAAAAGGCAGACTCAAAAATATATTTTTTCTCATACTTACAATTACATTTGTTAAAAAAAACAAACAAAAAAACCCCAACAAAGCTTTCACAAGGTCAGACCAACTATCACCTTTTCTAATAAACGTGGTAAGTACACTCTCTGTACATCCTGTTTCTCTTGAGCATTTAGCAGTTGTTCTTATACACAAGGAAATGTCTCTGCAGGAATTCAACTGGTTTGTAATTTTTTTAACAAATTAGTATAGCTCTTTTGTATTTCATGGGGTTGTTCATTCTGTTTTAGCTGCACCGTCTCACATGCTCCAAAACATACTCAGGGAAGTGCAGGCTGCAAACCTGTAAGCCATCCAGCTTGCACGGCATCCTTGGATATTCATCTTCTTTCCATTTGTTTTCCTCTGGATCAAAAGTGAGAATCGAATCACTGTAGTGACCATTGTAACAAAGGCCTCCAAGAACCATTATCTGTTTGTCCAGAACAGCTACACCATGACCACTCCTACCTATTGGCATAGAAGCCAATATAGTCCATTGATCAGTATCGGGGTCATAAACCTCTGTAGATGGACATCCTTGAGATTCAAAGGAGGCTCTCAGGATCACACAGACACCACCAAAGACATAAAGCTTACCATTGTAAGAAATCATTTTGTGAAAGCATCTTGCATAGTTCATTTTGCATTTGTTCTCCCAGCAGTTAGTGACCACTTGAGTTCTCCGTGTTCGCTGCTCTACTGTCCCTTCTTTACTGGGATCAAACACACACACTTGCTTAGAAGTTGAAGATGATGTAATTCCACCAGTGATATACAACTTGTTACCAAGCACAGTCCCTTCATGTCCATACTTATTGACTGGATAGGGATCCACAAATTCCCATTTATCTTCAGTAATATCATACCGTTCCGTTGAGTAAAACGTTTCATCCCTGGTTCTCCCAGCCACTGCATAAACATACCTGCCAATCACTCCAACAGCAAACTCAGAACGTGGCACAGACATGTCTGCCATTCGTAACCAAGTGTTCTGTCTTGGGTCATATCTAAACACTTTGGATGAAGCATGAAACTCACCATCTGGCCCCAGTTCTTCCCCACCTAACAAGAACACGAAGTTATTTACAATGGCAAGGCAGTCAGGTCGTAAAGGTACTTGAGGACCCTCTAGTTCCCACCAGACCCTCGGTTTGTGCAAGAGAAGAATTTTACTGTTTACCATACTGTGTCCTATCATTCCTCTAAATACTGCAGTCTGGGGTTTGGCAGAACGAATTTTGTTCGATTTCATTTCCATCAAAGGCTGTTGGTGAACGCTATGAAAGTAATTCATGGCTTGGTCAACCTCATGTCGCAGCTGCCGGGAGTATCGATAAAACTCTGATGTTTTTACCTATGAATACATTTAAAAGATATTAAAATTCTGACCAAGAGAAACAATCCAGAAAACCTAAAGCACTATGTGTCATTAGAAGATTATTTTACTTCGTTTCATTCAGGCAATCTTGAGAGCAATTGCATTTATGCATGAAGGTTTAAACTGATGTATTGTTATCCAAAATCCAGAAGGCAATTTAGTGATTAAGAGCAGTGACTAACATTTTCAGCAGAATAATCACATGCAGAATTTATGCTGGAATTAGGCACAACTGAAATCCCCAAGTCCAGAAATCATTATTCCTTCTCCTGAAAAAAGCTTCTGTTCATCTTCTGCTTAATCCATAAAGCAACCAAATTAAAAATTCACTCTTTTCCTGGGTTTCAAAGACACTCTACACACCTATTCTGTGATTACCAAGGTCTACTCTAGTCTGGTTTTTTTCTGAATTCTCACAAATGAAGTCTGAGCTCCCAAATGCTAGGCTCTGCTCACAGGGCTATTTAATCGCCATGGAGTGGGAAGGGAAGGTACCCAGCCCCCTTCCTTCAGGATATGTGCTTACACCAACCACTCATCATGATGACGACCTTCTGGTTTCCCCTCTTTGAGTCTCCACATGTTAACACATGCCTTTAACACAAGAAGGAAACATCTCAACATATAATCCTTTGTGCATTTCTTTGGCAAATGGCAGAGGTAGGTTTGAACTTCCCAGGTGAGAGTTACAACCTAAGAGCCATCCATGCTCAGTTTTATTGGAGTTGTAGACACAGGGGAAAAGAATTCCTTTCCGGGACCCTTCCTACTATCTAAGCCAATTTAAGTGCCTGAGGCTGGTCCTGAGACCATTCCAAAACACATCCCTGTCTCGAACACTTTAATCGAGCTCGAGGCAGTCCTCAGCTCACTGTGGGAATCTCTTCAGAGGGTTCACTCTTCCTGTACAGTCTGGTGTAACACAGCATTCTGAATCACACTTCTAAAACAAACAAAAACCTTCTAGATGTTGCCAAATCCACAAATCCTCGATCAGATTTGATCCTAAATCCCAGTTTCGTTCACACAAAATTGGATTGCTTTCAAACAGCCTGAAAGCCTTTAGTACCCACCAGCTCCAAAGAAGAAGCAATGCTCTGAAAAAAATCTGAGGCCACTCTGAAATTTCAAGTGACCACAAGGTAACACCAGAAGCTACTATTTTTAAGTGTCTTTTACCCCATCTCCTCCTATTCTCTGTCTCAAAGAACAAACACCTCAGGGGTGGTGGTGTGAATTTTGACATATATGGAAAGAGATTTGGAAATTAATATTCTTCATACCTTGTGAATAAAGTAGCTGCTTGTTCCATAAACACATACTATTAAAATTTTGTTAGCCATCTGTTAATCATCTCTTCCTTGTATAGTAATTAAGACATTCTGCTGTCAAAGAATAATTTTTTAAAAAAATCTTTGAACTGTTATTATTGAACATAATTTGCACAGTTTTTGAGACAGTTTGAAACACCAGATTTCAAAAAAACCCCCTGAATACTAACCTACTATTGTAAAGCAATGTATAGCTCAAGAGTGACAGTAACTTGATGTTTTTATTTATACTTTTTCTTTCTTCCACTTTAATTTTGACAAGTTCAACTTATCTTTGTTTTAAAAAAAAAGCGGATGGTCACATGCAGATCACATATATTATTCTTGCAGCAATGTCCAGCTTCTTTCTACTGTTTTTGCCAGAATTGATTTTGGAGCAAAAGGGTTTACTCAGGTATGGTACTTACAGAACAGTCACAGTAAGCCAAACTCTGCTGGGAACAACAGCTCCGTTTTCTTGTTGCAAATAAAGAATATATCATACAAAGACAGATCTGCTCATATGGTATTTGTTAGAATAAACCATATAACTTGCCTGACTGAATATAAATTACAGAAAATATGCTGGCAGGGAGAACCACAGCACAGAAAAATGGTAACATATAAAGGTTACAAAAAATGAAAAAGGAAGTTAAAATAACAAAGAATCATGGCTGGGCTACTTTATCTTTAAGAGGAACTTTCAAATTCTAAACCGGCAGGACTACTTCAGGTATTCCCAAACTGGAGCTATCCTCCTTGGAATTAAATAAAAATATAAATTATCTTTGTTCCACCTATATGCAGTTCAGGTTTTCTTGGATAATTATGGAAGACAACAGGATCAACATGCTTACATTGTGAAGCTTACCAGTAAAGCTTGGCAGAGATGGAAAATGTTTTTCTTTCTCCCTCAACATTTACAACTCTGTCATTAGATCTAGAAACTGGAATGCCAGCCAGAAACTGGAATTAAAATAAGCCTACATCCTCATCACTCTACTCCTTCATATAGCCTAAATCTCATCCCATGAGAGCATGCCAAAGGAAACAAGGAGTATCTCTAATTCCAGAGACAGACCCTCATGACCAGGGAATCAATCTATTAGTTTACTACTGCTTATCTTGACAAAGGCACTCATTGCAAAGCAAAGCCTCAATCTCTTACCTTAAACAAAAAAGACATCAAGAAGCAAATGCAACTCCCAGTTATTAACACCCCTCTGTGACTGAAGTTCGTGGGGAAGCTTCGACATGCACAGGTTTGAAGAGCTGAACATGAAAATACACAAGCACTAGCAATTCTTACAATATGCAGAAAAAAAAAATCCCACAAAGCAAGAGTGATCAACTACCTCAATTCTGGTAAGAAAAGGTAACTGGAGCATTCCTAGACTTGGCTGTCGAGGAAAAATATCCCTGGTTTTAGCCACCCACCTTTCACCAACACAACCTCTGCCATACAGGAGCAGTACCTCTGCTGAGGCTCAAAGGATAGTCTAAGATGAATGTTAGGATATGCCTAGGAAAGTACAGACTGCTCACACTTGCTTGATGCAAATGAAAACAAAGCAAATGTAGGTCATTTGGCCCACTTTCAGTCATACTGTGAAGTATCCCAGAATTATTTGAAAGCCTTGTTCAGCCCATAGTAAGGCAAACCCTCTGCCTACACTTTCAAATAATATTACAGTAATTTTCATTACTTGTGTGTATAATCAAAAAAAAGAAGCATTAAAATTTAGGTAGTTTGGTGTTTAAAACAACTGTAAGTTGTGCATGTCAGCAGATGAAAGCACATGGCCTTTCGTGGGAATTTCCATCTGACACCCAAAACATGCAGAAGGAAAGCCCTCAGCTTTCAAAAGTAGGCTTTGACACTACCTGTAAGAACCAACAAAAAGTTGATCAGCAAATATCTAAGTGCTTATCAACAGACCAATTTTCCTGTCAAGTTCAAATGGAGCAGCTCTGGAAGGAATGTGTCCATAATTATCAACACTCAAGCAGAACACACAGATTTCTGCAAAACAGATGGAAACGTACATGAATCGTCATGAACCCTGAAGTAAACAAATGTGCATTCCTAAAGAGTACATCATCAACTCTGAATTGATAAAAATACATAAATGCTTCAAAGCATTTTCAAAGCTTAAAGAAAAACTGTTCTGTTATCTTGCTGAAGGGTCTCAAAGGCATTTTAAGTTGGACTTCCTTATCAACCCCAGTCTTACTGTAAAACATGGAATTTAATCCAAGGGCTAAAGCTTTGCTCATGTGATTTTTTTTTACATTCTTGTGTATTCTTTCTTTAATTTTCTGGAGAAAACCTTCTTAAAGAGGTTGTGCTGGGACACAGCCCAAATGTAAAAGTTTCCTCAAGATCTCCAGAGATGGAGAATGAGAACTATCTCAATGTATCGACTACCAGTTACAGTGGTTCACAGTCAGACTTTTAGCTACACAGACTGAGAACAGCATAAACGAAATCAAATGTGTCATTCCATAATAAAAGATGTAAAAATACTTAAAAACATCCACCCCTCTACTCACCCCCTAGGCAGTCAGTACTAAAATCACCACCATCCTTCCAGCCATAGTAAATTTAAGCTTTAATGCATTTTCTCTTCTTCATTTTAGATCAGTGAAACACTCCATAAAAACTGCTGGCTTTCCAAATTAATGCAGCTATTAATCATTGCCTATTTTTCTGCTGTATTGCAATGCATGCTTTTCTAGTTGTAGCAGCTATGGAAGTCTCAGAATCTTCCATTTATATTATATGAAGAAGTAAAACAAAAAATTAAGCCATTAATTTCTAATTTGAAAAGTGATCTCCACAAAAGACCAGCTGTGTCCCACATTATGTTAATCAATTTTCCCCCTCCTCCAAAACAATTACACTAATTAATAAGCTGCAGGAAGAGCAATGAAAGCGAGGTAAATGTTCTGTAACACGTTTGACTTCAGTATATGACTTTTTTTAAAAAAAATTCCTCATACAACCTTTTAACAGCTACTGCTCTATTTGTATTCTTTTTACTTAGGTTTATAAGAAAAAGCTTTCAAAAGCAGAAAGAAAGGCCTCCTCTGAACTGCCCAAACTGAACAGCTATTATTTGTGCACCTGGTAACTAAATGTTACCATAACCTGGTAATATGTTTTTATATGGGTGGATATTAACTTGCTTCCTTCTGTAGAACTGGTAAAAAAACCCCAAAGACAAACAAAAAGAAAAGTACAGAAAAATCTCCATGGTTCATACTGTGACTTTATCACCTCTAGTCATGTAAACAGACTATTTTAAAGATTCTAACTTATTGTGCTGAAGTTTTCTAAGCCTGCCAATTCTGAATGTGTAAGTGATGCAACTGAAACTCAGCTAGTAGGAGTACAAAAGCAATGCTCCACCTTTCCAATGAACAATGATGGCATCCGTATCACACTTCCAAAGACCAAATTCTTACTCTTGCTTGAAAAAAAATCAAACTTATTTTACTACAGATTAACCTGAATAAAAACTAAAGATTCATCAACTCTAGTAACAAGGATTCTTATTATTTTCACGTCTACTTATCTCTGACCATATTCTAATCACAATTATAAGCCAGTATGAGAACTGGTCAGTACCAGTGAAGGGTTTTGAAGGGCTATTCTGCAAGTGTTACAAATCACTTAAGTGATTTCAGCCTAACCATAGAAAGGCACAGCCTCTGTGCAGCAAGGACAATGCCCTCAAATTGATTACTTGGCTGTTCCTTTTTTTAGAAACTGAAAGAGAATCCATCAAAGTCAAGCTGGAGCCTAACTCAATCTAATCTCTCAAATCAGAGTGGAGTCAACAATCTATATGCCACAATTAAGAAGTTCATCACATAATAAATACTGCTAGCAAATCTATCCAAATCAACAGTAATGCTAACAACCAAAAATATTAAGCACAGCACCTATCTATAGTAAGAGGGGCCCCCTAACCTCACCCACACTTCTTATTCTAAGCTTCAGCAAACAAAGTCATGTAAGTAGATACACATGTACTACTAGACACGGAGGAAAATGAGAAAAAAAAGAAATTCAACACATTTAAGAAAGGTAAAGTCACATTAACATAAAATTACAATGACATCTTCTCCAAAATTACTATTTTCTAGGCACAGGACAGCAGATATTCAAAGATAATGTGCTATTCATCGTACCTCTACAGCAGAAGCTGATGAATGTAATGATTAGTAAGTTTCTGATTTAAGCTCGCCATCCATAAATCAGCATGGGCTAGTCATAACAAACCTTACAGACTGGACATAAAAAACCCCTGGATTTTAAGGACAGAGGTTTTGAAACAACATTTCCATCTGAGTAGTACACAGAAACTAAAAGGAGCTTAAGCAGCATGTGTCAGAGAAATCACTCATGGTTGCCTCCAGTAACACGGAGATTAACTCAATGATCCAGGTGAAAGGCACTCCAACTTCTATGTCCAAAATTCCTCAAGACTTACAGAGCTATGGATATGTTTCATAAAAAATGAAAGCACAACATGGATAGTGAAACTTGTGCTTTTCCCCAAACATTTTGCCTTCACTTTCTAACTATTCCCTAAATCCTTACTTGATTATCTTTCCATTTTCTCTCATACATCTGCATGTACTTTAAGGGCTGAGGAACAAAAGAAGTATCTACTCATACTTCAGAAGCCATTCTTCTAGGACAGTTTGCAGTAAGCAAACAGGCTGTACCTTCACTTGTGCACTCTAAATGCACATCAGACTCCAGGTATTAATCTAGAGTCACTGATTTCATTTTTAAATTGTACACCTCTCCAAAAAAATGATGTAAGGAGCAGAATGGCTTGAGAGGCCAAAAGTATCCTTATTGTGACTTGCAAAGTTATATAAGTTACTTACATACTACAGTGACAGGCATCTGAGAAATGTCTGTTAGAAAGATTACATAAAAGTACATATGACAAGCCAGCCCGTGTGCAGCAAATACAGAGTTAGCTGAACTGGAAGAGTCAACCTCAGACTTTATTTGGTACATTCATGCATTTAGTATGTGCTGTCTTCAGGAAAAGGGTGGATTCTGTTTGTGGATCTCCAAAAAAGGCAGTTTTACCACTATTTCCCCATTCCACACAGAGAAGAAAGAAGCTCTCCCTGGGTTACTGCCAGATCAGTGAACAGACACACTCTTTTATTAAAAAAATAAAGTGTTCTATATTCTGATGTTGGCTCCAACTGCAGTTGTCCTTTGTCACTTGTCATGCTGGATGACTTAATACTCTCTAGCCAGGGTAGAACACAAATACATTCCTAGCTGCAGTAACAAATGACATAATTAGCTCTGCTTCCCTCTGCTGAGTTGTCCCACTCCATAATCTGCACTGGCTTTTCTCTGCTCCCACATACAATTAACAGAAAGGATATACACAGATAAAGCTTTTACATGTAGATACATAACCTGGGATGCTGAAAACAATGTCTCTCCTGAAGCTGTACCTATTGGGCCATTTGGTAGCTGTCAAGATAAAACATGAGAAGCACTGTATGCAGGATTTATACTAATGATATCAAAACCAACTCCAGAAGTCATACCCAAATATAATGCTGAAGAGCAACATACCCTTTCACTTGCACTTACAGAAATTTGACTGAAGACAGCTTGATGCTTGAGCTTGTATCCTCAAAACTCAGAGCTGAAGCAGTCTCACATAAATCCTGCCCTGTTAGATTTACCTCAAAAAAGTATGTTGTAAATTCTGTAAGTTTTATTACTGAAGAGCTTAAATGATGAAATAATATGATAAAAGTGCTATTGAAAACAAGACACTACACAGTATCCTGCAGAGTTCAGCTCTTACTGGTTAAAAATGTTTTAACCCAATATAAACATTACATTAGTGCTCTAAAATATGTTTAGGTATT
Organism: Ifrita kowaldi; assembly: GCA_013398055.1. Lineage (NCBI taxonomy): Eukaryota > Metazoa > Chordata > Aves > Passeriformes > Cinclosomatidae > Ifrita > Ifrita kowaldi. Next base: position 132,262 of record VZRS01001762.1, on the reverse strand, counting down.
TATTTTGTTTATGCCTATAGTCTAATATAGCATCATAAATATATTTTATGTATTATTATTTCCTATACTCAGTTCACACATGGAGAAAAAAACCAAAATATAAAAATTCACTAGTCTGAAGTTATTAATAGCTCTTATAATCTGAAATACAAATAAGTATAAGAATTACTGCTTGGATGATCCAGTGGTCCCTAAAACCACCAAAACCAATATAACCGTGTCTGCATATTCACTAGACACTAAAGTAAAAATATATGAGAGGTTAATTTGTAAGAAGCACAACAAAAACATGGGGTCTGAATTCCTATTAATTTGCTGAGAGGTGAAAAATACAGAAGTTGTACCTTATCACACAAAATTAACATTGTTAAAAAAGCACAGATCAAGTAACTCCTAACCTGAACACTGTTACTAGCCTGTAAGAGAACTGCTTACAAAGTATTGTAATCCTCCACTGTTAAAAAATATTCAGAGATTCTCAAGAACTAGAAAACAACATTTTTTTGTCTGTTCTTCAACAGGAGAGTAGAAAAAGCAAGTTCTCTTTTACCTCTTACTACATACAATGAACAGTTGAACTATAAGATCACCTGTTACAAACAGTCCTCTGCTATTTAAAGTAATTCATTACATTTGACACAATCAATAATTTTTTGACTGTATTATGTCTTGTGTACAACCAAGTGTATGTGTAACTTTGCAGGATCGGGGCTCACTTCTAACTGCTGTGCAACAGCACAAGCACTGAAGATACAACAACAACAAAAACACACTGCAGATTTAAGAGCAGATGCTACTTTTCATTTGTAAATAACCCTCCCCCGTACTTAAGCCACGTAAGATCTACAGTCACTATTTTTGATTATATTGATAACAATTATTATAACATACACCCTACATATTACGTGCAGGTCTAAAGCCTCTGGAAAGCAAGAAGCAACTTGTGGAAAACAGTTAAGAACATTTGAAATCAAACTAGATAAAAGTGACCTTATTTCAAAATGTTTTTTCCATATAAAGTCATGTATAAACATGTACTGCAAACATACCTGTTCTCCAGCTACTGTAGGTATTACTGTCTAATAACCAAAGACAATACTCTTAGATGTTTGCCTTCTATGCTTTTCTTTATTAGAAAAATAAATGCTGTAATTTTGTTCCTTCTCATAGCTTCAGGAATCTTACCTATTTACTGGCATGCTGCCCTAGCTAAATGATGAATCCTGCCTATTGCTTTTCAAATGCACCAACCTTCTCAAAAACACTGGATGGTGTCATCAAACAAAACCTGATGTTCTGAATGATGGTGTCCGTATGCCTCCAGCGTCTTCTATCATGGCGCAGCCAGGCCTGAACAGCTTCATACAGCTCTATCTCTGGAAACCTGCTCAGATGATCATTATCCAAGTAAGACATGAGCTTCTCAAAGCTCAGATATGAAAGGAAGTCAGGTCTGGACATGAGTGGCACAAAATTCTCTAGCAGAAAGGAATCCAATTTTTCCCTGACTCCTTCGATGTTTACACCAAAATCATCCAGAAGTCTCATAATTTCTGCACAGTTTTCTAAGCAGATTTTAGCTAAGAGAAAAGAGCAGCAAAACTTTACCACTTCTATAAGCTGGACATACATGGCAGCCTGAAGGATTTCATGAACAGTGTTCATACTCAGTTCAATAGTTCCATAGTACATGAATTGAAGGACATGACTGAAGCCTGTAGCTGTCAGACCTTTCAAATGGATTTTGTCCTGATCTCGTTCTCGCATGTCAGCTGTGAACATAATCCTGAAGTAATCACTCTGGGTGGCAAGCAGTGCTTTATGGGCCTGAAATTGGTGGTCTTCAATGACAAGTGTGACATCAAGAAGCAATCCCTCCTCATACAGTGCTCTGAATCCTGCAGAGACACTGGTGTCATGGATGGAGGAGCTAAACCCTTCCACGTCCCCTGCCATGAATCACCTGGGGGGAAGAAGAAAAAATAAAAAATAAAAATAAATCATAATTTCTAATAACATATTACAAGCTCTTCCTGACCAGATAAATCCTAACTCAGATTGCTTTGATTAGGGCTTAAAAGTCTTCACCATTCTTTTTGTTTTCTCTCTGGTTCAAAAATCAACTTAGGAAACAACTTAAAACACAAACTTTAAATATTTCTCCCCCAACCAAATATTCTCACTTTAAAGACAGGGTAATGAACAAAAATAACTATGTAACACTGCCAAAATGATTCCTTACTCCAAGTTAATTCATGGTCATATAATGAACTAAAAAGGTTGTCATGTTTTTTTTCCTCTCCCTTCCAATCTTTCTAAAGAATTTATCTCAGGGGAGCAATAGAACACCCACTCATGAATAGCAAAGGTTTTAAAAAGGAAGCCAAATTTCCTTAACTTCAGAAACAAGCTTCAGTAGATCTGCACATGCTATGATCTCAAAAACAAAAAAAAACAAACACAAAAAAACAAACAAAAAAAACAAAACAAAAAAGCATTACGTTTTAAAATCTATGTCAAATTACTCAAAAGTTATTTGAAGGAAAATGAACATTTTCAGAGATACCATTTGAGATTGTGTGCTTCACTTCTCATGTAAAAACACAGTCCCATCATGTTCCCCCCTGTTTCTTACTTCAGTGATTAATATTAGATTATGAAATTCATGAAGTACAAAATACTAAGGCAATAAGAAGCACTGACAGGAATAGGTCACAAAAAATAATATTCTGTATAGTGGGCTTAGTGAAGCTCAATTGCTCATTAAGCACTTGCAGATATAGCGTTACTTACATGCAAGCTATAATTAAACTGCAAATAAACCAAAAAGAACTCTAAGAGTAGCAGGGTCCTACCCTGTCAAAGTCAAAAGATAAATATTCAATAATCAAAATAAAAACCTATTCAAAATTCAGAAATTTCTCAAAATGTCGCTCAACTTCCTTGGGTTTATGTAGGGTGAAGTTGCACAAAGCAGCTTGAACCAATTAACGATTCATCAAAGGACAACAGCACACTCCATTTTCCTTCTCTGTCTCATGCTGGGACCTGAGCTCCTGCTGCCTACTTTGAGCCATTTTTGGGGTTTATTTGGCTTCTCCAGAAAGTCCATTCAACTCATAAACATGACTAAAAAATACACTAAGAGCAGGGAGGGACAGACGTGAAAAAGACACATGACACAAACATGACCACCCCCACTCCCCAGGATACACAAAACCTCAAAACTAGAAATCTTTCTGCTTCCCAGTGAGCTGACTTCTGACTTGACACTGTAGGGTTTGGCACAAGAACCAACGTGATGCAGAGGGCAGGACGCACACTTAAGCAGGAAGACAGAGAAAGAGCAACAACTTCCCTATTTGACATTAAGTTACCATTGGAATTGGTTCCTCTTCTTTTATTCCTCTTCATCCCGCCTTATATTACACTCCAACTTTCCCTCAGATATTTGTTGCATTTAACTCTGAATTTCCTATAACAAGTAATGCTAATAATGTTTTGGTACTGGTAACCCATATGAAAAGCTAAATAATACCAACAATTAGAAAAACCTGCGGATCCTCAACATCATAAAACTTCACACAAGTATATGGATCCAGAAGGGACTCTAGGGCGGCCCACGTTTCACAGCCTCAGAGAGCAGTTACCACTTACCCCCACTTTCTCAAGCAGCACATTCTGGCTGCTTCCATTTTAACAGGAATGCATTTTATTAGACTCATCAATGGATAATCATCTCCTCTCCTTCACTCCTCAGCACTGCCCTGGAAAACCAAACTGGAGATACCCTTTGTGCAAAACTAATCTGGTGAGTGGGTGCTTGTAGCCACACCTCATGGAATTAGCACCACTCCCACACCGTTGAAGTCTAATAATGGGTTCTGTGCAAAATAAAGTCAATGCTGGGAGTGCTCGTTACAATTAAGGCTTCTCACAAAATTCAAATTCCTGAAAGTAAGAGCAGGAGCACAACAACAAAGATGACAATCCAATCACTTTCTCACCAGTATCCATGATAGCACCTTCCCCTCAATGTCACTGAAGACAAAGAGAAACATGCAAACTGCTCTGGAACCTCATATTGTGAAACTCTTATTCCTCAACATCAAATGCCTACCAGGAAGAAAAATTACCATCAGATATTTTTCTTAGTTGTTGTAAATTCGTACACAAAAGCAGATGAGGAAAGAAGCACTTCACTAACTCTTACCACCTCAAAAAGAAGCAACCAACTGAAGAGGAAGCATAGAGCCTGACTTTACAGGATTTTGCTTTCTAATTGCATTTCAGATACCAAATAAATAGGTAAGCACCAATATTAGCTTTTTTCCTTCTTTCATTGGAGCACTTGTAATTCCCCTCCTCCCATCCCCAGTTCTCTGATGTTTAATAATAGCTGAGCTCATACCTCACTCTTTCCTGTTCAAGAGATTTAATGATCACTTGCCTTTAAATGGGCCACTCATCTTAATAAAATATACAGACTTGAAACAACTCTCACTGCTGTCTGAAATCAGCCAAGAGGTTCAGTGGTTACAAGGACTCTCAGACAGTAAAACTGTGCAAGTTACAGTGCTTTAGGAGACCAACTAAGACTTGGCTCAGCGTCAGTTCCACGATCAGGGTTAAAAAAGGGAAAGGACAGTTGGAATTTGCAAATGTGAGAACGAGAACAGAATAACACAATGGTATATAGGGGGGAGAAAAAGACAAAAATGAAGCAACATTCCCCAGATGGCTAAAGCAATATATATTCATCTGGAAATAATGGGATATCCCATCACACACACTGAAAGGATTTCTTCAAAAGAGCATGTGCATTACTGTATACCTGAACAACACAGAAAAGCCACAGCAGCAAGCTCCAAATACACAGTAGCTTCTTTGCCCTTTCCTTGAGAAAGACAATTACATTATGGGTACTCCACAAATAAAATGAGAGAAATTAACTTGTACACAGGATGGCCCTAAAAGAAAGACCTCTTTCACCACCCTCAAAGAAGCAAAAAGGAAAAGCTGGCAAGTGAAGTTAAGCAAAGACACATGGTAGATGCACCTCCAGTGCTGCTTTTAAGGATCAAAACAAGTAAATCATACTCAAAAGAAGCAAACAAAACCCCAAAACAAACAAAACCCACATACAGAAGCTACAAACAAACCAAAACACAAGCAAACCTCCCCCCCCTACTAAACCAGCACTAGAGAGTACTGGGCAACTGGCTCTAGGTGGCCCTGCAGGTGGCCCAGATGACCTCCTGAGGTCCATTATAACCTCAACTACTCTGTCAATCTGTGATTGTGTTGCTTTTACACAGACATTGCACCGATGTGGGGATTTTTTTTGCGACCTCCTTTTTAATTCTGATTAAATATAAATAAGACAAATATACATGCAAAAAAATTAATCATTTATATGTTACTATCGTTCAAATTTTTAATCTAACAAGGCAGGAATCACTGAAATATTGAGAAATAAAACCCACCTGTGTTTATGGAACACCTTTTAGGGTTCCAATTTTATACATCTCCCTACAACTGGCTATTACTTAAAAATATTTAAAACTCTTAGTCAGCCACAAATCTCCACAAGGGTAACAAAGTGGTCAACACTTGGAAATTATTATTTCTGAATGTTTTAAAAATGTGGGTGTTTAAGTCACTTAATCCTTCTTTTCACATTCCTGCTGATACTGCTTTTAGAAAATCTACAGTTTTCAACATCAAAATATTTTTCCTCCAGCAGCGAGCATTTAATGGATTATTTAAATAGACACAAAACCAGTAAGACTTCTCCTTACACCATCTAAAGAAGCTTCAGAATTCTGTGAGTGAAAAGCAAAAGGACTACTTGTCTTCCTGTATTAAATAAAAGGAGTAAATATCCTTTTTTTGGCATAAAGCCATATACATGATCAGCAGATAAAATTTTCTTTAAAACAAAAAAATATATCACCAGTGCAAATACACAAAGGTTAAAATACTGCAAAAACTGGGAAACTAGATAATTAAATGCATATTATGCTTAACTGGTAAAAATCTTCATTTATAAAGCTAACATCCTCCGTCAAAAGCAAATAGCAATGTGGTAGTTCAAACATTAAAAAAAGCAATACAAAATACTTTCAAACGAAGTAATTTTTCTAAAGCATAGCTATGCCATTCCTCCCACACACACACTTGCAATCTTTGATGTAATTCTATGCACTATTCAAATGCTGCAGTTATTTCCCAGAGGACAATACCTAACAATTTTTTTTCTCATCTTTTCAATAAAAATGGAAAATTCAGTTAGATTTTCTTCATGCATGCAAATCACAGCAGCACACTTAATCCGAAGGAAGACACGGAGCCTGCAGTGGTCTATAGGAAAACTGGAACAAAAAAATTCCAATGTATAAACAATGAAGGGGAGGTGGGGGGCAATCTAAGCTGACATTCATTATTGTTCTGCACATATTAGAGCTGATCAGGGTAATGCAGCACAGGAAGTAAGACTCTGCTGAAAAGTCAAAAGAGAAATACATTTAACCTTATTAGCTGTTCCTGACATTTTTTCCTCTTTTAGCACATAATGCATTAGAGTCTATAGTGCTGTGACTGTAAAACCACTTGCTTGGAACACTGATTTCTCATCTTTATTCTGCAGATCTAATAAAAGTCTGAAAACCCTACTCCAGACTGCTTTTTCTTGCTAAACAAGGAGAACCTTCTTTCCTCAGGGTGTCTGAGGCTCTTAGTCACCAGCAGAAGACATGGAGTCTAAATGCACTGGCTATTGAGAAGCAAGTTATAGAATACCTGCTTTTGACTCATGCCCTCCTGGATTTAAAATCTCTCCAAAAGCAGTACTACCTGAAAAAGGGCCCCTTGAGTATGTGTCTTTATGTAATATGTAAGCTTATATGCATTTTCTAGGGACAGAAATGTATTGTTCTAGGAAAGTATTGACAATACCAAGTCTAGCACACCAGCTCAAAGGAAAATTTCTGCTTTCCTTTACTGTTGTTCCTTAGTAACACATTCGGGATGCTGAGACAGAAGCAGCAAGTTTCGTTTTGTTTACTGATTATGGAGTACTTGTTCATTTTACCTAGCCCATAGATATTCTAAGAAATTACCTTTGTGAACACAGCTGAACAACCAATTTTCACATCATAAAACAGTATTATCTGTGAGTTTTACCAGAAGATATTTCACCAGACACACAGAACTATGTTTTGGTTACACAAAGTACTAAAATAGAGCTTAAAATTCAATAATCTCTTCCGTCCACCAAATACATGTATTTAAATGTGAATTTTAAAGCCATTATGCATGCTTTATCTGGCGAGGTGCACAGCAAAGGCTGCCTGGAGCAGAATTCTTTGACCCTAGTTTTGTTAACATGCTTCTCTGCAGGAATAGGACATTTCTCCATAGTCAAATGTTATACACACATATGAAAATACAATACAACAAGTATTCGAACACACAAGCAAACATTCACAACTGCACACATGGCTGAAGGCTGGGCCTTTGAATGCAATGTACTGTTCTGAGTAAGAATGCAATTATAACATACACAATATAAATAATTTATCCCCCAAATTAAACCTTTGACACTGAAAACATTATTTTGTCCACCATTTTTGTCATAATTTCCCACTAACAGCAACAGAAGGAGTGATGTGATGTGGGATAGATCAATAACCAGTGGGTATCAAAACTTTCTGCTGCCACAATTGCAAATGTAGGGAACAAAGAAATACATCCAGTTTCCACATGTTTTACCTAAAATGCCTTATCATTAATACACTAAATTTGGGAAACAATTTACCTTAAACTATTGGTATGTTCATATTTAAGACTTCACCCAATCCATCTTGAGAATTCCAAAAGCACTGGATTACTTGAGAGGCAAGAAGTTAGGATCTTACCAATCACTGCCAGTCAGAGGAACCAGACTGCCGGAACTTCAGAAATTAAAACTTGGCTACTCTTGAAAGCTGTCCACACTCCATTTCTTAGGGGCACAGAGCCGACCAGGACAGCTCTGCTGCAGATCTCTGCCCATGCTGCTATCTGGGAGCAATCTGCATCAGTTCATAGCAACAGTGGCACTTTGTATCACTGCTCTCTGAGGTCATTAGGGCTGTGCCAGAAACATCAGAACTAGTTACAACCAAACCTACTAAAACTCAGCATGGATTGTGCCTCAGCTCAGTATGGTTACTCTTCACTCTAAGCGTGCCAGAACCTGTAACTGCTCTTCACAGACACTAAGATAGCTTGAACTATCTGTCTAAAAGGTCACTGCATCACAACACCTGTACAGAAAAACCTGCTCCCAAACACAGAGTTAGCTCAGCACAATGCTCTTCCAATTGCATTTACTGATATCAAACAGGTGCCCTGTATAAAATAGTTGACACAGCCACAAAAATGAGCATTGTCTTTAACTGGAAAAACTTGTATTACTAATATCTAAAAGTTAAACGATGATAGTGTTGCAAACTACAGATTTGCCACTGCTCTCAAAGTGGACAGGACTGCTCTATCCTGAGTGATTACAGTTCTTATAAAAAAAAATATATATATATATTTGTGTCTTATAGAATGATTAATCTTTTCAAATGTAAGAAAAAAGTATGAATAAAGCGTGATTTTCTCACTGTGAAGATATTTATTAAGAAAATTATAATGTATTTTATACAGAAAAGTAGCAAGTTAAGTATCTGTTAGTGACAAAAAGTCCTTTGACTTATTACAAATTTTTAGCATAATAAGAAGGGAATGAGCTACAAGTGCTCATATATAAACTATATGAGTAAAAATATTTTAAATCTAAATTAGGTTTGCTAAACTACCCCCTCCATTTGCCTTTTTGTTATCTGTATCTTTATTGCTAACTTAGGAAACACTCCTAGCATTTCCTGAGAAAATTACATTAATTGTGCCCTTTGTTTGAGACACACAGGTTTTGACCTCACTGCCAAATGTCAAACTCACTTGTCAGAAACACAGAAATCTCAAACACATTTAATTTCTATGCCTATCCCCCAAACTGGCAGCTAGATGAATGAAAAAGGTCTGATGTCTCCAGTGTGAGCTCAATGGTTATCTGCTGTGCTCTGCTTACTGAAAGGCAAATCAACGCATGTGTAGATGCAAACCAGCCACAGGGTATAATTAAGGAAAGTGAAGGGAGATGAGTGTCAGTAGGAAAGTTCATAGGACATGTGGTAGAAATTAAACACGTTTGCTAGGTGTTGGAAGGGAAAAGACAGGAAGTATGTTGCTGCATGGTGGTAAGCTCAGGGGATCTGAATGTGAACTGGGGCAACGGTGGTGCAAGAGCTGGGTTATCCTAGGGGCAAGTATACACAACAAGTCCACAGGAAGCCAGACTTCAGTAGTTCTGTCCTTTTATCCAGTAACAGCTTTACGATTCTCCTATTCCTCTTCTAAATGTGGGGGAGAAAAACCCAAACCCCAAACAATAAAAAGGCAAGAACTTTAAATTTTTAACTGACGTTTCAGTATTCACCAAATAAATCAAAGCTCTAGTACCAACCCTGGGTCAGCTACGATGGGGGAGAAATGGCCATTTTCGGGGCAGGAACTCAGATGACCTATTTCAATCTGTCTGCTCGCACGCTCAGCCCCGCTCCGCGGTGAGCGGAGCTCGCAGGCCGAGGTCCCCGGCAATTGGGGCCGACAGGCCCGGGGTCCACGACGTGCGGCCGCAGGAACCCGAGGGGCCCGGCGGGGCTGCGGTCGCCCCGAACCCGCCAGGCTTTCGGTGCGCCCGCCCGGCGCGGCCGTGCCCGATCCCCGCTCCAGCCCGCCTGCTCCC
>VZRS01001762.1:88968-122330 GCA_013398055.1 Ifrita kowaldi | reverse complement strand
GGGCGGGGGACCCGGGGCAAGGAACGGGCACCGGCACCCCGGCACCGCCCCGGGCCGGCCCCGCTCGCCAGCCCCCGCCCCGTGCGGGCTCAGCCAGACGCCGGAGCCCCGGCACGCCCCGAGAAGCATCATCTGCGTCCGGCCCGCGAGGACGCGCATCCACACGCGTCCACTCTCGGAGCGTCGGAGTTGCGCTGCTCTCTCCCACCCCGCTGCCTCCAGGCTATCGCCCCTTTCTCCGAGGCTATGGCAGCTGACCGGTGTAGCGCTGCATCCCGGCCCGGGCTACAGCAACCCCTGCTCGGTGCCGGCTGAGCTCCTCCTCGGCCACCGGCCAGCCGCAGGTGCTGCGGGCTGATCCCAGCTCCCTGCTCTCCGCAGGCTGCCGTGCCAGCCGCCGTGGGAACCGGGTCACCAGAGCCCCAGGGGTCAGGGACGGCAGCCGCCGGCGCTCAGTGGAGCAGCCCCTGAGCAGCAAACAAACCGCACACAGCCCTGGGTGGGATGAGCAGGGCTTTGCCTCAGTACAAACATCACCCCTTTGCTTTCACTATTTTGCCTTTGCCTGGCAAACTCTGATTTATTGTAAGGGATTAACTAACCTACGTGGACCTTTGGTTTGCCACTACCACCCCCAAACCATTTGCTACCCTTCTACGCACCTCCCTGTCACCTTCTATGTCACTCGCTGCTTTAAATAGCAGGCCACAGGCTGCCATCCTCTCCCTGTTTACTGCTGTTCCCATCCCCTTCACAGCCTATTTTCAGTCTCCCATTACCACCCTCTCCCCATTCTTGATTTATAAAACAAGTGTACCTTCTCTATAGCTGCCACCCCCAGGCTGAATGTCTTTCCCACCTTCCAAAGCTCCACACAATGAACCAGCTATTCCATGCGGTGTTTCACAAAGACTTTCCAATGCTATTCCCACTCTGTTCAACTGCCCACCTACTGCTCCCTCCTGCTACAATCAACCTCCCATTCACTCCTTCATGGCCAGACCTCTCTCGACTTGGCAACATATTACTATTCCATCTCACTCACTCAGGCAGTAAATTTGCCCCATCTCCCCAGTCACTGTTATAAAACCTGTTACTTGTGCACTTATTGTGAAACAACTGGCCTTCACAGACTGACCCTACCAAGACAGCAGGTGTTCCTGCCACCTATGTCTCAAAGGAAGGACATTCCCTCCCTTTTCCGTAAGGTACATCTGCTGCAGCAAGCATGTACCCACCCATATCTAATGCTTCAACAAAGAAAAATGAGTAGAAACTAAGTTTCTATACACAGAAATGATACAACCAAAACTTCATGCATCCTTCTGCACTCCTCAGACTTTTGACCTTCATAGGTCAGCAAGGGTGGAAAAAGCTAAGCAAGACTTTTATGTTTTACCTGACTGATACAACCAAAACTTCATGCATCCTTCTGCACTCCTCAGACTTTTGACCTTCATAGGTCAGCAAGGGTGGAAAAAGCTAAGCAAGACTTTTATGTTTTACCTGACTGTCATTTTGCTGTCTGCAGTTTGTGGCAAGCTGAGGCGAAAGATGATCTTCAGGTGTCTTCTACACACTGTCACAGAAGAGGACCTCAAACCTAGCCACAAAACAAAACCACAACAGCTTTGACATTTAAAACATTTCAACATTTTAACGCACAAAAAAACCCCTCCTATCCCCTTCTCTTTCATACTGAACAGTTTGCTTCTACCGAAAAATCAAAATATGGTAATAATGTCTCAATTCTAGTCTCCTAAGTAAAATCAAATAAAATTAAATTTAGGCCTCTGAAAAGGACCACTGGTATCAACACTACCTTACTAAATATTAATTTAAATAGAGATTTCGGTTGACCCCTCTGATTTAGGCATCTGCACAAAGTCAGTGGCTAAGTAGTTACCTCTGGCTTAAATGAGACTATTGCAATGAATAAAATTCTGGATATAGTTTTTTGAGCTATATTAATACACTAGTTACCGTTTAATTATAATATTTTTAAACTTTATTTAATTCATACATACATGTACAATACACATATATTGACATATGACATAATGTCAACTCCTAGGAATGTTCTTTCATATTTTACTTGGGGTTGTTCAACCTGGACAAGAGAAGGCTCTGAGGAAACCTTATAGAAGCTTCCAGTGCCTAAAGGTGAAGGCTAGAAAATAAGAAGGCTAGAAACTGGACTTTTCACAAGGACAGAACAAGGGGGAATGGCTTTAAACTGAAAAAGGGCAAGTTTAGATTAAATGCTAGGAACAAAATCTTTGCTGTGAGACTGATGAAGCTCTGGCACAAGTTGTCCAGAGAAGCTGTAGATGCCCCATCCCTGGAAGTGTGCAAGGCCAGGCTGGATGGAGCTTTGTGCAACCTGGTCTAGTGAAAGGTGTTTCTGCCCACGGCAGAAAAATTTGAATTCAGTGATATTTGAGGTCCCTTCCAACCCAAACCATTCTATGATCCTACAATAATTAGACATTTGTAGGCTTTAGACTTTCCTGGGTTTTCTTTATACTACAAATACTTCCAAATAAGTGAATCAAAATAGCAAGAGTACTTCAGAATACGTAGAATTTACAATCTCATTGTCAAAATAGAAGCAACAGTTTGTGTATTTTTTTCACATTCCTGACAGGGTGTTTGGCAAGGATTAAGTCCTTTTTAAAGGCTGTTTCGAATGTGACAAAAACTGTTTCCGTAATTTGACACTACACTGCATTTATCGCATAATTTAAACAGCTAAGTAACTGCATAGTCCAGTATTTTCAGTTCATTTTCATAAAAGAGGGATTATACATGTGTGAACATCGAGGCAACTACAACCAAGTATTGCATCATGTTCCCACTACATTTCGTGTATCTCAGTTGTTTTTCCCAGAAGTGAGATATTTTATACAAAACTGAAAACACCATGTGGCCTGATAAAAGATTAGATATAAAAATTTATTTTCCAAACCAATGTACAACATGACTGGGTTGCAAGACAAGATACATTTTGTCATTGGCAACACCATCATAGATACTGGAAGGTTTCTTACAATGTGTTCCTGTTAATTTCTTCAGATCAAGAACACTGGCAATGGGTTTGCTCTAGGTATATCCAGCAGAACTCACTCCTAACTCTTGTATCAGGGAAGCACGGCAATAGTAGCATTTGTGAAAGTGGGAGGTTACAACCATTGTTCAACCAGGCATACCAGTTCCACACAGATTTCCATCATCATATTTCAATCACGTGGTTGTCTGCCCCAAACCTGCTTTTTTTGACCTGCAAAGGCAGGCAAAGTCTGAGAACAAACGTGTTTTCCAACAGACAAAACCACAGTTGAAAGCACAACGCACACACACATTTGAGATAACTGGTTACCTGCACTGAAACCTGTTTCTCTGACCACGGAGGAAATACTATCAGCAACATCCTCTGTGCCTTTAAGAGGTTCCCATGAAGAAGTCAGTTTGATTTCCGACAGGGAAGGGTTGGGAATTTCGCCTTTATTCCCTGGTGAACCTCTAAACTGGCTCTCGTCACTCGATTAGGGATTTTATTCAATTTTTAAAGCCTTTATGTCATACCCAACTCTGGAAACAGCAACTGTTTGGTGGGATTTTTACCTGTTTCGTACAAGACATTCAGGTTGTTCGTATCTTGGGGCAGCTCTCATATCCACATCGTCTCCCTAACAATAAGCGCCCAGGCTACAAAAGACAGTAACAAGAAAAAAGGTTGAAATTAGAAAGATCTTCTCACGCTGATGGCCAGCAGAGATTATAACACGTGTACGGTGACATGTTACTGTTCAAGCAGACACCGCGTTCGATGTGCACATTTCAGTACGCACACGGACATCGCGCTTCAGTCTTCTCTCCAGGTGCCTTTCTGCACCGCACCCCCTCGGCACCCCAAATAAATCCGCACAGCAACAAACCCCGACCACGGCACGAGCCTCCCGCCTTCGCTGTGTCTCCCAGCGAGCCCGGTGCCCGTCCCGCAGCCCCGGCGCTGTTTCGCACCCGCGCCGCACGGCACTAGCGCGGCGTCCCCGCGGGCCCGGGCNGCCACGCCGCGGGGCCGACCGTGACCTCCCGGCGCTGATCGCCGTTTTTCCTTGAGCTCGGTGTCCGCCCCTGGGCCGGCCGGTGCGGCGCCGTGGGCCGGAGGGGGCCAGAGGCTGCGGGCCGGCAGCGGCGGTGCCGAGCGGAGCCGGCGGTCAGGCGGCCGCGTGGGACTCCTCACTTCCTTCTCGGGCCAAGATGGCGGGGGACGAGGCGGGAGTGACTCTGGGGCAGCCGCATCTCAGCCGGCAGGATCTCGGCACCTTGGTGAGCGCCGCCCGCGGGGCGTCCAGGAGTGGGATCGGGCTCCCGGGGCTCGGCGGAGTCGCCCAGGGAACGGAGGGAGCGGGCGGGCCGCTGTGGGCGGCTGAGTGGGGGTGCGGCCCGAGGGGCTCCGAGCCTTCTGCGGGGCCCCACCACGGCTGGTGCGTGCTGAGGGGGCGCGGGAGGCGGCGGCGCCTCGGGGGACCGAGTTCAGCACGCTGGGACCGAGCTGAGGGCAGGGGGACGCGGGCGCGGGGCAGAGCAGCGGCGCAGGGAGCAGGTCTTGCCGGTCCTGGTGGGTGTGGGACGCCCGGGCGAGGCGCTTGTCCTCCCGGTGAGTGCGAGGCCCGTGGGTCCGTGTCCCGCCTGTGCGGGGGAAGCTTTTACGGCTCACTGATGAGTGCAGTTTTCCCCGTGTAAGGTTTGCCCTGTTCTATGGTATTAAAGACTCTTCCCTTTCCAAAGTAAAACCATAAACTTGCGCTATGTTTCTCCAGCAAGCTCGAGGGGTTGGCTACCAGCCCTGTCTTGCTTGGTTTGCCAAGAAACTTTTCTTGACTATTAACAACTACCGAGAAATACCAGTTCTACCTAGCACGGTAACTACCACTGCAACCAGTTGCAGTGGTCTCCCGCTGTGGTAATCTTGCCTGTTAAATGTCTCGCCTGGGCTGCCTCACTTATTACACTTGTATGCTGGTATAAGTGTATATGTAATGTGTATTTCAAATTCAAGTGTATATATAATGTATATAGTCAAAAATCCTGTTGCTCTGTTCCTGGTGTTCTAACTGGAACGGCTTATTTGTCTTTACAGTAATTATGTTCGATGTTCCTCGGGCTTGAGCACAGGAATTCCCTTTGTGTTACGGCGAGCATGTCAGCTATTAGAGATAGTTTCTTTACTTCCTCTCATTGTTGACCGTGGCGTTTCCTAGTCGGAAAAGGCACAGACAGGGACTAGGTGGAATGTCAGCAGGAATTACTTTTAAGGCCCATTCTGTCGGCCCTTGAGTGCTTATGGCTGAGTGGAGCTTCTTGCTGAGCAATAGCCTTATAGGAGTCTTGAAGAAAAAACTCCATGCGTGCATAATTGTGTGCACCAGGGAGAATTTTCCTGGTGGCAGGAATTGCATCACGCTGAAGTTCTGGTCGCCCGGCCACATGGTGCCATCTGCAGGTCACATTCCCATCGCTGAGAAATCATTTTAAATTCAATATACAATAAATATAAATTTAATTGTGTGTTTTGGGTGTTCAAAACTTGTTCTGTATTGAACATGAACATTTTATTCGTGTCGTACTTGAGAACAGAATGAGTGAGCTTATGTTTTTTACACAGATCTGTTTGATCATTGTGCACAGAACCTTCATGTAACAGTGTAAACAATATGTGATTTAATGTGTGTATTATTTGTATCCTTGCAAAACATTTCTATCTTGTCCTGCACCAAGGACTCTTTCAGCACCATGAATCTTTGCTTGAACTGAGTGGCTCATCCATATGACTTCAATGCAGGATGGAAATTGGCTGTACAGGGAAACATTGCAGTGGATTTCAACACTTGTCCATTATGTGGACAAACAGCTTTAAAAAAACCTAAACAACTCTTTCAGTGTTGTTTCTTTGTCTGCATAGGGTGTATTTGTGAGTTCTTTATTTTGCCAGTGGCTATCAATAAGTTCACACAACAGACTGTTTAGGGCAGCAGAATTTTTGTCTGGTACCTGGAGTAGCAATAACAGTATCTGAGGAAAAAAAAGTATTAAAAATCCATGGTGCTAGTGAAACCTCTGGACCCACTGACTCAAAAGTGTTAGTTGTAATTGTATATTGGCTGTAATGGAACCTTACACCAATTAAACAACTGTTTATTGACAAAGCTTTGTTTTTAAAATATTAGTGCAGTTCATCCTGTAGCCTGTTGGAAATGAATTTGCCTGTTACGTGTAATTTAGGTTTGGAGGTAGGTAAGGGCTTGAGGGCTTCTGTTAGAAGCTTCTTTTGAGGTTTTTTGTTTTGTTTACTCCTATCTTTAACACCTTGCAGTCAGTGCCGATTTACAGTCAGGGTTTTGAATTGTAGCCTGTATTGATACACAAGCAGGACTTGGTTTCCTTTTGGTCATGTTTAACACACTTGAAAGACTGGAATGCATATAATCTAAATGGATTTTGCTGAGTAGAACTATTGGTTAATTTTCAAGTTTCTGAATTTTTAACTTTCTAAACATTTATATAAAAGGTGAATAAATTCTACAATCTCCCTTATACAGGATGTTACCAAGTTGACGCCTCTTTCACCAGAAGTCATCAGCAGACAAGCAACAATTAATATAGGTAAAAACAAACTTATAAAAAAGAGGGGTGCGTTAAGGTGACTCCTTTTGGTGCTCGTGCAGTAGCAGATGGTGCCTGTGTGGTAGCACTTTCAAGCAATTTGTACAGAAGCAGTTACATAGTAGGTTTAGGGACTTTTCAAGCCCTTTTGACTAGAAAAGCACCAATTTTTCTTCAGGAGCACAGGTGAATGGCGTGGGGAATAGTTGCTAAAGCAATGTTTGTTTTACCTTGAAATTGATCATTGAAATGAGTTTCATTAGAGTGTAAAGATCTGTCCATTGGGAGCTCAATTTTGGATCTTGTTTGTTTAAATAAAAATGTTTACAAATTCCATATATACTTCTGATGGGGGTTCTGGACTTACTGGCTGTGGAGAATTTGGGGTAATTGTGTGTTGATTGTAGTGGAACTTGCACAGAATGAAACAGTGGTTTATTGACAAACATTTCCTTTTGAAACACAGGTACAATTGGTCATGTAGCCCATGGAAAGTCGACAGTAGTCAAAGCTATATCTGGAGTTCATACTGTCAGATTTAAAAATGAACTGGAAAGAAATATCACAATCAAGCTGGGTTATGCTAATGCAAAGGTGAGTCATTACTGTAAATGTAGCACCTATATTGCTAATATACTTCAGGGGGGATGTAAGCTTACAGGTAACTAACCCTTGAGGAATTAAACCTTTTTTCAATTTTAAAAAATCACAGATTTACAAGCTGGATGATCCAAGCTGCTCTCGACCAGAGTGTTACCGATCCTGTGGAAGTAGCACCCCAGATGAGTTCCCTACAGATATTCCTGGCACCAAAGGGAACTTTAAACTAGTCAGGTAACTGCTTTAAATGACTGGAATAAATTGTGTTTACTTCCCTTTCTATGGAAACAGGATTGAGCTGTGAGCTGAATGGGTTCTGGCAGGCTATACATTCTTAGATGGGGCACCCCTGAGCTAAGATGTTGTCTAAACTCTGGTGAATTCCTTGGTGGTTGGTGGTGTCAAGCACTCCATGGTACTTGCAGGACTTTGAAGTGAAATATTTCTGCTATTAATATAAGTACATTTTAAATCAGACAGATTGAGAACTAATGTGGACCTCACAAATGTGTCTTTAAAATTCCTTTTGGGAGGGTGACCGTTGTTAAACTTTTTCTTCCTAAAGGCAGAGTTTTCAAAATTTTTAATGAAAAAGCCTGATGCTTAATGTGAGATAAGGTCTCTCAGTGGAGTCTGTTCTTTATTTACTTGATTTCTGATAAAGTGTAGCACAGTCTTTATGGAAGCTTAGTAACCACAGCAGTTGTTACATGGGTCTGCACAATGATTGCTCAAATGAGAGCAGTCATGAAGACTGTTGTACAAGATTCTTAGTTTGTGTTTATGATAAAATACTTATGGGGCTGTAACCACGTGTCTTCCCTTTTCTCAGATTCCCAGCAGAGCACTTGTACTAAGATTAACTGCTGTTGGAGAGTGACAGGCAGGCAGCTATTGTGAAACAACTGGTTAAAAGCTTTGCATTCTTCATCCTACTGTTACTTGCTTGTAGTAGATTTCTAGCATCATCAGCAAAGCAGTGAATCAGTCCCTTGCTTTTTGGTGACCTGCCACTAGAAACAAGGATTCTTCACTGGATAGGTTCAGGAAAGAATATAGTGAATAGAATATTGGTCTGCACAATAAAATCCTAAGGCTGGAAATGTAGCATCATCTCTGTACACAAATCTTTGAAGTGCAGTTATAACCATGTAATTAAAGATGCATAATTTCCTAAAATTGGAGAATGGAAGATGCCTTTTAAAAGAGATAAGAGAAATCCCATTTGGTGTGTTTGGTTTGGGTTAGTGGTGGTAGGTTGGTTTGATATCAGATTTTTATTCTCGTGCATTTAACTCTAATTTACAAGTAAATTGGTGAAATATTGAAGAGGAACTTAATGTGGATATGTGGTATTAAATCTTAAAACTCGGGAAAAAGTATTCAGTAGCTGTTCAGTAGCATTTGTGTTCTTTTAGAACTTTTTTGAAAATATTTTTAAGATACTGCTTTTCAGCATCTGTCTCAAAATGTTTATTTATTTTAAGGATACTTTTAACTTAGTTTGCCTAATCACTGACATTAATCAGTCAGAGGAATTGTTGATAATGGGCTTTTGGATTTCTCTTTCACCTTCTCCTACAACAGGCATGTCTCTTTTGTGGATTGTCCTGGGCACGATATTTTGATGGCTACTATGTTGAACGGTGCAGCAGTAATGGATGCAGCTTTACTGTTGATAGGTAACAATTGCTACCCAAAAACAGAGCTCCATTTTGTAGTATCATGAAGCAACTTTATATGGGCCTTAAAATCTCCTGGGATGTGGTGAGCAATTTAAACAAGTGAATGCTTTTGAGATGTGTAAAGAAATAAAGTCATGCTAAAATGGCAGTGTACTCTAACAAGCTGGCTTGTTTTAAACACAGCTATCCATACTCACTAGTCTGGTAGCTGGTCCCATTGATAGAAGATAGGTAACGTGAAACCTTGTAGTAGTACAGTACTGTAAAATTTCTATCACTTTATGGAAACAGATTAGCTGCAAGTATGTTTGGGGTTTCTCTGAAGGCTCAGTTTCCTTTAAATATGCATGTAGTCTTTGCCATATAGTAGAGTTCACAAACAACAGTACAAACTGTAAACCCAGATAAAAATACAGGAGATTTAATTTAATCCAGACAACTTTTGTTCTGATTTGCAGGCAACAGGAAGTGAGTAAAACTAATTTTTATATATGTATAGAACATTATAGTGTTCTGTAGTGATACATAGCAATTATCTTACCTTGATAGGGTATGTCAGCAAAAGAAAAAAACCAGCTTCGGATACTGTAATTTAAAGTCTGAGATAAATGATGAGCTGTCATTTCTTCTGCCTGTTTATCTCTAGAAAGTGTGATAGACCAAACTTCAAGCAAGATTAACCACCATAATGGCACATCAGTCAAAGCTAGCTTCTTAGATGGCTGAAATCTAAACCATACTGATAGCAGCCCTATTCACATACTTGATAGAATTATAGTATAACAGAGGATCTTGGTATTTTTATGATTTTACTGATAAGAAAATGTTACAATATTTCTTGAAAGGTGATTTGTCTATTATGCTGCAGTCAGCACTGAAATATCTGAAGAGCTGAAGGATGGAGTAAATCAAGTTAGGTCTTGGTATCTTTGGATATTTTAGGTGGGTGTTCCTACTGGGAGCAGGTTGAATGGGGGAACCTCTCTGGTAGCCTCTCATCTGTCCTGCATTGTGTGGAGGCTACAGCCAGCAGTTATGGGGGAGAATAGGTGCTTATTGACTTGGTTGTTTCACGTGTAGCTTACTGAGAGACAACTGTCTTTTTTTTTTTTTTTTTTTACATAATGATAGTGGATGGAAGTAGATGTCCTAACTGCAGGAGTTCTGTCCATCTTTATAATTTCTATATTCCATGTGCTTCTCTTCTTTCAGCTGGTAATGAGTCATGCCCTCAACCTCAGACCTCAGAACATCTAGCTGCTATAGAAATCATGAAACTGAAGCACATTTTGATTCTACAGAATAAGATTGACTTGGTGAAGGAGAGCCAGGCTAAAGAACAGTATGAACAGATTCTTGCATTTGTACAAGGTAAGTTTTCAAGAAGAGAAATCCAGTTGGTGGAAATTCAGTGTTGAGACATGGACATAGTGATTTTCTATATGTTCACAGAAAAGCTCTTCTTAGACAATGCTGGTGTATATGGTCTGTTAATGTGAAAATTAGACCCCGGGAGTTGTGCTTCTTGCCTGTTTCAGACTGCTTACATGCAATAGTGTTATGGCTCTGGGTCAGAGCTCTAGATGTAAACTAATAGCAATGGCTCTTATCTAGTAGCTTTCAGTGGATTTGTGATTTCTTCCTGGATTGCTTCTTTGGTAGAGATTTCCCTGTGAGTTTACTGCAGTGCAGGAGAGAAGGAAGCTGTATGTGTTAGGGACACCTTAGGTATAAATGTGTATATTTTTTTTTTGATCTAATGACAAAAGATTGCTCTTTCATCTGTCTGTGTAAATCCGGTTTGGGCAGGGTTATCCTACTCTGTAAAGTTCTGCTCACCTTTATAGTGCTTTGAGTTTTATCTTTCCCAGGAGCTTCCACTGTTATCCCTGTTTATCTGCAGTAGGTGGGGTGTGTGACAAGCTGCAGAGCTGGATTGTCACCATCAGAAGTAGCCAATGAGTCTTTCTTTTTTTTTTTTCAATAATTCATAATTGTTGCCTTGCAGAAGCTGTTCGTAACAACTCTGTCCAAGTTGCTTGATGTGTAAATTTGGAGTTTGAGAACTGAAGCTATCACAAGAAACATAGATGGAATTAAAAGTAATGATGTCTAACAAACCTGGATTACTAAATGCATTCTTCTGTAAAATTAGGATTTTTCTAAAATATGTATTTGTATTGCAAAATTTGAAAAACAGAAGTCATTAAATTAACAGGAAATTTAGTTTGTCATAATGAAATCTGGCTGTAAAATTGATATTGATGTAACCAATACTGGGATATTGATCTCCTTTAGGAAATCTTAAAAATACTTTTGATCACAATGTAGGAAGTGAATTCTCCCTTAGAGTAGAAGATTATCTTGCACATTTTCAGAATGCCTTGAAAAGTAAGTGTGGCTGATTTGAGCTAAAGTGTTGAAGGGAAGGATAAATGCTCTGATACTGCTTTGGGAAATACACATAGAACATGCCATGAAATTCATTAGTATTTTTAACAAGGACAGAACATTTGGTCATATTGTGCTCTTATTAAGGTTTAGTGTTGAACTTGATTTTGTTTTAGGTACAGTTGCAGAAGGAGCTCCAATAATTCCAATCTCAGCACAGTTGAAATACAACATTGAGGTGGTTTGCGAGTACATAGTGAAGAAAATCCCCGTCCCTCTGCGAGACTTCACATCTGAACCAAGGCTTATTGGTATGTAAATGCCCAGGCCTGGGTGTCTGTGGCCAAACATTTTTTGAATGTGCCTAGCACGTGCTGAGTGCCCTAAACAGAGGTGGGTTTAAAAGGAGTATTTAGAACGGTCTTAGTTTAAAACTTACATGTTTTCTGAGAGCTGTATTGTTTGTTCACTGTTAATTGTTGTTAGTTTTGTGTATATTGTGTGCCAATGGCAGCACTAAAATGCAATAAAAGTGAGAAATTTGTCTGTGTCTTTAAAAAATCCCTTTAGCTGCTATGAATATCGTTTTGATTTAACAAAATATTGACAAACTGATGAATTTGATAACTATATTATTTCCGTGGAAATATTTTGGGTAACTTGGTTAGATCTTTTGTGTTAGTCTCCTGTTTCCTGGTTATAATTGTCAAAGTCTCAGTTCTTGTCCAGCATACTACGAAGTGGAGTTCCTACAATTAATTAATTTGTTTGCCTTTTTTTCAAATAATCCAAGGCAGTCCTACACTGCATAAATGCATAAAAATTGACCGTATTACATCAAGGTTACAGTATTTAACTATGAATACATTAAAACGAAGTTCTGGTATTCATGATTAACATTGTGAATATTGAAGGGGTTTTGTAAAATGGTTGTCTGCAGAAAAAGTAGTAAGAAACATTTATATATATGAGCAGTTTAAATAGTTTTGAGAATAAAATCAACAGTCTGCCTAAAAATTTGGAATAAAATATTGATCTGTTTTTGTAATATTTATAAATACGTGTATACTTTCGTAAGAACAGAGAAGCAGTCAAAGTTGCTAAAGAAAGACACTGTTAAAAAATCTGATATTAAATATAAACATTGTTATGGTCTCTTCAGTAATTAGATCTTTTGATGTCAACAAGCCTGGCTGTGAAGTTGATGACCTTAAGGGAGGTGTAGCTGGTGGCAGTATTCTAAAGGGTGTTTTAAAGGTAACCCTTTCTCTTTCTTGACTAGAAATTTGTAATGACAATGAGTAGAGGTTTTCCATGCTTTCTACAAAATATATCTATATAGTTGGTTTTTTTTAAACTTGAATACAGTCAGATGGCACTTATCCTTTCTGTCTGTACTTCATTTTTACTTGAGAGTTTCAAAATACCAGAAGAAGCAGCACTGGTTTTAATTTTTTAAATATATTATTTTGCTAATAATGATAACAGATTTAATGCCTTAAAAAAAATGGAAGGAGCCTTTTTTTTTTTTCCTGTCTTGCCACTTTCACTTGCTGAATTATTGCAGGGAAGAGGAGAGCAAAAGAATTTTAAAAGCACCTTGGAAGTGGCTGTGGGTTCTCACAGATCCCACTTCCCCATTTAAGTATTCTGTCTATTTTGATTTTTTTTTTCCCTTGCTTGCCAGCAGTAGATGGAAACTTTAAAAGTTGCTCTGCTAGGCTGGAGAGCAAACTGTCTTCAAAAATTTATACAGCTTGTACTTTCTTTGGTTTGCAGTGTATTGATGTCGATCAGTTACACTGATTGAATTAACACAATTTTTCTCAGTGCTGAAATATTTCTAAATGAAATACTGTGTTTAAAAATTAAACTGAAATTTACATGTGGGAATTACTGCTGATAAAGATCCTTTGCTAAAGCAGTTTTACAAACTGTATTGAAAAGAAAATCAGTTGTTAACATTTGCCATAAGTATTGTTCAATTTGCAGCAAGTGGTGCAACAGAAATCCTAGAAGTTCTACAGTAGCCCAGAACCAAGGACTTGTAGAAGAAATAGATCTTGGGATATATAAGTCTTATCTGTGACTAGTCAGCTTTGTGGTCCTGTGAAATAACCAGTTCATCACTTTTTCACTTCTGTAATTAGGTGGGCCAGGAAATTGAGGTGCGGCCTGGTATTGTGTCCAAGGACAGTGAAGGAAAACTCATGTGCAAGCCAATCTTCTCCAAAATTGTGTCACTCTTTGCTGAACACAATGATCTACAATATGCTGCTCCAGGAGGCCTTATAGGTAAGAATCTTATGAAAAGAGATATTTCTTCAGGCTTACTGAAGGCAGTTGTTTTCATTCAGCAACAAATTTCAGTGTAATTGACAAAAATACAATGAGCAATTTTAGGTAATTCATATACATAGAGAGTGACAAGGTTGGTGTGAAAAATGGATATTTAAGGCATGAATAATTTTCCTGAATGTCACTGGCCAATGCAGATCAACTTGCACTGTTCATTGTACCAGCTTTAACAGTAGAATATTTCTTCATCTGTTTAGACAGAGCTCCCAGTCTTGCTGACATTTGGAAAGTGCTGTCCAAGTAATAGGGAATCCCCAGTACATTCTCTGGTTTTTTTAGATCGTCTTCACATATTTTAGCACATAAAAATGACAGCTATCTTTCAGTTACTCCTTGCGACTTCCCTTGTTGTGTTGTAGGTGTTGGCACTAAGATTGATCCCACTTTGTGCCGAGCTGACCGCATGGTGGGCCAAGTTCTTGGTGCAGTTGGGGCACTGCCAGAAATATTCACAGAGCTAGAAATTTCCTACTTCCTGCTGAGACGACTCTTAGGTGTGCGCACTGAAGGAGACAAGAAAGCTGCAAAGGTCTGTGCCCCTTCTTTTGTTTTTCCTCGTTTTGCTTCCTGTGCTAAGTTTCAGTAATGAATATATTTCTTTGATCATATATAGAAATTTTGTCTTCCTGTTGATATAAGCTTGTCACAAAACTTATCTCCTTGTTTAATACTGCAGCAGAATGCTTTTTAGAGCAGTAGAAATTCATATCAGAGTAGTTTAAAGTAGCATACAGTATTTATGTGTCAAGTTAGGTGTTTTTCTAAACATGCTGGTAGTTGTTTTCTTTTGTTATCATCCTATTCATTTGTGCAATAATTAGTTTTACAGTGGTACTGATCTACTTCCTACTGAGATGCTTTTTGTAGATTTTTTTCACTGAAGAACTTTTTAAAGTATTTTTGAAATACTCTAGTTGAAAAGAGAGTGAACTTGAGGCACAGCAAAGACTTGAACAGTAAACAGTTT
Source organism: Ifrita kowaldi (assembly GCA_013398055.1). Lineage (NCBI taxonomy): Eukaryota > Metazoa > Chordata > Aves > Passeriformes > Cinclosomatidae > Ifrita > Ifrita kowaldi. The sequence continues at coordinate 107,660 of VZRS01001762.1, read as the reverse complement.
GTGAAACATGATCTGTTTTACACACCTCAACTAAAAGATTTCCCTTGTTAGCATTTAAATCTATAAACTGCTTCATGCAACAGTAAGTAAAGTGCTTCAGCACTCTCTTATCCTGTGAAATGAACTATTTTTGATTTTTTTTGTATATAGGTATAAGGGAAAGAGAATGCACCATTCTTGTAAATAATCTGTATAACATCACAGTTTGTAACAATATCTCTCTGACTGTTTGTTTTTAACACATTATGTGAAATCATCAGTATAGTTCATAGAAAGTACATCATACCAAGAACGTCAAAACTACATGTACAACGTCTTTATGTGTTTGTCCTTGTGCATATAAAACTTTATCTACTGACATTGCTGCCCATAGTTTGTGTGTCTATATTTACAGTATTTCTCAGCTATACCTTTTTTTGTGGCAAGAAGATACTTGGTACTGTCTGTGCTATTTTTGTTGTAGTACTAAAGCTTATGTTTCAGAGTTTTGTATGTCTGTCTTCAGGTGCAAAAATTATCGAAGAATGAAGTTCTAATGGTAAACATAGGATCCTTATCTACTGGAGGGAGAGTCAGTGCTGTAAAGGCTGATTTAGGGAAGATTGTGCTAACTAACCCTGTATGCACAGAAGTGGGAGAAAAAATTGCTCTGAGTCGAAGAGTTGAGAAACACTGGCGGTAAGTTGGTGCAAAGTTGGTAGAGTACCTGGTTGCTACATTGTTAACAAAAAAATACATGGATCTGATTTTGTACTAGAATGGATAAGTGTATGTCTGTCTCAAAAATTCCTCTGGATTCCCCTATCACATTGGCACCGTAGTTGTGGAATGCTTCATTTCATTGCTACCCTCTTTTGTAAACAAACACTATGATGGGGAGGGTACCTATTAGTTAACAGACAGGGAAACACCTGAGGTTCATGGTTTGTTGCCCAAACTGCCAAGCTGTAAATTGAGCTCAGTAGGGAATCTTGGCAGACGGGTTGGGAAATTCTGAAAATATTAAGCCAAAACCTGTCTTTACACACACCTCTCTACCCCTGGAGCTGCATGTGATCTCTAGTGCAACCTGGAAGTAACAGCAGGGGAACAGAGGAGGGATGTTCGAGTGTTTTATGTACTACAAGCACAGAGGAAAGAATAAAGTATCAACTGGATTAACCCAATCAAATTACAAATATAAAATGTCTGACTGCACAGAAGCATCTGGAGGCTGAAAGTGATGAATGGAATTGGTTGGTGATTCATTTTATTGTAGTGCCAGACTCTCTTTAGGTGATTACACAAACTGTACCTGTCACGTGTTTCATAAGACTGGGTTGATAGAACATAAGAGTATTTAGATTTGTTGGCTCTGCACAGCTCTTGTAGTATGAGAGAGCACAGCCTTTTTTACAAGAAGTCTGTACTGTATGGAAAGGAACCAAGCTTTAAATATCCATGGATGCATGTTTCTTTTTCAGATGACAAGAAAATGTAGACAGGAATTTAGTGCTTGCTGTCTCAGAGCAAGATGACAAATTAGGGAAGAGATTATTCTCTGACAAAAAAAACCAAGGCAAAAGATAACATGTCTTGAACAGGAGGAAAAAAAAGTCAGGACCCAAATTAAGTCAGGTAAAGCAGAAGGAAGAGGAGAAACTGATAGCCTGTGCAAATTGTAATGTGTCCTTTGTTGCCTGTGTAGATTCCTTCCCAGTTAAAAAAACTTGACCAAATATTGCCCGAAAAGGCCACCTGTCTCTGGATTATGAGTTGGGAAAATAGGGGCAGCCTGCTGTAAAGATAATTATTGAAAAATTGATTCCCGTGCTGTATTAAAACGATAAAGACAGTGTAAGGAAACTGAAAGTTGAGAAAAGGGTAAGAAGGCAAACTGGGAAAAGCAGCATAATAAAATCTAATTGGAGTAAAGATAATATACAGGTAGTACTGTGGAAAGGAACTTGCAGCCTGAGACACAGGAATCCTGAAAATACAGAAGAAAGTTCATAAAGCAAGACTAAAAAGAGACATAAAATAAAAAGGAAATATACAGATGCATAGAGAGAGGTTAAACAGCAGATGGAGTACACCAGTGATTCCAAGGATCAGTGAATTCAAAGATGGTCAAGTTATGCCCTATGGGTATGGTACTAAAAAGTGGGAAGTGCTGATCTAATAACCTTCAGGTCCTTTTCTGATGTCCCAAGACAGGCTCTACTGCTTAGCAAGGTAAATTGAGATGGATGTCTGGTTTCTCACCAGAAATTAGAAAGGTTTTAAACGCAGTCTTGTTAATAATATGAAATGCCTGCTGACTGGAAATAGATGTATTCTGAATTTCTTTTTGCAAGCATATTTTTCTGAGGCAATTGTGGCCTGTAAAAAAGGCCTTCATTTTCCTGAATATAAATAGCAGCACTTACCCGAGAGTTGAGTTACCGTCACAGGCTACCTGTTTGTTGAGAGTTACAGCTGTTTGTACTCTTACTGAACTTTCATTTCTGTTTGAAAGCAATGCAACACTTCAGACACAGGTGAAAGAGATCAAGCTGTGAATAGACCTACCATCCACCAATACAACATAAGTTACAATACTTTCAGATTTTCAGCTTACACCCTTAAGGGTGTACACCCTTACCTGGTTACAAATGTCCTCTGTCCTTCACCCTTTTCTATTCTGTGTTTCCACTAAGCAGGTTTAGTTCCTGCAGGATGTTTCAGGTGGGAGACAAGTGTAGAAAATTTAAAATGTAAGAACTGAAGGCATACAAAGGAGAGAAGGATGTTCACTTATACAGGATATTTCTGATTACTATTAAAAGTAATATAAACCTTTTCTTTTTGCAGTTTAATTGGTTGGGGTCAGATCAGAAGAGGAGTGACAATCAAGCCAACTGTTGATGATGACTGAAGAACAAAAGAGGGCTTCATTTTTAAAGATGAAGTGCCTATTTCTATTTTGGAGGGGGTGTATTTTCACAGTGGAATTGGAAGCTGTGCAAACAGTATCTTTGAGTTGTATGGCTGTCCTCATACGTTTTATTGAATTTTACCCTCTTACTAAAATACTAGTCACTATCACCATTAAAAGTGTAAAAGAATTGGCATAGAAGTGGGTTGAATTATCCACGTTTTAGTAGAAATTAATTGTACATGTCTCATGGCATGTCTAATTTATGTTACTTTGTGTTTCAGACATATCTGTTTAATATCAGTCAAACCAGCCCCAGTGTTTCACACAAACCATAAATCTGGTGTTGAAATAAAATATTGCTTATTTTCATTAATTCATACAGTTTTTCTGAGTAACAAAAGACTGCAGCGATTGTTGTACAAGAATTAAAAGCAAGCAACCAAACTCTTCTTGGAAGACTAGTACCTTTTCTGCACAACAATTTGTTTTGTTTAGACAGCTGTTTACAACGAAAAACTTTATTCCTTTGTTTCTGTGGTTCTGATTTTAGGATTCTAAAGTATTACACTTTGTAATTAGGATGGCAATGTTAACTGACTTAAATTTGTCATTTCTGATATTACTACATGTTTTCTTAAACCCCCAAAGAAAAACTACAAGTAAACTGGATCTGAACTGGCAGTACTGGTTTTGGCCTATTTTAGTATGGGTTTATGAGAAGAATGTGATAAATTTGAAACATAACTTTGTCATCATGGAATTCTGTGTGGGTGACCTGGGAGTTCTTTATAAAGTAGGAGTAAACTACTTCAAAATTACATTGAGGAAATATAAAATATCTGGAAAACACTGTAAAAAGGAATGATTTGGGGTGGGGGTAGAGTAATGGTGGTGGAATTGTGAATAGGAGGAGGAAGAAAGGGGTAAAACCAGTTTTGCTTAGCTACTCTAAATCACATGCCTCAGGATAAAACATAATGTAATAAACTTACTGTAGGGTGCTAATACTTTAATCCATTTAGATTTCACTTTCACTTCTTCAACTGGACTAATATACATAGTTCTAGCTATTTTATATACTAGACTATTTAGCAAGTCGTGCTACTTAACATATTTTGGTACAAAGTACTGTGTGTGTTTTCAAAGCTTGTTTTTGGTTTTATTCAGTATCTTCAAGGGCTTTCTAAAGGTAAATACGATTTTGATTTCATCAAACTGGACTTTGATGAAACAGCTTGCATTTTGTTCCTGATATTGCACTGTATTCTGTGTTCCCTTATTATGCCTACACTCCTGTACTCAGTTTTTCCATTTGTAAAGTACTACCTCACATGGTGTTGAGTGTAAATACATTAGTTTTTGTATAGTGCTTTTCCATTTTAAAAGCAAGAGTCAGCTGTAGTTCTCTCTGACTCTCCATGTACTTGATCAATCTACAATCTTAAATGTGTCTGTTTCAAGGACTGCATCTTCCGTGCTTTGGCAGCTCCTTTCTATAACTGTGAATTCTAGGAACCTGGATAAACTGAGGCCTCACCTAGTCTGGGACTGTGAGGGTGAGCACAAAAGAGTGTAAGCTACAGCACAGTATGGATGCCACCAGTGCCAGGGTGAAATTTAGGGCTGAGTCCTTTCTCAGTGCCCTGCACCCGTGGTCATAATAAAACACATGCTGAAACACTTCTGAGAAACTGGTTAAGCACCCACAGACATTTTTAGGCATTCAGATATTTTGGAGATTATTCTCTTGATCTGCAATTTAAAGAACATCAGCGCCGTAATCTTGCCAAAGTTGTGCATCAACCTCCTTTCCTCCCCGTGGCTCTTACAGGCAGGGTGAGACTCTGACAAGACTCACCTCTTTCTACACTGTGCTGTATATCTGTCACACCAGGATGAGGGCCTGGGAGGCACATCACATACTGAGTTCTTTTTTTCCCACCAAAATGTTAAATTTCCTCTAATGCAAAGCTTTGACTGCTGATATGAGTGATGAGTAGTGGATTTTGAGACTGCTGAACACATGGAACCACGTCTCTGCAGCATTGGAGAGCCAAGTGTGAACAGTGTAAGTGCAAATACATTGTGTGCTGATGTGTCTGTACCACCCTGTCCTCAGTCACTGAACTGTGGTGCTGAGATGTTGAAGGACAAAAGAAAGCAATGTGTGCAGCTAAGGAAGTTGAAAATTATTTCCATTTTCTTGGCCAGGATTACTGTAGTAATAGATGCATTGTGAACTCTCTCGCTTTACCAAGGATTTGCTTCAGAGTGATGATTTTTTTATTTTTTACCCTTGTAGGTCATATTCAGCTACCTGAGCAGAGGCGTGCATTTGCATTTCAAAGGGGTTGCGTAGCCAGGGCACATGCGTGTCACATGTACCACTTCTGGAGCAGTAGCTGGAGAGCAGGGCACTGAGGGTGGCACCAGCACTGACACGTTGCTCACTGCACCTCTTCCGTACTCCACCAGAACCTGATTTGAGGAGAGTGCCAGTACAGTGGTACCTCCTTGCTATTGGGAGCAAAGAGTAGTGCCTCGATAAATATTTCACAGAAGACTTGTGGCATCTAAGAAACCTACCAGACCAGCGGAATTTAACTGCTGCTGAGTTTGCTTTTATTCTTTGTTTTTATCAACATTGGCTTTCAAGGCCCCGCTTTAATGAAAATGTGGGAAGAGTAATCTTAATTAATACTGAAGTTTTCTCTAAGGCATTAGTACATACACACATTACTTAACAGTGTTGCATATAAATAACAGTACCTCAGCAGAAAATGATCAGTGAATGGCTGAGCAGAAACTAAAAAAGAGTAATTCTGTGGTAAAGATAAAACTAAGAGCTTATACTTCTGCATGATGCTTATTGAGGTTCATTCTTAAAAGAAACAGCTATAAAATACCAAGAAAGATAGTCGTTCAAAAGGATGGGTAGGCTTAGACTCAACAAAAATTGTTGCACTGTACACTTTTAAAAGAAGAGGATTTAGGAAAAGTTGATTTGTAATCATACTTACAAAGGCAGAAAGATAATGGTCCTTTGACCACCTTGGCTCTGCCATGCATTACTTCAGTATTTAGGAAGGCAGCATGATGAATACATTGTGCTGCTTTAACACAAATATGTAGATATTTTGTGCAGTGGTGCAAAGTTGAAGTGTGGTGTCAGTAGTTATTTCTGAGACTTCAGTGTGATTTGGGAAACACCATTTCCAGCCAGACACCAGATTTTGTTCTGAATGGGTGAAGAACGAACTTTCAGTTAACACCTTTGCTGATTTGGTCCTAGTATATATGAAATCCAAAAACATTTTAAAATTACGTTTTTATTGCATTCATTTTGTAGCACTTTCAGAAGTGCTTCCTTCTAGCTCACTGCTGCAGAGGGGGTTCCTACTGTTGTTCCATCTATTTTGATGTGGATGAGCCTCCAGGCTGCCTGCAGGAAAGGTTTAAACTTCTGCCCCAGCCCCGTTTCCCATCAGTGCTTCTGCCAGTGTAAAGTCCCAGCTCCGCTGTCCCTGCCGTTCTGGGTCACTTCTTGCTGCCAGGCTGGGGCTAAACATTTATAAAGTTTCAAACGCCTGCCCTCCCTTAACCACACCACCACCCCAAAGCACCGACTGCCGGTTCCCAGCCCTCACCCCCTCCTGGCACGGCCCGTGTACATCCACAACACCTCCAGCCGCCTTTTACTGACATCACCGGAGCCTGGGGACACCACTCCTCACTCATCAGTTCTTCCATTGCCACAATTCTTTTGGCAGAGTTGGTTTAACGGCTGATGTTCACTATGTTCACTTACCATAGTGCTAAAATTACTAATGTGCTCTGGCTTCGTGTAGCTGCTTTTGTTTCTGTAAAGCTGCATCTGTACGTGCTCATCAAATGTTCCATACATCTCCAGTCCATCCCAGTGGTGTAGTAAAAGTGCTTGTTTTATACCTTTCCAGACTAAACCCAGGTAGAATAAGCATTTTTACAGAGATTTTGGTATATGGTGAATAATATAGCAGCTGTAACAGGTGAAAACTGTATATAAGTGGTACAAGTATGTAAGTTCTCCTTTCTTACCCTGAAAGGATTCAAAGCCAAACAAACAAGTCTCCTACCATGGGCACTATATATGCAATGAAGAGAGAACAAGTAAGCAAGAGAATTTAGTTACCAAGGAACAGACATCTTGTTCAAGGAATTACCTCAAATATTTAAATAAACACATATTCTTCAATGTCTTTTATAAAACAAGGAACTAGAACACTGTGCTCAAACTCATATGAAAACTGCTGAAATATTTTAGTTGCAGTAATGTTATATACATGATATTTACTTGTGTTGAGGAAGGCTTCATTAAGAAATTGCAGGCTATGCATTTATAAAACACCAGCTTTCCAGTTCAAACAGTTTATTTCTAAAGCCTAGTACACTTTTTCAAATATTTCAGTACAGGTGGGAAAAAACCCCACAAGATTCACTTAATTAAGTCTCATGTTACACAATCCTAAGAATTCAAATGAATCAGGGTACCAGCTCTCCTTTTTTGCCCCTGTGTGGGCATTCATAAAGAAATCCAACATACTAGACTAGATTCATTATGTTATTTAGAAAGGCCCTTCCCCTGCCAAAAATTACACTTTTCTATGTTTAGTTATTTTGGCTTATTTGGTGTTCAATGAAGACCTGAAAAGAGTTTTCTCCTACAAATGCGCCTGATTCTCTGAACTCGTTTCGCTTCCTGGTTTTGCTTAATCATCTCTTTCATTAGGTAATCTATTATGTATCTCAAAATACTTCATTTGCAACATCATCCTAACTACCACACAACAGAGTTAAGCCTCAGCTTTTCTAAGTTTTCGTTAAAGCAGCTTTTTTTAACCTTGGTGATTAGCACTGGGCATACAAAAATAGAATAACTTTTTGTACTTTTTCTTGACTACAGCCAAAATGCTGTTGATAACAAAGTTTAGCAACAAGTATTTTTATTTCTTTAAATTGTCTCACATTTATTGCTTTGGCAGTAATTGTATACAACTTAATCCTTTAAAAATCTAACATGGAGCCATTCTTCACACCAGAAAGAGGTATGGGGATGTAATTAGTCCTTCCACAGCAATCACAAGCATTCCCATATTCTCCATATGGTTTTGGCTCCTTGCCTCTTGCCTCGTTGTCTGTTAGCAGGCGTTAAACACGCCAACCCAGCAAACGCTGGCACAGCCCTGCAAACCATGTGCTTGTGTACTTCAGGCACACAAAGTGTCCTGTTAACGCTGCTGGGACCATTTTGCACTTGAAGGTGAGCTTGTGGTTTAAGTGTTTTGGAAACTGAGATCTTAAACTACTTCCATTTTTTTTAAAGCTTAATTCCTCCTTTAAATTCCCTGCTACTTCACACTGTTGCTGTTCTACCAGTCTGTGTGTCCATGCTGGGAATTTATTTCTGCAGTTAAAACCTGACATTTGTCTTTGAAAGCATTTGGAGCCTTTGGGGAAGGTGTCTGTTTTGACACGTAACATCACAGGAAAGTGGACTCTTGGTACATTCCAGAGCAACCTGGCAGCTTCATGGACTGGTAAAAGCTGCTCCAGGTAGAAGCAGATCACCAGCTCCCATCCATTTAAGGGGAGTACAGTTAAAGTAGCAACAGAAGAGTTTTGCTGGAAAGAGACCAAATAACACAGCTTTGAACTGACAAACACTAAAAATCAGTGTTGTCCCATTAAAGTCTCCCCAAAAAGAAGGTTGGTCCCTCGATGTCATGGTTTGGTTTGTAACGTCCTGCTCTCTTGTTAAACTATTTACTAGAGAAACAGGGAGGGGCTGGCACAGTCCTATTTCAAAACACGATGCTTATATAGTCACGGAGCAGATAACCCTCAGGGCCATCTACAGCTCTATCAGCCAAGAGAAAAGGAACTCTTAACACTTCGAATCTTCTCCATGCTTTCTTTTTCAAGATCCATCAGTGCTGACTTCCAACAATGTATCAGGTTGAACGTACACCAGTCCTTTCACCTTTGTTACACGTACTCACCAACAATTCTAAGCCTATCTTTGATTCATGGGCAAATTAGGCAAATTAACTGTGATCTTACAGAATTATAGAGTAAATCATGGATTTTTTTTTACGTCCGTGTCTCACCCCCACCCCACTGCAACCAATGAGAGTCCATACTAAGAGATGTTATTAGAAATTGTAAAATAAATAATTAACTATCCTACCTAATTAAAAATTCCTTTAAGCTTGCACAGCACTTAATCAGGAAGCACTAGAAATAAAATTGGCTGTGAAAGCCTTCCTTTAACAACTAAATACTAAGAAGTCTGCTGAATATTTGTAAACCAAGACATTTCAGAGATTTTAATGCAGACAAATAACTTACCAGTTCTCCACAGGATGCAAGGGACTCCTGCTCAACACAAGGACCACCCTGCTGTTTAAATGTACAATCTATTTTCAACGTTTTTTAAATTTAGCTTTTCAATTTAAAATAATAAAACAACTCTTCTCTTACTTGTCTCCTTTTTTCTTTTCTTTCTTTTATATTTTCCCCCCTCTTTCTTCTTTTCCTTTCCTCTTCTTTTCCTTTCTTTTTCTCCTTTTTCTTTCATTTTTTCTTTTCCTCTTTTTCTTTCCTTTTCTTCTTTTTCTTCTTCTTTTTCTTTTCTCTACAAGGGCAAATAATCTGCATTTTGATCTGAGGCAGCTGAAAAAACTGTGTCTGGAATCTTCCAAAAAAATTCAGTTTGAGGCCAACACCCCTCAGGGAAAATTTCAGACTTGTGAAAGCTGGCAAAGTTTTATGAGCAACTGAAAACCTGTACAATGCAAAATGTCAGACAGCTTCAAAGTAAGTGACACTATGCTGCACATTGCTGGTATTTTAAAGTAGAGAGGTTATCTGAGATATATGCAGCTGTAGAGATTTCATATTGGCCTTACAACATTTTCACTGATTTCAACCTGATTTCACTGATTTCAGGTCAGTTCCAACCTATTGACTTTGTGTAACAGAGAAAAGACAGAGTGAATATCTGGACCCTCTTCTGCTCTTTCTCTACAACTATTCTGTGTAGCACAGTGCAGACAGACCAAACACAAGAGCCTTGCATTCCTCTTCTGGGTCCCAACGACCATGGGATTCTTTACACTGGACTCGGTTCTCTTAAGATACATGATAATACTGGAATAAAAAGCATGTCAGTTGGTCGTCAGCCTGGTATATCTGAACACATTTTTTAAATACTCTCTTTTTATAAGTAGGAACCATCAGAAAGTTTAAATTCAAATACATTTTTCAGACCCCGAGCAACAAATAAGATTGTCAGCTCATGTTTCACTGTTCAGTTTGTGCATTTCCCACTCCTTTGCTATCCAATATCCCAGCCTTATCCCGTACTTGTTTCACAGATATTCCTCCAATACCTTATTTTTCAGTGTTACGCAGATCCCAGCAATGTCTATGCTGAGGTTTAGTAAAATTATGTTTTATAATGCCATGAAAACCTTATTTGAAAGAGTTTTGCTTTATTTAATGAGCATTTTAATGGCAATTTCTTCAAAAGAATTTTGTGTACTAACACACGATTGTAAAGGTCAATCTTTGTTTCATTACTTCATTTGTTGCAACTAGTTTTCTCATCAAAAGAAAGTATTTCTTACAGCTTCATTCATCTTTCTTTCCCCTAAAGCCTTTGGCTCCCAAGCCTTGTGGCTGCCTGTATGCACAGGCAGTTCAGTGAGCATCCCAACTCTGGTTGTCTAAATTCACCCTAGAATTGGAGACAAGAGGGTATGGCACTTTTGTCCCCAAGCACCATGGGCTGAAGGCAGTTGGTAGATTTGTCTGCGTGTGTCGTGTTGGCTGTAACGTGCCTGTCTCAGTGGCCAGCCGTTTGTTGTGGCAGACATCAGGCCAGATGCTACCCAAAACACAGGCACTGTGACAGCTGGGCCCCTTTCCAAGCCTTGCTTCCCAGAAACTATATGAAGCTTCCTGACAACACCAAGCCCGTTCTTTCTTCAGCTCTCTCAGGGAGCATCCTGAACACCAGCAGTAATTGGAAAAGTGCAGATGGACGGGTCAAAGCCCCTTCACAGGCTCCCAGGGGACAGTGATGGGCAGCACACCAAGCTGCAGCAGTCTCGTGCTCGAGCTCCGTGGTGAGGATGCTGCTTGGTGGGAGCAGGTCTTGCAGCAAACCCAGGACTGGCAGTTGCTGAAGCCAGGGGACACAGCAGGTGACTGTCCTGGAGTTCTGTGTCTTCAATGAGGCAGATAACAGAGAAGGCTGGAGAACAGGGAAGCCTCTACTTGGGAGCAGCCTGCCACCAATAGTGACAAACAATGGTGTAGTGAAACCCCCTGTGGCAGGGGGTTGCATCTAGATGACCTTTAAGGGCTCTTCCAACCCAAGCCATTCTGATTGTATGAAGTGTGCCTTTGGAGAGGAATGCGAGCTTATAAAGCACTTGCTGCCTGGTGCCTATGGATCACATACACTGATGAAGACCTGGGCAGTTTTATAGTCTTGGGATCTCCTACCCACCAGAAAGATTAATCACGCAGGCTTCTCAGTCCCCTGTCCAGCATGAATGCCAATCCCTGACTCCTCATAACATTGCATGACAGCTTGGAGCACCTCATGTCCTTTTGGTCTGACTGCACCTCTCCTATGCTGTGATTTTGCACAACCAACCAGGAATAGGGTGTCAGTCTGCCACTACAGTCTTGGCAATATTTGGAAATACTGATTTATTCTCATATCTGAGAATGAAAAGAGAGGGGAGAAATGGGCATTGCTGTCTGAGAGCAAGCACCCCAGCATGGACACTAGAGGACTCTACAGAATTCACTGTCTCTACAGGTTTGTACCAGATAATTACAGTAATTTAACTTACAAATTAATGTCTGGACAATTCTTGAGAAATTCTGAACGGCACTACAAAGACGACAAAATGACAAGAAAATCTACTGTCTATTAAGAGCAACTAGGCCTGGGCATGTCTTGACAGAGCAAAAGAAATTATTTGAAACTATTCTTAGATAGAAAACATCAGTCCACTGAAAAAGAGGACTCCAAGAAACTATATTCTTCTAGACACCTCTACCTCCTTCCACTTGTGAAAGGGCAGGGGAGGATTGTAAAAGATGGCCTAATGTTAATCTCTCTATGGCATAAGCCATTAAATTTCACTCACTCCTTTGTGAACCAAAGGACTTGGGCAAAAATGCCAGAAAGTGCCATCCAATCTGCAGGTGAAGGCATTGAGGGGAGGAAGACCCATCCCATCCATTATGTTTTGCTTGTGGTAATGGTAATGGTTGATCACCATTTATCATTTAGGAAGTCAAGTCTGTTTTTTGATTGAATCTATCTCGTTTAAACTTCAGCTATCCATGTCTCTCTCTAGACTGAAGTGAATTCCTATTACCAGGAAAGCACTATATGATTCATGTCTACTTTTTTGTTGTTGATGGTATTAAACAGCTAAAGACTTTTTAAGCATCCAAATTCTTTTATAATTCTTTGTGGCCTCTCCAGTTTTTGGTCTATTTGAAAAACAGGACCCAGCAGATACAAACTCATCTTATTTCTACTGCCTACTCCACTGTGAGCATCCCCAAAGAACCCCAGCCCTTTTTGTCCCGTGTGTATATAAGGCTCTTTTTGAGGTGTCTTGTGATTGCATTCCTTTAATCTTTTCTGAAGTTTCTGCTTTCCAGGATTCAGAAATATCCTCTAGGTATATGATTTCCATTCATTAATCCTAGACACATAATTTTGCACTTGGACAGATTAAGACAATTTATTTAAGTGGTTCAATTTACAAAGTAATCCAGTCTGTGTGATGTTTCTGTATGTACTAACTCCAGCAACTTTGTCACAGCCACAAATAAAAACAGGAGTGACTCTACGATGACTTCTAGACCACGATGGAAGTGTTGGGCCATAACTAAGGTTCCACCTCTTTGAACGATCCAACTGTTTGGTTATTTCTGCAATGTTACCTATTTCTTCACAACTGTCAGTCCATCAGCTTTTAAGCCATTTAACATATGATACTGAATGTAAGGGAGACTTGGTGTGTGTAGTATGAAGCACCTTACCCAAGTCTGCTCCATCTACACAACTCATGTTGTGCTGAAGCTTCTCGCCTACTCCAGTAATGAAGTTTGGTGTGTCTGCCAAGATAATTTTTCCCTAAGCTTACTGGTACTTATTTACTAGTTATATTTCTACCCTTTTACTCCTTATCAAAGAAATCCCATGTTTTCCATTATTTTTAAAGGACTGACTTTAACATGACAGCCAGCTTATTACCCAATTCATCTCGCTCACACAAATGGGCACTGGCTGATATCACCCTTTCTGAAGCGGCTCAAGCCTTTTGAGATTTATTGTTATAAATGAACCAACCACCTCCTCTGCTGACAAAGGCAGGCAGGAGTGCATTTTAAAGCATGCAACTCTACATTTCCTATACTTTTACTTCTCACTAGGCATTTCCTACTGATTAGTGACCTTATGAGGTTTAACAGACTTTTGGTCTGTCAGCTTTTCCTTTGTTGCGCTCAATTTTAAGACTCCAGGGTTATCTGGACCTGCAGATTAAACTATCAATAGAAAGACTGCTTATCCCTCATACTTCCTTCATTTTGGGACATATTTTTACAAGGATTCCTTTTCAGTGTAACTGTCCTGAATACACTATGCTTGAAAGTCAGCAGCTACTACAGCCATGAAGTAAACCTTTATACCACTGCCAGGAGCAATCTTGTTAATCCTCCTTATTCCTTCCTTTTTAGTCCAATGACTGCAGCTAAATATTGGTGCACTTGCAATATTATTAACAACCAAAAGAGAACATTATGGAACATTAGACCCTTGGGTAAGATGGTGGTATGTCCTTTTTATAGACAAGTGTCAAATAGAAGCTAGAAGACAGAAAAATTATTTCAGAATTTCCATGAGAATATATTAACAGAGGACTATTCTGGGAGAAATTAGAACAATCCCTCTTCACTTTCTTTCCTACCCAACTTCCATCACTGTGACTGCATAGGAAAACCATGAAAAGATTACTTCAGCAGGCTCATGTTTACTGTACAGTGATGTAGCCAACTCACAGTGAACCCTCATTGCCAGCTGATGGGTTTGCCAAGGTCAAAAAATGGTTACTGAAACATGATCAGGTAACTGGATGGTAAAATAACTCTATTTCATCACAGATCAAGATGCAAACACATCTCTACTTAAAGACCTTCAAACCAGTCACCAGAAAGCTGACAAACCTCAAGTTACTCTCTTATAACCTGGGGTTTAGCAATAGAGGAGCTACAGCTTGAGAAATGTGGGAGTGTTGCTCAGCACAGTGGTGTTTGCTACGCATGGTGTAAATACCTGGAAAAGGATCTAATTAAAACACAAGATAAAAAGGAAGGAACTGTGATTGAAAATGGCTCTTTACAAATTTTTATAATTTACTGACAAGTAAATTAGCAGCAAGATGGATTGTTTTGTGCCGGTTTGGCCAAAATCTAGCAATATATCCTCTGAGAGAAAGCCAGGTTACAACCACCCTTCCCCCCACCAGGTTCGGGAAAAAGGAAATTTTCCTCGAAGGAAAGTGAATGATCTAAAAACTATTTATTTAACAAACACACCAGAAAAGGATAATAATGCTAAATAATGAAATCTCTCGCTGTAGAGAGAAACCTGGGAAGATTTCAGAGTCCTTCTGTAGGTGTGGTGTCTCTCCTCCTCAGAGCTGGGTGAGGGTCCACCCCCTCGGGCCTCGGGGAAAATTCTCCCGATGTGTTCTGATGTTGTTGAAACAGTCCAGAAGAGAAGAAGGGGAAAAAAAACAAACAACCAAAGTCCCAGGAAACAAAGTTCAGCTTTCCGTCTCACGCCGGAGAGAGAAGGGAAGAAGAAAAACTGGCCGAAGAAGCAAGCCGGATGCTCCCCCCGTGCTACCACAGCCAGTGCACGCAGAGGAGTGAATCTCCGTGTCCTTGAGACACTGCTTTGAAAAGTTTGCTTGGTCCTTTTTTTTTCTTCCATCTCAGGCTCAGTTTAAAGGCACAGAAAAGGCACAAAATTAATTGTCTGGCATAAAGCCGTGATAGGGGATATACATGATGGAGTCACCCCAAGACATGGATGAAAACATCAGCCATACTGACTTGGAGCTGTACCCATTTTTCATTACTCGACAGATGCACTAACTACTTTTAAGATTGCTTAGATGGAACCTGATCACAACATTGTAGTAGCCATTGTGATAAATAAATGTCCAAGTACAAAATTAGCAGCAGGTATCTCCAGAACTAACTCAATGACTGCTAAATTCAAGTATGATTTTAAGAAGACACTCAGCAAAAGCCACCAACTTCGTTTTTGAGAGGAAAAAGATACAGCACAGTACCTACTCCTGAGTGACACCAAACCAAACTTTAGGGAAAAATAAAAAGGAACGGTAGATCACAAATAAAATTAGAGTTGGACTGCAAGGGCTCTGTTCACTATACTGAGAACAACTGAGCTATAAACTTTTATATACAAGCTGTACTCTCTCTCTGGTGTACCAAATCTGACACAACCTAACCACCAGTCAAGGTCAGAAATCCTATTGCTTACAATATAGTTTTACCCTTTGCCTACTGAATTCCAGAAAGTGCAAGTTACAAGAACATTTCTGCAGGTAAGCTAACCTGTGTCGCTCCAAAGTGGTAGCAGCACACCTACAGTACCTGCAGCTTCCAAGTGTGTTCTGCCCTTGGATACCTCTGTTGGCTGTGGGAGCAGAAAGGGCTGTGAATATCAGCTGCAACCATGGCTTCCTTCCTGGCAGCTGCACCCATGGGAGTTACCCTGTTTCTGATCACACCAGCGTGTCTGTGGCCTACTGGAAACCAGAGCGGCTGGGGACAACACTGAGGTAATGGCTTCATCAAGACAAAAATTACACAAATGACTCAAGACCTGCTGGTATATTGCTCCCAAGTGGTAAAGAACAAGGGGGTAAATGTGAAACAGTTATATACAGACAGGATGGATGGCTAGCCAGTCAGGTTAGGATTCAGGTCTTGCAAAACATCCAGCCATTTGCCTTTTAAGGGCATTACAGTTTTCTGAAGATCTTCCCCTGCAATGACATGACAATTGGCTATGCTGAGTCTTTGACAGCAATGCGCCCTGTATTCTGGATTTCCATTGCCTATGTGAATGAAAAATTGAATAAAATGTCCTTGGAACCAAAGACCTTACAGGATATCATGCTATTCACTGTAATTTTCTATGCACTTTCCATTTGTTGGAAAACTGGCCTAGAAATTGTAAAATCATTCAAGCTGGAATCGTTCAATCAATTCTGCAGATTGTCTTGCCCAACTCTCCTAGTCAGAGCAGTGTCACATACAGCAGGTTGCTCAAGGCTGTGTCTGGTTGGGTTTTGAGTATCTCCAAACCCAGAGGCTTCACAATCTCTATGGGAAACATGTTCCGCCATTCCAAAGAAATTCAGAGTTTCTAAATTTAAACATAACGACAAAAAGATAAATTTTCCCATTTTTTACTTATCTATACTAGCGCTACCCTGCTGTTGATTATGAACTAACCATCATCTTTCTCTGCTCTTTCCCTTAATCTCTTCCATCCTGGCAAAAATATTTACTTAAGACTATTTCACAGTAATATCCCATATATGGTCAAGCTCAGAAAACCTTGTGAAGGTTAGTATTATAGGACCCCTTCCTGAAACCCAGGTCTGGGCTGAGTCTACAAAAGTTTAACTACAACCTTCATGGAATTAAATAAAATAAATTAACTTTCGAAGTATTATGGTTCCCATTCTGTTCTCAGTATCATGGTGTGTTGGGTTTATGTGGCCAGGTCTTGGTAGCAGGGGTACTACAGGGGCAGCTTCTGTGAGAAGCTGCTGGAAGCTTCCTCCATGTCCATCGGAGCCAACGCCAGCCAGCTCCAGGATGGACCCGCTGCTGGCCAGGGCTGAGCCCATCAGGAATGGTGGGAACACCTCTGTGGTAACATATTTGAGAAGGGGAAAAAAAAATTTGTGCAGGTGTAATTGCAGGCAGAGAAGAGCAGGGTGAGAACGTGTGAGAGGAACAAGTCTGACACCAAGGTCAGTGGAGTAGGAGGGGCAGGGGGTGCTCCAGGAACTGGAGCCGAGATTCCCCTGCAGCCCATGGTAAAGTTGCTGTGCTCCTGCAGCCCACGGAGGAGACCCAGGCTGGAGCAGGTGGATGCCTGAGAGGTGGCTGAGAGCCCATGGGAGGCCCATGCTGGAACAGGCTCCTAGCAGGGACCTGCAGACCCATGGAGAGAGGAGTCCAGGCCAGAGCAGCTTTCGTAGTATGACTTGTGACCCTGTCGGGGACCCACGCTGCAGCAGGCTGTGCCTGAAGCACTGAACCCTGTGGAAGAGTGATCCAAACTGCAGCAGTTTGTGGAGAACTGTTGCCTGTGGGATGAACTCATGCTGGAGAAGTTCACGGAGAACTGTCTCCCATGGGAAGGACCTCACGCTGGAAAAGGGGAAGGACTCCTCTCCCTGAGCAGTGGCAGGAAAAACCTGGGATGAAGTGATCATAACCCCCATTCCCATCTCTCTGCACTGCTGGGGGAAAGGAGGTAGAGCTTGGGAAGAAGGGAGGGGTTGGGGGAAGGTGTTTTTAAGATTTATTTAACTTCTCATTATCCTGCTCTAATTTTGTTGGTAATAAATTAAATTAATATCCCCAATTCGAGTCTGTTTGCCCTTAGGTATTTACTGAGTGATCTCCCCTGGTCCTTAACTCATGAGAAAATACATAAAATGTATAAAAATATAACTTTGTTATATTTTCTCTTCCCTGTCCAGCTGAGAAGGGGAATGACAGATCGGCTTTGGTGGGTGCCTGGCATCCAGCCAGGGTCAACCCACTACATACAGTTAAAGTTTGCAGGGTGCATGTTTATCAAACACTATACTGAAATAAACTCCAAGCATCGCCCAACTTGTGTTTTAGGCCTGTGTGTTAAGATAGAAAAGACTAGTGCATAAAATTAAAGTGGAGTCAAAGGTGAACCAGAGGCTCATTGGCAACATAAACACTACACATTTACTGTTCACAGCCAGATAAGTCACATTTGCATCATTTGATAAGTGCAACAGCCAATTTCCTTCCAGTTTCCTTAAACGTTAAAAATGCCTCTTGAAGAAACCTCCTCGAGGCCTGGCCCTACAATTATGCAACCAATTTGAAGGTACCTCCTCACATCCATGAGGCTACTGACTTAATTTCTAATGCCTCAAAAACTTTAGGGTGCATCTTTCATGGATCAACAGCAACTCTTTCCTTAGATAAACACCCAATATTCTTAACTTTTAGGACAAGGATGAGAAAACACCTGTAGGCAGGGCTTGGGTTTCAACGCCAAATTATTTCCAATTTTCCAGAGTCCACAAAATGCGACCCCCCCCCCGGCCTAGTACTGCTGTTNGTACTGCTGTTACGTGAGTGCCAGCGGCCCCCGCGGAGCGCCGTCCGTGTTCTACGTGGGGACCTGGGGTCCGGCACCGCACCCCGCTGCTTTCCGCTGTCCTTGTTGTTCCCAGCAATTCCCGCCGGCAGCCGCGCTCCGCGCCAGGGTGACCCGAGGCCGCGCAAGCCGCGGCCCTCGGCCCGCGTCCGCCCCAGAGCGGAGCCCCCGCACCCTAAAAACCCGCACCCTAAAAGCCGCTCCCCGCCGCGCAGACCCGAGTCCAAGCCCGCGGCG
>VZRS01001762.1:59448-88471 GCA_013398055.1 Ifrita kowaldi | reverse complement strand
CACACCCTCCCCGCCTCCTGCTGCCACACTGCGAGGCGCAGCGGAGCGAGGCGCGTTCCGGCCCGCGGCGGCTCTCTGCGCGGCCGCGCCGGGGCTGCCGGCCAGGTCCTCTCCTGCCCCGCCATCTCCTTCTTCTCCTCCGGCTGGGAATTCGGGCGGCGCGGGCTCGGCAGCGCCGGGAGCTCTCCCGCCGCCGCCTTCGCCCACTCGCCCCGTAAGCAGCCCCCTAATCCCCTTGGGGCCCCCTTGGTGCTGGTTCAAAGGTGCGCCTGGGATCGGTCATTTCCCTATTTTAGGTTTCGTTAAGAATTAGCTTATTTCCTTTAGAATTGCTATCGTCTGGTGCACAACATCCCAGTGAAATATGGAGAAAACCCATTTCTTTAACCGGTTTCTGCAAGTACCCCACCACTGAACTACAACAAAGAGGGGAATGACTTGAGGGTTTTTTTTTACGGAATTGCAGTGAAAACAGCAGCACTGGTTCTCGTGCCAAAGCTGAGGGACATGCATCAAGAAATTAGCAGCTGAATGATCACATTGTTACATTTGTAACATCGTTTTTATTCTTCTGTTTCTCCACCTAGTAATAGGGGTTATTTTCAAGGCAGGAATTAAATCCTATAGGAGTATTTTTTTTTGCCGTTTCGTGTGTGTGCGACTGAGGGCAGTGTGCGTGTGTACGCCTTGAGTTCCCCACAAGTGGGTCACGTCAGGAGAGTTGTGACACTGCAGCAGTGGCGTGGACTGAGCCCAGAGCTGCCTCAGGAGCACCGCGAAGCCTCGGTGGCTCGGGGCTCTGACCCAATTGGGACATGCCAGGCGTGCCGCAATTTTTAATGGGGTGTAGCAAGGCACGACGGGAACATGGTTGTGGCTGTACACTAAGTCATCCCAGCGTGGGTAGGGGCCAGCACTTGCACGTGGGGAATTTTGCTGTTTTATGCCTTGATTTGTCAGAGTTTCGCTGCCTGGATATTTGGTTTATGGCCTTATCGCAAATTAGGAGTAGGCAAAAGACTTACGTTATGTATTTCTTTTTCACAAGGATGGTTTTTCTGAAGTCTCTCCTTTTTCTCCTTTTCCTTCCCCTCCCCTTTTTTTTTAATGTTTTTTGGTGAGAGCAGAGAAACTGAGAGTTTCTGTGGAATATTAAACCTGTTTTAAGGAACTCTGTTTTTAAAGTTGCTCCTTCTTTAAAACATGACAGCTTATCTATTTCTTTTTATTTTATCTTGATTACCTTGCTAGGTCTGTTGAGTCAAGGATCTGTAATGTGGCAGGACTAGTGCACTGTCTGCATTGCTCCTCTTGACTTATTGTTATCACAATCATTTTTATTTTGGAATATTATTGCTAATATAGTAATACCATTTCTTCTATTAATATGTAATTTTTTATCTGTCCTTCAACTTGGAAATGTTACCTGGACTTGGATCAAGCCAAAACCAGCCAAGTTTCAGAGTAAATAGGTAAAAATCAGTTTGTAAAAACTATCTGTGTGGATAGAATTAAGTGTATTGCAGAGTTGTATTAGTTCTCGATCCATGTGAAGCTGGCATGAACCCAAGCCAAGTAAAAGATGTAGATATTTAGTTCTTTTCAGAGATATAAAATCTGATTCTGAGTGCCTCAGGTTTTTTTGTCCCAGTGTTAGCAGAATTCCTGAGATTTGAACAAAGAGCCACGTAGTTGAGAAGAAGTAAGTGTAGGGACATGGCTGGGCACCTGCTTTTCTTTGAGAATTTGGGTTCCCAGGCTGGAACTGAAAAATTCATTCTGTCGGCTTCAATGCCAGAACCGGGTCCTGAGGTGAGTGTCAGCTATAATGTTTTGGAATGACTGAGAGGAGTTTCTGTCCTTCTTGAAATATTGCAGGAAAATGAACTGCTGGAATTGCTTCCTAGCCTTTATGGTACCACAGAGCTTGGGGTGCTTGCCAAGGAATTAAAGATGTTCACTGTGGTGCTTGCAAGAAGCAGCTCTGGCATTTCTCGTGTCACGGAACTGCTGTTGGTGCGCAGCCTTGTGGTGTTCCTTCCTTTGTGTGGCTGCATCTTGTGCCCCTGTGCTCACCCTCTGCTCAGAAGAGCAAGCAGGAACAAGCAGTGTTGTCACATCTCCTGGTTAGAATGCTCAAACCCTGACGTGATTTCGGGAATCTTTTTGTATTTTTTTACCTCAACCATAGACAAATTACTTTATGCCTTTTTGGACTGCAGATTCTGATTTGGACACTTATTATTTTAGGTAGTTCGGTTAATTCCTGTTTTAAATACCTGCATCTTCTTTTGGTCCTCTCCTTGCAGCAGAGTTCTGTGGATATGGGGCCTGTGCCCTTGTAGAGCATGTTTAAACTCTTTATGGTCCTTCACAGGGGTAAGAATTGGGGTACGTTGATGTGTTGGCTGGGTCTGGATGCAAAAGCGCATTATGAGAAATGTTATTTAGTAAGAGATTCACTGAGTGAAAGCACTGAAGTTTCTTTCTGCTCTAGAACAAGCACCAAAGCGAATGTTGGTTGCCTTTTTAAGACTTGAACTTGAAAGCCCATGTGCCCAGGAAGTGTCTTTGGTTTGTGTGGAGCCTGAGCCTTTGTTTTGAGCACATTTTGCCAGTGTAGGTGAGAAGACCTGGCCAGTACAGAAGAGGCCAGAGTTACGCAGTGTGCAGGTGGAGGGTGTGCTGGGCTGTCACTGCTGTGAAACCGCACCTCCTGCACACCACAGGGACATTTTGGATTTAGCATCTGTTGCCTGGAATCCAGGCAGCAGCAAGAATAACAGGGAAGAGATGGTGTCAGCAGGCACTTACAGGAAGATGGAAAGTAGTGATGGAGACCTGCATGTCATGGGTGAAGAGGGTAGGTAGAAGGACAGCGAAGGAGTGCCTCACTCACAGAGGCAGTGAGGAATTTAGGGAGAGGATAGGATAGAGAAAGTACAGGCATGAATCATAAGAAGTAGGAATTTGTGGCAGAGTGATGGTCAGGTGGGTGGTGAAAGCAGGAAGCGGAGAAAATGAATGCCAGTTCTTCCAGTAGCTACTGTTGAACTGACACTTCAGGCTGGTCAGGTCGCAGCAGATCAGAGGTTGATGTGTATGACAATACAGCCCTCAAAAGCACAGGCACAAAGGGCATCTGAACTCTTCCCAGAGAGCTGGACAGGGTTCCATCTTCTTATATGGGTATTGTCTGAGGAGAGAGGCAGTTTTATTTCTGCCAACCCTTAGTCCCCCTTTGCCTCCTACCAAAAGAAAATCTCGTAATTGCTGATACAGTCTTTGCTACAAATTGATGAATAGAAGAGGTTTGTGTGAATGATGGGAGTGTACTGTAGTTAGAAGCTGGAGGGATGAAATGAGCGGGTTAGGTAAAGAACATGATATTGGTGCAGGCACAGCAAAAGTTGAAAAAGAAGCAACAGAAGAGAAGAAACTAAACAGTGAAGGCAACACAGAAAATACGACAAGATGAATAGGAAGGACATTGGTAGTAGACTGGCTGGGTGTATACTGAATAGATGGGAGGTGAGCAATTTGGGTATGAATAATTCTTGCTTGAATTACTGTATGGGGTTTTGTTATTCTGTTCTTGTTTCTGTGGCATGGCAGAAGTTGATTGCCATCAGTCAGGCTATTTCTTGCATCTGAGGCTGAGAAATAGAGCCTTTTCTTCTGCTCTTGGTTCAAAAAAAAGCATTGGGTGAAGAGCTGTTCCTCTTAATAGTGGGCACTTCTGATGGAAGTGCTTGACAGTCAGAGTAATTGGGAGGTGATTTATGTGCAGTTGGATACGACAATGACTTGTCAGCACAGCTGTCTTTAAAATACAGAGGCCTTCCAGCTGAGCCTCACACAAATGCAGAACACCTTGGAAAATTATTAGTGTGCCACTGTTTTTCTTCCAGTTCAATGTCTGGCTATACTTCTCCCTCAACTTCTATAAGGGACAAGGCCCAAGTGACTGCACTGGAGTCTGGACAACGCCCCAAGGGAGAGTTCCCAGAGGTGCAGACTTGAGAAAATTTGAGCTAAAAAGTGGAGCAAGTTAAGAAAATACTGGTTCTAGATTATGGGTTTAGATTTGTGTTTTGGACTAGTTAATTTTTTCTTCTGTATAGCAGTTTCCCTCATAAAGACTTGATGAATGTAAATGTTAGTTAATGTAATTTGGAAAGCTTATGATTCTTATGGAAACCTTGGGTAGAATCTTGATATTTTGTGTGTCTTTTGTGAAAGTATCACAGAAATGGGGAGCTTTCTGCCTGTCACTGTGAGAAATGTTTGGAGGAAGAAAAATAACATCTTCCACTTCTACAGAAACACAAGCAGAAACGTGAGGGAATGTTGTTGCCTCTTGCTCATTCTGCACTTAGGAAAGTAGTTGGACTTAAGTGCAAGGGAGTAGTACAAGTTTATGTTAGAGTGCATTTTACCTAACTAGGTTTGCCTGATCCTAACTGTAATGCACATATGTAAGCGGCAGAATTTAGATTGCAGTTTCACATTTTTGCAAGTATTTTAACTTTGTGGTTTTGCTTGGTTCTTTCGTTAAGAAGATTAAAATCCTAAGTCACTATGCATTGAAGAGATGTTGATATTCTGTTCGAAAATTTTGGTAGAACATGACATTTGGTAATTTTTGAGAACTAACTTGTGATACTTACAGTACTTTGTCTTGGGGCAAGAATTTTGAAAATATTCAGAGATCTAGGTTTGAAAACATATGATTTTATGCACTGAAAGCAGTTTACATTGATGATTTCAGTTCCTGAAGTGACGTAAGAGTGAAGTCTTCATGACTGCCCGAGTATGAACATCAGGACATCAGACCTGGTGTGCATTTCAGATAATGAGCTTTCTGTGTTTAACTTTAACTTACCATATTGAGCCTTAATGGTTTGACAGTTCTGTATTCTTGCCTGTCCAATAGGGACTTGAGTATGAACTTGTCTAGGCTTTGTCTTACTTCTTTTTTTTTAAAAAGATGATGAGGAAATTGTATTTTCACGTTTGTTTATGAGGTGCTTTTTTTTTTTTTATGAAGCCATGGGGTTTTGAAAAATGGACCCAGAATGTTGGACCTCACACTCTTGTTCAGACACTGGGTGTTTGGTCATCCAGAGTAGTATTGCTGGAATCCCAGACTGAGGAACTCTGAGTGAAATCTGGTTCGTCTTAAAGTCATGAGGTGCTGTATATTAACTTCCATGCACCCAGAATTTCAGATTTTCGGTGCATAGGCAGAGGCAACCTTCTTCATCTAATACAAGTGAAATAACCTTTCTTCTTTACCTTCTACAGACACTGTGACTGATGAGAGTTAAAGGCCATGGATGAAGATGGGCTTGAATTGCAGCCACATGAGCCAAATGCATTTTTTGATCCCACAGGTCTGTAAGGAGATAATATGTAGATAAGAGTGTTCACATTAGATGCAATTGACTGTTGTTTATTCTGCCTTTGCTTAGAAGTGCTGTGCTGCATCAATGCTCTTGTATAGAGTAGTCACTTTTGAGTTTGGGTTGTTTTTATTACTCAGAGCAATATGAATGAGCTACTGTTCTTTCAGTCAAGTAATAGTTGTTTGGGTATTGGGGGAGAGTCTAAAAATTGCAAATCTTTTCTGGGAGAGAAAATCTTGTTCATCTTAATTATGTTAGCATCTACTGAGGACTTGCCTTGTCTGCCTATCTTAATAGCTCATATGCTGTTATGCATGTTTTACTAAATTGCAGCGTAGTGTAAAAGTTGAAGTGAAACAGAAATAATTTCAATTATTAACCACCTCATGTGATACAGTTTTACAATTGAAGTGCTGTTTTAATTGTGTTTTTCAGGAGCTGATGCAGCACATATGGATGGAGATCAGATTGTTGTGGAAGTACAGGAAACAGTATTTGTTTCAGATGTAGTCGACTCAGATATAACTGTGCATAATTTTGTTCCCGATGACCCAGACTCTGTAGTAATCCAGGATGTCATTGAGGATGTTGTTATTGAGGATGTTCAGTGCCCAGATATCATGGAGGAGCCAGACGTATCTGAGACAGTCATTATTCCTGAACAAGTGCTGGACACAGACGTAGCTGAAGAGGTTTCTTTGGCTCACTGCACTGTCCCAGATGATGTTTTAGCTTCTGACATAACAGCAGAGACAATGTCTATACCAGAACATGTACTGACAACTGAGTCAATGCATGTACCCGAAGTTGGACATGTCGAACATGTAGTTCATGATAACGTTGAAGAAGCAGATATTGTCACTGATACTCTGGGAACAGATGTTGTTTCTGAGGAAGTCTTGGTGGCAGACTGTGCATCAGAGGCAGTGATCGATGCCAATGGAATCCCTGTGGAACATCAAGATGAGAAGGGCAACTGTGATGATTACCTTATGATTTCCTGTAAGTGTTTGGGTAAAGCCATCAAAGTTCTTATGATATGGGCTTGAAATATCTGAGGGAGGGCTTAAGACAATACCCAGAGCAGAGTTTCTGTATTTTTTATTGAAATGCAGATCTCACAAGTGTACTGACATGGAGGGATTTTTAGGAACGTATACGAACTAAAAGTTCTGGTGAAGCTGATGGAGAGAAACACTGGCGATAAATTATTTCTGTAGCAATTTATAGCATATGAACAAAAGAGTAAGAATTCCAGTAAACCAAAAGCCATATACTTAATAAGAACTGAAAGGAAATTAATGTGATAAAAATGCTTATATGTGCAGGTTACTAAGATAGCTACCCAGGAAACAAAAATATTTCATGGACAAGAAAGAGTAAAAAAGCTGTGGTTTCTGAAAATCCAGTCCTTGTCTTGTTTTTTTGCTAAACCCCTGCCTGTTGCACCCCATTTATTGTTGGATACAGACAACAATATGGTTTTCTTTGCTATTCGGATGTGTTTTCTTCTCTTGATTAAGCAAAGGACAGAGATATGCAGCTAACAAAAAGAGTAGCTATTGCTGCTCATAACTGGGAAGTGAATATCTTAATCTCCCTTAGGAACAGTGGCACAATGCATTTGAATTGTATTTCAAAAGACTTAAATAGAGGGTGGAGAAAAATAGAGCATATCATCAATCCTTTTTCTACTGAGGATATCCATTTGTGTGAACTAGAGCTTACTTGTTACTTATTACAGTGATTACTCTGTGCAGCACCTAGGAACATCACAGTGTCACTGCTGAACAGTTATTTATTGTAGAAATAGAAAAGCCTTGTTAGGCTGGTTTGTTTAATTGCCTTTTCAGGCACTTCAGTTTTGTGTGGTGTTAAATGATTCCATTGATGAGGTGTACTTCGTGCTCTGCTTCAATTACCTTTTTTCTTTTTTTTTCTTTTTTTTCTTTTTTTTTTTCCCTTTTTTTCCTCCCTTTTTTCCCTTCTTTACTTTTGGACACGTTTTTGAAATGTATGATAACTTGTTTTAATTTTATATTCTGTACTTACGAATTTTAATGTTGCTTCTCCTTACCTAGGATCACTGCATTTCTTAATTTATCATCTCTTGAGTTCCTTGAGTAACCTTGTTGCAGCCATGTTTTGAGTTTATATGAGGTACAGTTAATTCTCTATTATCTGGGAAAACAATGAAGTGGGATAATGCAAAATATGGATAACACAAAATATTGTAAATTAAACTGCAGGATTGTACTGAGGTGAAATAGGTCAAGGGATCTGTTCTGAAATTGTATTGATCCAGAACGATAAATGCACTCTTGTCTAGTGTGGTACAGATAAAACTTTCTGATTCTGGACCCAAGTTAAATCAAATGAAAGCAGCTCAGATGCTTCTGCACCTGCTGCATAGTTAGACACCAAACTGGATAATCTGCCTATGGATAATTGAAGTCTGATTCTGGTGGTGATCCTTACCTCTTCCCTATCCCTGACTGTAGCTCTTCAAGGCGCTGTTGCTCCTGTCTCTGCTCACTCCTCCTGTGCAGGTTTTCCTCCTGCAGCAGAGCAGGGCCTCTGGGGCTGCTGCCATGGAGCACTCTGCAAACCATGCCTGTGTAAATGCACATGAGAGGGGTGGGTGGATGTGTGTCCTGTTCATCGCTGGCAGTGGCTGAACGAGGACAGAATGTCTTGGTAGAGGCCGTTTGGGATGATCCCTGCCTAGCTGGGAAGTCTTCTTAGATGTGCCAGTTGTCAACAGGTGATGACTGGCAGGAAACAGGAATTTAGTTGTCACTTGTACTGGGGTACTCTCCATTTTCAGTCATGTATTTCTGCAGTTTCATACTTTATTTATTATTAAATGTTTCTTGTAATATATTTTGTTTAGATTCAGAACCTTAAATAAGCCAGCATTTAAAATAATCATTACACTACAAAATACGCATTCTTTGTGTTTAATGTTCTACAGTTCATTTTAAAGGGAAGTCCCTACTACCACCTACTGTGTTTAAAGCCTGCATAACAAGTTCTTCTGGTTATGAAGGCAGAGTCTGGTGCTTTTCCATTAAGTAAAGGCTGTCTTTCCAAACAGTTTCTTTGTTGTATAAAAAATATTATTTGAATTAATTTTTTAGAGGTTTTTTTTGTTTGCATCAGCAGTGGAGGTGTTCATTGATCTGATGCCTGCCTCAGTTCTTCAGTTGAACTTAGTTTTTAAAAGGTAGTCACATCAGCCAATCCAGTTCTGGATTTTTAATCCCAGTTTGTAAATTTGTGTTTGCTTCTGGCAAACTTCCTTGAGCTGCAGGGGCAGATGTTGGAATGTAATCTTGTCTGCCATTACAGTAGCCAAATGTTGCTGCTTCACAGATCTGGGAGCTAGACTGTTGTTCTTCAGAATGCCTTTGCCTCTTTTATTTTAGATAGGCACTTGAAAAGCAGGGGATGACACTTCGTGTTCTTTCTGTCATAGGTTTCTTTGTCTGTTTTCTTTAGTGGAAGCTATTGTCAAAATATTTTTGCTTTTTCTGATTTTGTAGCTCTCTTTAAGCGTTTCCATTTTTGTTCCTAATGAGCTGAGTAGACATAGATTTTCTTAAGATAATTTTCTTAGGTTTTTCCTGAAAATATGTGATTTGAAATGACTTATCTATGTGTACTTTTTAAAAATACTGTGTTTCTGCCTTCTTTCTTGGTTTTAGACTGATTTGTCTTTTCAAAGTTCCTGTGGGTTTCATTCTGTGACTTTGCTTCAATGAGCTCAGTATTTTAATAGTTCTTTTCCCAGTTAGATTTAATTTAGCTCTGGCATTAATATGCCTTTGCTTTCTTCATTTTCAAGATAATGTTACTTGGCACGGCTTTATATCACCAGTTACTTTTTGATGTACTTAATTTTTTTCTTGGATACTTTGTCTTTGCCCTCAAGGTTCATGTTTGTTCCATGGTAGGTTTGGGGCACATAGAGCAGAGCAGAATCAGATACTCATTCACCTAAGAATGCAAATCTGCTAGTTAGTAGCTTGAAAAAGATGCAAGGAGGGTCAATAAATCTTTTTTTTTTTTTTTCTTTTACATGTTCCATAACAAGCCAGTTCATGAGTTGGGTCAGGAAAGTATAAATTGTGATGTGACTCACACTGGTACTAATTGTTTGGTAGCTTGGAAAATCATTTTTCCATAAGTGAAACAGTAGTGGTGAGATTAACTGGTGTTTGTCAAAACAAAGCAAACATCTTGCATTTACTAACCAAGGAAAGCAGTGCCCTGTGCCTGGCAATAAGATGGAAATTGAGATGTCTTTTTTTTTTTTTTTTTGGTTGGATTTCATTCCATTTGGCAAAGATAGACACCTCCTCTGGCATTAACTGATTCTGTAAGATGAAAAGTTGTATCCTGATATACTCTTATTGCAGAAAAAATTGTGAGGCACAAAAGTTTGACAAGAGGAGTCTGGAAAGAGGGAAGGGCAGCCTCACAAGGCTTAAACTGCAGCTTTAAGAATTTAAATATTTGCAAATATGGGAGCTGTGTTATATCCATCCATCCGTCCATCTCCTTGCTTTTCTCTGAGTTAGACATGTCTCTTGTTTGTTTTATCTGAATTAACACTTTTCATTACAGGAGTCAGAACCCAGGGTAACTCACAGAGAGAGAAAGGTTTCACCTAGGCCTATGAAAATCAATCTTTTTCTGTCCTTGTTGGATGTTTAAGTTGAAAGCAATGGATCTGATGAATAAAGCCATGAGGTTCATGCTTTTCCTTAGGGCCATCCAGTAGACTTTGAGTCAAGAAAGCAAAATGCTTTTAATTGCTTTTTTAGCGTGAATATCTTTCTCTTTTCCCCTGGAGCTTGCTAAAGGTGCGGGAAATCACATTTTTCTTTCTCAGAAGCAGAACTTGCTGCCATGCCTCTGTCTGACCACTGGAGTGGCACCAACAGTTGTTGCAGCTCAGGCTGCTCAGGAGGTCGCCGTGAGAGGTGGTGGAAATAAGAGTTACCTTGGGCTGAGTGATGTCTCAGAGCTGTGGCAGAGGACGAGAAGGACAGGTGTTAGATCCCAGTTTGGAGCTCAGGAATTACACCTCTACTAGATTACTAGCCTGGAGGGACCTTTAGATACATAGGATATACTGATGTGTAAAGGCAATGGATTAAAATGAAAATAGAGCAGATTTCTCTTTTCTCACAGATCAGGAAACCTGCTTTGCCATTCAAGAAGTAACTCCATGGTAAAAAAAACTTCTTCAGTGGACTGGAAATTGTTGTTGAGTGAAGTAGATGTTTCTATCACAAGTAACTGAACAAAGTCAGGGGAATACAGAATGCTTTTAATCTATTTTAGAGAGAATAGTTAGTAATGGCCTTTTTCATTAAGAATGGTTAAATAGGGTTGTTTGTTTTGTAAGCAGACAAGTATCCCATGATACACATTTTTTTAGCAGCTAAGAGAACCATTTGGGAACATAAAGGCTGACAAAATTGATGATTCTTGTCTAATTGCTCCCTTGACACATTTTTAAGATCTGTTAAACTGGTATAGAGAGACTTTTCCTTAGGTTGTTTGTTTTGGTGTGTTTTTTAGCAATGAGCAGTGGGTACTTGAAAAAGATAAAAAGTGTCTTTGTGCTTAAGTGAATTTTATTTTTTATGATCCTTTTATTTTTGCCATTATTCCCATGTAGAGGAGAAATGGTAGGAAAGAATAAGCTTAAATAGTTACAGAATCCATTAAAAATAAAGGCAGTTGTATTTGCATTTTTTATTTAGAAGCTAAACACTGTAAGGGTACAAAGTCTTTATCTGCCTATCCATCAAATATTTGATACAAAAAACTAAAAACAACTTTTTGGGGAAGATGTATGTATTATGGTTAAACAAAAGATGGTCTATTTAAGCAAATAGGGATCTTGGCCTAACATTTATGCTTCTGTATGGGGAAACTGACTCCAACAATGTTTTAAATATGGGGTTTATTATCAATGCATAGGAGCTTGTTTCTGTCCCAAAAATACCATTGGACATGTTTTAATAGAAGGGTAGAGATACTGGAGATAATTGTTGTTTGGGTGTTACTAGTTTATGATATGATTTCTAAAATTAAATTTAGTATTTTCTCGGAAACAAATACTGTCATTGTGATAGAACACATAGACTCTGTTGTTATTGTTGTTGCCTGTGTCTTTTATTTCTTTGCTTTATTCTTTATTCCTTATTCCTTTTTTTACGTGTTGATCTCTTTTTGTTGATTTCCTTGTAAGTGCTAACTAGACAGGTTTTTAATATGCCACGTCTTACATGTTGTGTGACACCTTTCTCATTTGTTTGTGCTTTTAATAATAATAGCATTATTTTTATATGGAAGCAATTATTGCAGTATTGGAGAAGCACATACTTATTTAATTGTTTCTTGCAGCTCATAGTATGCAAAGAGCAGGCTGCTCTAATCAGTGAAGTCTGTGAAGAATCTTGGCAAACTAACCACAGACTGCATTCTTGCAATTCATGTAAAATAATACCGTGTCTAGTAATTTTTCTTTTTTTTTTTTTTTAAACTCTGAGATTTACTCTGTATCCACTTGTTTACTGAATTAAAGCTACCAGCTAGTATAGGGGGGAAAAAACCCAGACATTTAGAGGTTTTAGTGTCCAGTTCATATCAGATAAAATGGAGGCACAAGGTATGACAGCACTTGAGTAAAGCCTGAACTTTTTTCTAGCATGTGGCTTGTGATCAGTTTATTAATGCTCAGTGGCTCTACTTAAAAGGAAGTGGTCTCTTAGAAGCTTAACTAATTCTTTTAAGTAACTTTTTTTTTGTTGTTGTTAATGTCAAAGAGGAGCAATATGAGAGAGTATCAGCTATGGATGGTAATTTGTGGGACCCCTCGATGGGCTACGAATTTGAATGAAAAATTAATATCATCAGAGTTCCAATTTCAAACACTGATCAGTCAAGTATTTTGGAATATAATTTTCTCTGACTGTAAGACTGAGATACATGAAGAACGCAGAAACATTGGGCAAATAGAATAGAAAGCAAATTTCATAAAATGCTGCCAGAGCATCAGTGAATCAGTATAAATAAATGCTTGTGTAGCCATAGGACAAAATACCTTGGAAATGGTACTTTCTGTAGTAGATACCCATTCTCTTTCACCTCGTTTGTCTCTTCCTTTGATTTTTATCTTTTTTCCTATATTTTTCTTTCCACCCTATTTTTCATCCCGTTACCTGTTTGTTACTATACTGCAAATATAACTGCTTGTCAAGCCCATCAGGTGCTTCAGTTTTTAAAGTATTACCACCTGTCAAGAGTGAATTTTTTTCTTTTTGAATGAGAAAAGTTGGCCTCATACCACCTACGCATCAATTTCTTTACAGTTTAATGGCTCTGTTAAATAAATATTTAAACTGGTTGTTGTATTTTTAAAACAATGTTGGATATAAAGGGAATTCAGGGATAAACAAACTCTAAATTGTATAACGATTTTTTTTTTTTTTGTGTTGGATAAAATAATACTTTGAATCTTGGAGAACTTACTTCAAAGCATAAATAGAGCATGTTTTTAAGACCTAGAATTCTTCTGTTGTGTGAAAGTTATCAGTGGATACTTCCATATATAAATGGAAGTAAAAAACTCTGGTTTGGTTAAAAGAAATGGGTCTGTTTCACATCATGCACATAGGTTTGTTTTCTCTCTGATTGACTCAGCCATGATTTTCCTTCCTTGTGGATATGTTCCAGCATCAGTTGATCTTGGTGGCAGACTTCCCTTTTGGTTTCAGAGGTGTAAAGTCAGTCTGCACTGGTTTGAAAGCCTTCCAAATACATGTGCCTGACACTGGAAACAGCCAAGTTAAGGGAGAACAACTACATAAATGTACTGTAGGAACAAAAGCAAGTTTTCTCTTTTGTTAGAGTTCCAGTGACATTTGGTATATCATGGATATGACAAAGAAGT
Source organism: Ifrita kowaldi (assembly GCA_013398055.1). Lineage (NCBI taxonomy): Eukaryota > Metazoa > Chordata > Aves > Passeriformes > Cinclosomatidae > Ifrita > Ifrita kowaldi. The sequence goes on along the minus strand of VZRS01001762.1, from coordinate 75,091 downwards.
AATGGAAGTCTGTTAGTAACACTGTGGAGCTACATTGTTAATGTGATTCAAAAGAACATCTTAACGTTTTTACTTTTAAATGCTTTGGAGTCTCAACTACAAGATGTTGTGTTGTCCTGTGACACAAAGTAATTTTTAAAACATCCTTGAAACAATACTTCAGACATACTGCTTGAAACAATCTGTACGGTGGCCACTGGTCATGAGCTTGGCATTCGAGCATTTAATGTTTTTTCTGCTGTTCTTTTGGTGAGGAGAGAGACAGACTAATTTATGTTAGTGGTTTATAATTTATTGTTCATATTTTTTGTGAGTAATTATGCCTGATTCAGAAATTGTGCTTAAATACAGTCGTGTTTGATACATGAGACAGAACATGTGATAGTTTATCTAATTCTAAGGCTAATTTGTTGACTTCATGGCAGGAAAATAATAGTAATAACATTTTGAGCTTTTTTTAAAGTATGTATTAAAATAAATTTAAGAATGCTGAGTTACTGAGTAGTAAAGCTATGATGTATTTATGAGGGTAGTTCAATGAGTGCTAGTGAAGTAAGCATACTTCGCAAAGTATTTGATATGTGCTAGGCATGGTAGTTAAAAATTCTTAGCCATTTATAGGGCAGTTCTTAGACTTTTATTATAAATTCCATGTCTTCTTGTCATGAACTGAAGTCATGCATGACTCTGAGGGAGTGACAGTGAAGTCACAAAAGTATTCTGTAATGTTAAGAATTCTTAAATAATCTCAACACTGGCGAAACTTCTGGGGCTTCTGAAAATTGGAAGATTCTCCAAAGGTCTTGAGATGCTGAATTTTATTTTTGTGAATGCATACTTACTATTTTTTTCTGGAAAATCTCTTCTTGTTAAAGTAAGAAGGGGGGAGGTGCCCATGTACAGCATGCCTCAGAAATCCAAGTGTGTTCCTCGTAAAGCTGGCTGTCAGCCACGGCTATGTGGGAGCCTGGGCAAGTTCCGGCTGGAGCGTGGTGCGGGTGCCCTTCTGGAGGCGGGAGAGTGAAGCGTGGGAGTACCCAGGGCTGCAGCAGGAATGCAGTGCAGGGCCCTGGCAGGAAGGGCACTGGGGACAGGTTTCCAGTGCAGCAGTGGCACAGCAGCGCTCAGGCGCTGTGGAGGGCATGAGGAGAGTGGAGGGGTTTCTTCCTGGAGGTGCCATTCAGGTTTCCTCTCCAGCAGCTGAAAAAGCATCAGTACCAGTGCTTTGCAGGGAGCCAGGTCTGACAGGCAGCAGTAGTACCACTTGCATTAGACGCAGGGTTGAGCAACAGATAATGCTTTCGAAAAGAACAATTAATAGCGTATTAGTTGTGAAGGAGAAAGCATTTAAAACTGAGAATACGTAAAATCATGCCACAGGATGAAGTACTGATGTGTACTTTCTTCCTACCATCATGTTGCTGTAGATCACAGTTTCCTTATTAGCATTGCCTGGTGTGGTGCTCATGCTTCTAGTTCTGTCATTGCAGCATTCTTGCACTTCCCCCTTAACTAGAAGATAACAGCTTGAATTTATTTTTGTGTTTACTGTCACTGTTCTCAAGGATATGAAAAAAAATTAATGGGTAGGTTCTTTGTCACACCTTTTTAATTTTAAACTGCTTCCGAATTTGAGTAATAAATTAGTAAAGTCTTTCATGTATGTCTGTCTGCATATGACTGGGTAATTGTAATAACTTGTTTTTGTAGTGGATGATGCTGGTAAGATAGAACACGAAGGTTCTGCTGAAATTACCATGGAAGCAGAGTCAGAAAGTGGCTCTTGTAAAGTGGATGGCATTTGTCCAGAAGTCATCAAGGTCTATATATTCAAAGCAGATCCTGGAGAAGACGATTTAGGTAAAATACACTTGTTTGAGAATACTCCAACCTGGTACTTGAAATTTTGCATGAGACTGTGGTTTCTCTCAAGTAGTCTGTAAAGACCTATGAGTATGATACCAAAGAGTGACAAACTTGCAATTTTTTGTGGTTTAGCATAGATTTTGGTCAAGTGTATTTAAAATATTTTGCTCTGGTCTTCTGAATTAGGGGGTACAGTGGACATTGTGGAGAGTGAGCCAGAGAATGACCACGCAGTTGGATTGCTTGATCAAAATAGCAGTATTCGTATTCCAAGGGAGAAAATGGTTTACATGACTGTAAATGATTCTCAGCATGAAGACGAAGACTTAAGTAAGTAGGTGGCTTTCCTTTGGGAACAGGGATTTTCACTTTCAGCAGTGCAGCATTCGTGTCATTTCTTTTTACTTCTCTTTCTCTTAGATGTTGCAGAAATAGCTGATGAGGTTTATATGGAAGTGATTGTAGGAGAGGAGGATGCCGCAGCTGCCCATGAGCAGCAAATTGATGACACCGAAATTAAAACTTTCATGCCCATAGCTTGGGCAGCAGCTTATGGTAAGTAATACTCAGAAGAATTCTTCATGGTGACACTGCAGCAAAGTGTCAGGGATTGGTTTTTGGAGGGTAGTGTTGAGTATTTGTGCTTTTGTGTTTGTTTTTAGAGCTTTAGTTAAAGAATGGTTTCTTAGCATAATGAGCCTTAAAAAGAAAGAAAGAGAGAAGCTGTAAGGCAAGCTTCTTCTTTTTCCTATTTCACAGGTATTTTCCTTCGTACTTTCATGTTGTGGAAGGGGAAATACATGAGCTTCCAGCTAAAAGATTGTATCTCAAGTACATCTGTTCCTCACAGTTTTAGGACACAGTGAGAGCTGGCTTGGGAGTAAACTGAGTATTTTTGGNGGGTGGGCAAAAAATGGCAAGTGGGAATATGTAAGATTCAGTGTAGCAGTGAAAAGCAACACTGAGCTCTAGCTTGATTTAAGTGCTTTCTAGAAGGATCATATAAATATGTGATTTCACTAACGGCAATAATTAATTGATTAACAAAAAGAAGTTGGAGGGAAACATATTAAAATTGTAGCAGAACCCTTGAGAGTATTTCCAGCATGCAGGACTGTTTTTCTTGATTGTTGTGAACAATCTGAACACCAACTGGTGCACAAACTGATTTCCAAAACTTTTGTAAGCTTAAGACCAGAATTTCATCTGAAAAAATGTTTCTGTATTGCCCTACTGCCCCTTCCTCCTTCTAAACAAAACAAAAGAAGTAGTGGGGTAGAGGACAAAACTTACATGTCTGCATGATGTGGATTGGGGTGATGGTGCCAGCAGACAATTGTGCTGGGAATACAGTGAGGGCTGGAATCTTGGACATGAGTCAGGAAGGGCAAGATCTCAGTGTTTAAAAGTTACTTAGGGGATGGATGGCAGTGCACCCGAAGCCTTACCTTAGGCCATATACTGGTGAGCACAGTTTGAGTGAGAGGGAAATTACATAAGCCAGTCTGAGTGGGAATTAAAAATGAAATTGAGTGAACTTGAAACAAGTTGTGTATTAAGCATTCAGTGATTTTGGAGAAGGGGGAGAAAATTGAGCGGAATGTATTAAAAACAGTGAGGTGGAATTGAAGGGAGAATTTAAGAATGCAGGAAACAGTGGAGTGGTGGTTCCATTGTCAAGAGTCAGCAACCTGGCATGCAGGGTGGGAGAAGGTGGGAACAGGGGGAAATTAAGCATGAAGGCCTGAAAATGGCAGAGGAACGCTTGAGCTAGCATATAGATGAGCATCTTCAGGCTCTGCCCATGCTTGTGCCTGGCTCTGAGTCTCCTTACATTAATCATGAATATTAATTCTCAGCACTCTACGAAAGGAACAGCTATTGAGCATCTTGCACTTTCTTCCACTTGAGTCTTTCTGTCTTATTTGTGTGCTTTGCTTTCACTGGGAAATGTTGGCTTTTATTGATTCAAGTAAATACTTGACTGCAACATTTATTATTAAAGTTTACTTATGCCCTTAAATCACCAGTGTTAAACTGATTGCCAATAAATACCTTCTCAAATGTATTTGTAATTTTCATGTTTGTTTTACATACAGCGATACCATTTGTGTATTAAACACAAAGCTCTGTGAGGCAAAGACTGTTTCCTTCTTTCTGTTACACAACACTGAGCATGCTCTTTGTTCCCAGTAGAAAGAATTTGTAAGTGCTAAAGTATCAGGTATATAAATAGTAAGTAGTGTACTTTGTGTGCCACTTTATGGGCTGTTCAGAAGGATTCTTTGATTGCAGCTCCAGTTCAGAAACTTGGTATGTGGCAGACTTCAGTCAGGTGAATTCAGGCATACAGAAGTGAATGAGAGCTCACACACAAATGTATTTCAGGACTGAGAAGAAAATCGGGCACAGTAAATATTGTGACATGCATTTATTTACTAATGTTAAACATTTTGGGTATAATTAGCAACCAGAGAGGTGCAGAAAATGCTGCATTTGAAGGAGAATTCTCTGTGTAATGGAAAGCCATTCCTGTACATTATGTACTCCTGTAAAATTAGGATAACAAAGCTAATGCTCATAATACCAAACATAATTCCTAAGTTACATAGTGAGACATTTTGCAGCTTGTGCTGTACATGATTACAGTTTGATTAAATGTCCAGATAATAGTTTATCATTTCTGTTGCTACCGTTGTAGAATTTGTGCTCGAATTACCTGTAGTGTTGGTAGGTAACTCTGTCACTTACCTTGGTAGGTAATAATAACGATGGCATCGAAAGTCGGAATGGCACTGCAAGTGCTCTTTTGCACATAGATGAGTCATCTGGACTTGGGAGACTGGCCAAGCAAAAACCAAAGAAGAAGAGGAGACCTGAGTCCAGACAGTATCAGACAGGTGAGTATATGGTGCCTGGCTCTACTCTCATTCCTCCAGGCACTTGCCCATAAACAGATGCATGTGGAGTGTCTTGTAAAAAGAGGGATTTGGGAAATTACTTGGTTGACAACACTTCTGCTTTATAAATGAGTGCATATTTTATTTTACAAATTTTAAATACATGGGTGATTTGGATTGTGGCAGGTGTTTTAATGGAAACCATCTCTGACATAGGAAAAAGTCAGTATTATAGCAAAAGGTTAGAAACCTATATACTTAACTTGCCACACCACTTTTAATGTTTAATGTAAGTTTTTTAAAGGTGATGTTAGATAAATGGTGTTCTGTAATAGTGCCTTTTAAAAACCGTGTTTGTTTTTATTGAAAATACATAGAAAAATGCATTTCATTATGTCAGCTCAGTAGGTAGCTGGAAAGTCTGAACATTGTATATTAATATTCAGTAGTGTAACTTCTATACCCTTTTCTGTTTTAATAGTGCAATAAAATTGTCTTGATGTTTGTGCCTGTCTTTTCCCTTTCATCTGTAAGAACATAAGTTCTCTATGGCAAAATCTGGTTTCTGCTGTTACTGCGTTACAGTCAGAATATTTATTTGGTTTGATAAAGTTAAAAAAATACACAGCTGTTTTCTTTAGTAGCCTTGCCTTAAATAGTACTAAAAGTTTCCTTCCAAATTGTAACTTAACTGTAGGAGTTCTGTTTTGTTTAGCCCTGAGTTAGTAAACTGTGTAAATTAAAGTTGGCCTTTTCTATTTCCAGCTAGTCAGTTCTCCCTAAAAAACATTTTTGGAAGAGACAGATTTTTTAACGTGCTTAGGCAAATTCAGGGTAAACAAACCAGACTGATGAGTGCAAATAATTTCCAAAGCTTTAAGGTTTCTGTATGTGAAACATGTTCTTACTGATTCCTGCTTGGTACCCCTTGAGATTGTAGCTGTGACAGATGGTGTAAGAAGGAGGTGTTAGTTTGGGGGCATCTGAATTGTAGTCAGCGGTAGGTGATTAAACTGCCAGATTAAACTTTATCTGCAGATTTGTGGAGAGTCAAGAGAAGATCATGTGCTTTGCTTACTAGATGATACTCAGTTTAACAAGCTGGCTGCTGTTCTTTGCACCAGCCATTGGTTTCTGCATGTATTTAATGTGTGAACTCAAAATTCTTCAAAACAGAATTATTTGAGGTCAAGAACATCTTTGGTTGTCTCCATCAAAAAACAGTGTTTCCTTTCTCTTAGTAATAAAAATGAGTGAAAGTAGTAATTCCCTCAGTTTCTTCTGCCTAACTCAGTAACAAGCTTGTTTATTGTATAGTAAAATGTATGTATCCCATCATACTCAACAATTCATCTCACTGTTAACACGTGACATTTATTGAAGTGTAGTTTTGTTTTATAATATTGATAAAGGGTTTTTTTGTTGTTTTTCAGCAATAATCATTGGTCCCGATGGTCATCCATTGACAGTCTACCCCTGCATGATTTGTGGAAAGAAATTTAAATCCAGAGGTTTCTTGAAAAGGCACATGAAAAACCACCCGGAGCACCTTCTTACTAAGAAGAAATACAGATGCACAGACTGTGATTACACTACGAATAAAAAAATAAGTTTACATAACCACTTGGAGAGTCATAAGCTGACCAACAAAACAGAAAAGCTTATTGAATGCGATGAGTGTGGGAAAACCTTCTCTCATGCAGGAACTTTATTTACTCACAAGATGGTGCACAGGGACAAAGGAGTTAATAAAATGCACAAGTGCAAATTCTGCGATTATGAGACAGCAGAACAAGGGTTACTGAGTCACCACCTTTTGGCTGTCCACAGCAAGAACTTTCCTCACATTTGCGTGGAGTGTGGCAAAGGGTTTCGCCATCCGTCGGAGCTCAAGAAGCACATGCGGATCCACACTGGTGAGAAGCCCTACCAGTGCCAATATTGTGAATACCGATCTGCCGACTCTTCCAACTTGAAAACCCACGTAAAGACTAAACACAGTAAGGAAACGCCCTTGAAGTGCGATATTTGTTTCCAGACTTTTTCAGATACCAAAGAGCTACAGCAGCATACGCTTATGCATCAAGAAAGTAAAACACATCAGTGTTTGCATTGTGACCATAAGAGCTCAAACTCGAGTGATCTGAAACGACACATAATTTCAGTCCACACAAAAGACTATCCTCATAAGTGTGATATGTGTGATAAAGGCTTTCACAGGCCTTCGGAACTGAAAAAACACGTGGCGGCTCACAAGGGTAAAAAATTGCACCAATGCAGACATTGTGACTTCAAAATTGCAGATCCGTTCATTCTGAGTCGCCACATACTCTCAGTTCACACAAAGGATCTTCCATTCAGGTGCAAGAGATGTAGAAAGGGCTTTAGGCAACAAAACGAGCTGAAAAAACACATGAAAACACACAGTGGCAGGAAAGTTTATCAGTGTGAGTACTGTGAGTATAGCACTACAGACGCCTCAGGCTTCAAACGGCATGTGATTTCCATTCACACAAAAGACTACCCTCACCGGTGTGAGTATTGCAAGAAAGGGTTCCGAAGGCCTTCAGAGAAGAACCAGCACATTATGCGACATCATAAAGATGTTGGGCTGCCTTAAAGTCTCTTTCATAGACTTATGGCTGGAATTATAAAGGAAATTTGCCTTTCAGGCAGTTAGCTTATTTTAAAGCCAATCACCTGCGATCACACACACAAAAAAACCAACAAAAAAAATACTGTGCATTTGATTTGTTGCTGTATAAAAATAGGATTATTGCTTCTAGTTGACTTTTATACCTTTTGTTCAATAGCGTGTTCTGAATTCTATTCAGTTTGTTTAATAAATGAAGAAAAGATGGCAACAATAAAGTTGCATTTCATAAAGTAAACCCTGTCTCTTACTGAATTTTTCAACCGTAATAGTTTATTTAAGTATATTTATCTTACTGACCTCGTTGATACTCACAGTGTCCATGTTAATGCAGTTTTGTCGTGACTTTTAAAAATATGAAATTTCTCTTGATAAAATTGTCAGAGGTGTGTATAAAATGGGGAATTGTCATGTTGACAGTAAAGTCACTAGGGCCCACCTGATTGTCCTTTTAAGTATACAGACTTCGTGGCAGGTTAACTATTTTCTGGTTGAGGAGTTACAAGTCTCACTTCGTGTTTTCATTCTGGTTTCAGAAAGAAAAATATTTTAGAAATGGTTTGGGGTGGTTTTTATCTTTCCTGGGCAAATTTAAAAGTATGTGCAAATATTACATTTATTGTTCTGTGCTTCTTTGTCTTTGAAAAGTTTTGTGTGTTACAAAAGAGTTGGGTTTTTTCCGCTTTACTCCTGTCTTAATGTTGGAAACGTAAAATACTCTTGTTCCATTTGCAGAGTTAACAATACATCACAACTGTCTGTATGTGCTGGTAAACGTACCTCAAACTTTATGCTTTTATGTATGTTGGTATTTCTTTGAAAGAGCAGTTTGTTGTTCAAGTCACATTTTTATTGTTAGTTGTTTTAGAATAAAATTTAAGACCGAGAGGTGCCTCGATTTTGGAAACCAGGTATTTACAATAAGAGCTTAAGAAGGGAATGGAGCGGAGCAGATGAGTTCATAAGGAGTAGAGATGTTGTAACATAGATATCCTTAATAAGAAAAGTAACTTATGATAGATGCAGTTGTTACTAAATTGAATGTTTTTCCTGAGCCATTAGTAGCTGTGTTCAGCTGCTGTTTATTAATTAGTACAGTATCCAGAATTAACCTAGTTCTTTTAATCTGTTTATAAACAGCTGGGAGAATATTACAATTATTAGATGCAATTTTGCCACCTGAAGACTATTATAAAGTAGCTCCATATCATTTGCTAATTGCTGTGTAAATGTACCAAGCACAAAAGTCATGTACTTTAACAACAACTGTGGAGCAAAAAACCCAAACCATTTTAATTACAGGCCAGATTTTAGAACCTGGCCCTGCTCCCCTTGCTCAAATTCCCACCCCAGCCACTGTTTCATGATGGATTGCAGAATTCAGTCCCGGCTGCCTGCCAGATTAGGATAGATTTGTAACCAACAATTCACTAATGGAAAGGCTTCAGAGCCTGGGCCAGTGTTAATTCCTGTTTCTAGGCAGGTGAACTTCCAATTGAAATACAACGGGAATTACAGTGATGGTTTTAAGTCTGTGGTGATAGAATGGGCAAAGGTTTCCTTTTTGGATGTGCATCTTGTAGGCCTTTTGTATTTTGTCTTGTTACCGAGCCCTGCCCCTACTGCTCATCCCTCCTGTCTCACTGTAAACTGAAATTCTTGTCTGTCATTCAGGAGAGTCCAATGCCATGTTACTGCCTGTGTTGTAGGATGGTTTTTTCTTTCTTTGCCTGCTTGCAGTGCCCCCAGACTTGCCCGGTGTGCTCTTGTGTAGTATTGCTACTAGCGGGCCGTGAGCCTTTAGCGTGTAATACCTGGCTGTGCTGCCTTGTGCCTTCCTTGAAATCCCCGCTGAAGCCAGTGGATTTCCTACATGGCCGTAGTATCCGTTGCCTGCTGATGCCAAACCAGATGCAGTAAAACCCAGCAGAGATTCCCACTCGCTTCTTGCAAAGTACCTGCCTGTGACTACTTTTTTTTCCTCTCTTATGTTTAAGCATTTTCTAACTGGAAACCTGGAAAGTGTACAAAATCTGCATAAATTCCCATAGTAGTGCTGAGGATTTTAGCCATTTTGAACTTTATTTTTTTAAATAAGCTGAAAGACAAAGAACACAATTTTATGCATTTTCTTTCTCTTACGTAGCCTGGAATCATACACACTTTTTTTTTTTTTAAAGCACAATGTTGAAACGTTTTTTTTAATAATTAAGGGTTTGGTCAAGTGGATTTTGTAAAATGTATTTGTCTGTATAAAGAGAAAATGAAATTATAGTTATTGTTAATGTACTGACATTAGTTACAGGTTAGTTTTAATTCTTAAATAATTTGCTTAGCAAATGCTATAAAATGGATGTTTCAGTTTAATGTTTAAAAAAGGTACAGATTTTTACAAGGACATAATATAAATTATTGTTCTGTAGAAAATACCCTGTTAAATATTGTATACGTCCTTCCCTCTGTACACTTTGTAAAAAAGACAAAAGAAAAAAACAAAATACATAGAACCATATAGGGATGTGTGACATTATTGTAATTGTGTACTTGATAATAACGTGAAAAAATAAAATTCAAAATATTTTCCTTTTAATGAACGTTTAGTCTATTTGCTGCCAGTTCTGAGATGGAGCCTTGTTCTGAGGGACACGGTCATCTGCACTTTAACTTCCCTTCCGCTCCCTGCTCTTCGGCTCATTTTGTGTTGTACTGGGGCCGGGTAGTTCAGTCCTTGCTGTGGCTGAAACGTTCCTTTACCTGGAAGTCTGCAAAAGTGAAAGGGATGGCAGGTCTTCGAAATCCATTTTATTGCCTGGTTTTATATTAAAGAATTCATGTCTGATAAACTTCTGATAATGCCTTCGTGTTTTTCAGCAAGGTGGTTACCTACTAAGTGCTACTACACTGTCCCACTGTCCCAAAACGCCCCGCCAGATCTTGAAACAAATGAGGGGCACTGCTGCTGTTGGGACTGATTAAATGTTTCCTGGTGCCTCTTTTGCCACGTGAGCCCCAGCAGGAGCCCTGCTCCCTCCCTTCCCGCTGGGATGGGTGAGCACGATGCAGCTCAGGCAGGGAGGATGCCTGAGCTGGGCCTCTGCCCGTCCTCACTGCCCTGCCCAGCTTCTCCCCCCGCGGCTCCCGGTGCAGGGCTGGCAGTGGCCGGCTGGGGATTGTGGCTGTTTTCCCCACTGCTCTCTGAATGCCTCAGCCCAGTTAAATTTATCTGGGCTGGTGGCAGCTCCTTTGGCAATGTCTGTGTGGCACACGCCGTCCCACGCTGACAGCAAGTGTCACCCAGCGCCAGCCCGCTGGTCCCACGATGGCAGAGGTGCTGCTGGGTGTCACTGCCCTCTATCTGCACCTGCCTTCCAAGGGAGGAGGTGGTGTGTCTGCTGGCCCAGATACCTTCAGGACATTTACACCAATTAGTTCACTCTCGCTGGTACCTTTAGGAAATGCTGACTTACTCCTCATCTCAGTTCAGCCGCACTGGCATTGGGCAACTCTTTGCGGTGAGAATCTGTCACACTGCATAGCCAGCAGTCTCCCTTTGATTTGGTTTGGGTTTCTGTTTTCTCCATCTGCCTCATGTTCCTCAACCACTCATCATGAAACTGTATGTTGAGTACCAGAGATTCAGGGCACTGGAGAAGAAATGCACCTAATTCTGACTGCTGTGAGGAGCAGTTAGCAGCTCTAGGCTCCTGCAGACTAGCAAATCCCCCCTTCCTCTAGGATCTCCCCTTCTTCCTCTTGGATTTCCTTAGCTGTGGAAGTCTCACTGCTCTGCTGAAGGATCCTCCACCTGCCCAGGTGCCTGCAGCCCACATTGGTGATCTCCCCCTTGCTGGGACACAGTAGCAAAGGCACCCAGAGCCTGGATGCCAACCTGGGAGTTCTTTGACAGCCTCACTTGCAAGCCAAAAGGCTGTGTCACTAATTAGGAAAATAAGCAGCTGGGTAACAGCTCACTGCAGTTCCCTGGCTTGTTAAAGTAGTAATTAAAATTAAATAATATATTATTAATAGGAAATACAGTTAGTACATTAACAATTATGAAACGTGGAGAACTGACCAAGGAGGGGCTGACTTGAACCAATAAGGAAGTGAGTAGAGGGGTCAGGGGTGAAGAAGTGGTTGTTGATACACACAAAAACCTTTCATTCAGTTTTTGGGAAGTTTGAAGAGGGGGTTGGTTGATTAGGCTTCCTTGAAGTGCTGATGCAGAAAAGGCAAGCATTTTGATAGTTTATTCTTTTATAAAAGTACTGTAAGTATCAAATAAGGCTGTGGATGTTTTTTTCCAAACCTGTGGCAATCAAGAATGCTGCTAATTTCTACCGGTGGAGAGCATTTAAAAACTACAAGCACAGGTGGTTCAGAGGCCATGTACCACACAGGCTTTTGTAATATTTACTGGAAATCCACAAATCTGGAAAAAAATCTGGAAAAAATTTGAGACTCATCTCAGCACAAGCCCAGGCAAAATCGGGGTAAAGAATTATGGCTGTTAGGACCAAGTAAAGAAGGGAACATGAAAAGAGTTAAACACAACAAACACATCCTATATTATGGTTAGAGTACATAAGCCCTAGCTTTGAACAAACTCCTCCAGAGCTGTGGTAGTGCAGGTGAGACAGCACAACTCTCCGGAGCCAAGCCCCTTGTACCACCACTGCTCACCCTTGCTGTGCCTCTTGCCTTGTTTTCTGCTGTGGTTTAACCAGTGTTGGAGCTTCACCTCAGCCAGCTCCACCGTGGAACCAAGGGTGGGGTGTCAACAGCTTCAGACAGGTGACTCCCATTGTGGTGCTTGTCTCTCCTCACCTCCTGGCTGGGGGATGTCTGTCAGACCCACTGCCCTGAGAGGCCAATGCCCCTGTGCTAGTCACGGTCTAAGGAGCCTGAGTGAGTCTATTTTGAGGAGCCAAGTGCTTGAGATCAGGTTTTTGATTGAAAAACTTGTGCTCTGTAATCAAAGCCCAAAACAGGTCACCAGAAAGCACCAGCCTCGCAGAAAGCATTTTCAACAGGGACACAGAGGTATTCCTGCCCTAGGAAGCAGAAAGCCACATTTTGACATTTTTAAACTAAAGTCCAGCAGGTTGGCTAGAAGCTCAAAGGACAACCTACGAGCACAGTGTCAGACAGGGCCCGAAAGTCCCGCCTTGTCCTATTTAGATTTCTTGGTCTTAGTTCAGTTGCTCACATCCAGGCACCTGTGATTTATTGTCTTGGGATTGCCAGGTGCTGCACAGGGCCTGAGGGGAATCTATGCATGATGGTGTGTCCAGAAACAAGTACAGATGAAAAGACACTTCATGACATACAAAAGAAGAACATAACGCAGACTGGATTTTTATCTTGCGCTGGCATGAGAAAATTTTTTTGTTGAGTCTGATACTGTAAAGTTAGCTCTAAGAAAACTGGGACATATTTTGTTTGACACAGCCCAGGAAAACAAAGAATGCCAGGATTGTATCCATTTGAAAGGATGAATCATAATTAACAAGCACTCACAGGTACAGAAGCTGGGATGTTACAGCCAGTCAAATGGCTGGCAGAGGCAGAGAATGCTAAGAATCAAGAAATACTTGAAACCAGGAAAATTAATATCTATTTTGTTTATTTACTCTATTTTTAAATGTAATTATGGTATCATTAATACAACTTTGCCTATCTATCATGGCCCCACTAAGACAGCACTTCAGTTTCCTTACTTCTTAGTCTTTTAATGCAGCAGTTTTGCTGAAAAGTTTCTGGCATGTCTGGCATGGAGCAATGTGAATTCTCTGTGGGTAGTCAGAGCAACACCAACACTTGTCCAGACTCACTGAGCTCCTTTGCAGCAGTACCCAAAGCTGTCACCGCACTGGACAGTTGACCAGTATCACAATAAACCTAACATGGATGCAGGAGAAAATAATCCACAGCCCAAGATTGCCATGCAAAAGATCTTCCTGTAGGACAACAAACACCTTGCAAAAAGACCCCAGCAAGCCAGGGGGGCAATACCATCTCATGGTCACTGCGGAGCAAGGAGAGCCCTGACCCTCCTCTTTTTAGAGTAGCCTGGGGCTCAGGGCTGTCACCACAAATTCAGATGCTTCAAATGTGCAGGCACAGAGCCTGGGAAGAATCAGAAGAAGCTGACTGCTGCAGAAAGACAAATAGCCTGTGCTGCAAGTGTCCTGTGCCAGGATTTCTGTGCAAGCCTGAAGAGAATCCCGGCAGGAGGGCAGGATTGGCTCCTGTGTGAGGCCAGGGGGATGATGGAGCCATGCCACGGAGGCCAAGTAGCCCTTACCTGCAAATGCAGACCAAAACCTTCCCCACAACTTGGGTATTAAGTGCCTGCTCTGGCAAGGCTGACAAGCAGGATCCTGGTTTGGCTGCTTTCCCGGGAGTCCCAGCTTGTGCTGGGTCGTGGGGCCTCCTGACAACTGCACACAGGGAGGGAACCAACCCCCTCTCCTCCTCTGGCTCTGGCTGGAAGGAGGGAGGGATAGCTTCTGGGCTGGCAAGAGTGGCTGAGCAGCAACTCCTTTTCTTGCTAGGTACTCCTTTTCTTCATTAGGAACTTTTGAAATGAGCTGAAGACAATAAAATGAAACCCAAGTACCAGCCTGGCCACTTGCAGGAGGTCAGTTACAGAAAGGACTGGATAAAAAGAGATTTCCTTCTTGCGTCAGGGAGACAAGGAGGCTGGGAAGGGTGCACCAGCAGTTAAGCACCAGCTACATTGCATTTTCCAATGCAGAAGACCCACTAAAGCAAAGAGGAAGCCCTGTACTTGCAGGGCCATCCCTGGCTTCTCAGGCAGGGGAAGGACTTGATTTACCATCTGTGTTCAAATAAATACACGTGGGAGAAGTGATGTCCCCCAGAACACACATCCATCTGTGAAATACACCAGTGCTTGAAAGACAAAAAAATTTGGCAAGCGATGTCTCTTTAGTATGACACGGCTCTTACTTAAAAGAAAACTAAATTCATGTGATCTTGACTCTGAAACTTGAAAGTGATTCCAGATTACAGAGCAGCCTCTTAGAGTTGAGCTCCAAGTACCTAAAAATAACTTTTTTTTCCCCTTCCTATTTATTTATTTATAATTTTTGGAAGAGCATCCAAGGAGCTGTAATGCAAATGGCAGGTGACATGCAACTAGTCCTGACAGCTCTGCCTATAGTAATCAGGAGGCTGGAACACTAGAAGAGCACCTCTAAAGGAGGGGATCAATGCTGAGGGCACCATGTCCATCCTTTAGTCACCCTGGTGGCTTTTGTACGGTTTGGATGCCCAGGGTCCCTCCTGGGGTGCAAGATCACCCCAGCAGTGCTGGGGATACCATCTCAACCACTGAGCCCTGTGCCAGCACACCCTGCTGCTTCCCTGTAGGTGGGTTTTTCTTCCCCATCGCACGAGGGAGTAAATTCTTGTATCCAAAGCTTCATCAGACCTGCCAGTGCTTAGCTTATTAGTACTAAGAGGCTTGTGAGTCTTAAATCAGTGATCCTATTAGCGGGACAAATAATAGGAATCTGTAGGAGTCCTGTTCCCTCTTGGGGCTGCCCAAGTTCAAGGGGCAGAAATCACAGGGTTTCCCTTTGGTTTTTGCCTGGCCTGGCCAAGATCAAGTCAAGTTCTGCTGACCAACCAGATGATGGCTGATTCAGGAGCACACGACTTTTCCTCCGCTGTCACCACAGAGGAGGCTGCATAAGCGTGTGATGCTCCCGGCTGCAGAGAGTGGGTTTGAGCACCAAACTGACCCTTTGAGAGCTTTGGGGAACGGTGGTAAGGGATATGTCCAAACGAGAGGAAGACTGTGCAGCTTTCCCAGCTGATGTGTGCTTAGGAAGCTTGTAGCGCTCCTGACCTGTGGTGTCCCACTTTGGAGGCAGCAAAAGGCAGAAGGGGCGAGAGGAGAGAATGGCTCCGGTGGAGCTGGAAAGCCGGCCTGCTGCAGCACTCCCACAGCCACCGTCCCAGCCCCTCTGCGGCAGCACCGAGCTGCTCCATGGCAAAAGCCTCCTGTCCCACTGCCACCCGAGCCCTGCGCCGGGAGGGCGGCGGGCCCGGGCCGCGGTCGGCAGGTGGCGGTGCCGGATAAGTCCGGGGGCCGCCCTGCGCCGGGCCTGAGGGCAGGGAGCGGCTCCGCCGGGCCTGAGGGCAGGGAGCGGCTCCGCCGGGCCTGAGGGCAGGGAGCGGCTCCGCCGGGCCT
>VZRS01001762.1:46967-59323 GCA_013398055.1 Ifrita kowaldi | reverse complement strand
GCTCCGCCGGGCCCGGGCGGGCGGGACCGCGCCGCAAGGAACCCTGTCCAGCCCGCTGTCCCCCGGAGCCCGGCGGACCCTGTCAGCAAAGCCGCTTGCCAGGGGACCGGAGCCTCTCGGAGGGCGGGAGGGACCGCCCCAGAGGGAGCCCCGCAGGCAGGGGCAGCGCCCGCCCCTCCCGGCATCGGCTGCCTTAGCCCGGGACGAAATTGAACAGGAGGCCCTGCCCTGGCAGCCAGGGGAGGGGGACCTGCCCCCAAACCTCTTGCTCAGACTCAGTGTGACTGGTGCCCTGCAAAAGTCCCGGAGCCAGACAAAAGCCAAAAATGCCCACCCTGTGGGCCATGGCAGTGGGCGAGGAGACCAGGACGCCGTCCCATGGGAAAGCAAGCTCAAAGCCCAGCCGCCGATTCCTCCGCGAGGGATGGGCAAAGCGAGGATGGGATTATACATTGTCTCCCTCACACAGGCAAATTCGTTCACCACAGCTACTGTTGTTACAGCGAATACCAAAGGAATTAATGATTCATCACTTAATTTCCTCTTCCCCTCCTCCTTCCACCTTTATTTTGCTTTAATAAACTGGTCTGGAGCCAACTGCAGCATCAGGTTAATAATGACTTTAAGCACCATTTATGCTGCTATGGCGGCAATTTAAATTGTCACTTTCTATTAAAAGGTCTAACTCCAAATGGGTTTAGCTGAAAGCATTGGCACTGACAGTGCAATTAAGTAACGAAACTCTTTTCTTGGGATGTCAGTGCAAGCACATTTTAAATAGGGGGTCAGAAGCACCTAGCTAATTTAAACTACAGTATAGCTTTCTAGTGAAAAACAATACCTGATGCAGGGAATTTTTTCCATGCTGTGCGACAGTTTTCATTGTGATTGTAAGAGACTTTAAGAAGTGATGTGCCAAAGGAGTCCAGCAGCCTTTGAAAACCTCTTGTCTTCACAATAAACTTGGCAGTACTGCATGAGCAAAAGCCATCATTTCTCAGCAGATACACATGAAAAGATATTCATCCTAAAGGACTCTAATTTACAATCTTGATTTCCTCCAGAGAGTTTGTAAGAACAAATCACTTTACTGGGCATCCATCTGATCCTTTGTCTCTAGCTTTACTGCTTATCTTTCAGAAACATACTGTGGATGGTGCACCTTGCATGCCTCACATTCTTTTTATCTATGGCTCTGGAGTAATTTATAAACCATATTGTTCTGTGGGAAAATACACTCCTGTGTATAGGATTTTTACAGCTCACCTGTAAAAATCACATCCAGTTCCTTAACTGGCTGCAAAACAAAAGCACTTTATTTGCAAGCTCTGTGTAGCAGCTGCAGTGCCAGTGCCAGGCTGTCCACCCAACTCCTCCTTCGCTCCTGCTCTGCCTCAGCTCTGCAGCCTCTCTGGGTCTGGCCTTTTCCTCCTGCACTGAGCACAGGCTGGTTCTCCTTTACCAACACCTCCTGATCTTCTACCCTACATGTTAAGCTACTGATTCTTTAGGTATCAGATGAAAATCCTTCTGCTGCAAGAGGGAGACTGTGCTACTATTTCACAGGTAGAAGGCGTTTAACATCCCAGTCGAATTACCTAGCACGATTGTTATAAATCCCAGCACCACAAAAATATGCTTGCTCAGCTTGTGTTGATTTTCCTTATTCCTACAGAAGAGGCAGCCTGAAAGCATGGCCCTTTGCTAGACATCAGACAGAATACCACAACTGCAATCCTCAGGGTCTGTGCCTTAAACAGGAAGTTTAAAAATACCTGAACAGCTTTAATGGTCTGTATTTTAATTTTTACGGGTTTAAAGGTTCTCCAATACATGACAGCGTCCCTTATGTTATGACTACTATGGTTTTTCTGAAGTGCATTACATGTGCTGGGAATAAATGAGTTATCACATTTAAGCTCTCCCGGTCCCATTCTCAGTTTCTACAGTTAATGCTCTGAAGAACACAGAGACACATCTTGAGATAAGTATTGGTAGGACAGCTATGGATATGATATTTATGTCTACACAACTACATTTTTAGCTACAGAGAACCCTACCTTTGACCACTTCGCTGAAAAGAAAAAATGCAGTGGCAGATTGATTTATGGCTGGCCCTTACAAAAATAATATGCAAGAGAATAGGATCAAAAGTCAATTTCTTTACAGAATTATGTATGTTATTCTGTTTTGAGTTTTTTAAGAAAAGGAGAAAAAAAAGAAAAATGTACTGGTATTCTGAGCCATGAAAGAAAGGAATGAAGAAAGTTGTAGAAGTGAATCAAGAGTACATGCTGTTAGAACTTTTTACTTAGTAATTTTGTCATCATAAATGCCACATATTTGGTAAAATAAAAACTTTTCGTGAGAACAACCCTGTTTTCCAGTGTCAGTGGAGCTCACATTCTGTGCAATGCCTGAACCCTGCCTCTCTCTAACATTTGTCTTCTGTTTTTTCTGTCTTCAGCCTTGCTGGACACACCTGGAGCAACCTGCTCTCACTGCCCCTGCCCTGAGTAGGGGAACAGAGCTCTCTGAGGGTGCTGCCTGTCCTTAAAAGTCCTCAGCCAGCCTGTAATTCTGTGAAATCCAGCGTGAAATGAGGCGTTTCTCCAAGACAACATCACTTGCTGTTTCCTGGGTGTCCTGCCCATGGGTGATGGGGCTGGGTAGAGAACTGGCAGTGGCACATGAAAGCAGTGAGTTTCCTGGGCATAGGCTTAGTTTTAATCTCCTGAAGTGGTTACTGATTCTGTTTCCTCAGGGGAACACTCAGCACCACATAGTTTTATACAGGGCAATAGATTTCCAGTGGGATAGAAACAGCTTCCCCAAAGGCTGCCAGTGGTAATGGGAACTGCAGGACAAAGCAAGTGAAGGCAAAGCAGACACCCCTTCTTCCAGAACTGCAAGGACCAGGAGTACATGTGTGCTTTTGGGAACCATGCTGAGTAGGTAAAAATGCTGTGCTCTGTGTCTGTTTTTAAATATACCTGACTTTTAAAAAGGAAACAGGTTTGCCAAGTGTTGCAAAAATATCCAAGAATTATTAAAAATATGCTTATGGTTTGAATACATTTTCTCCAGTATTCTAGTTTATTGGACTAAGCTGATAAAAGCCTAGTTCAGACAACTGTGTCATTTAAACACATACATACATACATATATATATGTGTGTGTGTGTGTATATACATACATATATACCCCTTCTAATGTATTTTTTTTTGGTGGTGTGGAAGGTTTTTATCTTTAGGATATAGATCATATTTTCAATATTTTTTTGGATAAAAACATATTTTAAAATTGGACTTATATATCAAGTGAAAGCTGAGATTTTTGCAGAAAATAAGATTTCAAGAAAAATTTGAATTATTAAAATAATACTTAAATACCAAGTATTGTGAGCCTTCTGTTTTTTCTGCAGAGATAACAGTGTGGCTTTTTGCAAGCATTTCACTGAATTAGTTTTACTGTCATGAGTGTTTTCAGTCATAGTAAACTCCAAGCAATTGTTGTCTAATGTTTATACAAATTACTTTCTGGACATGCAAATGTTTGCACTGCAGAAATTGGCCCCTAAGTATTACCTGTCAGTCAGACACGGTAATAATTTTCTGTTGTGAGACTCAAACACCTTCCCCCTACCCCCAAATACACAGCTCAACATTTGGGTGGAACTTACTCAAATTCTTGCTCCCACTTACAAAGTGAGAATGAATTGGTGGGGAGTAAATATCAGAGAAACTGGGTAGAACTGAGAGAGAGAGAAGGAAAAGAAACAAAGGGCATCAGAGAAATTTTTCTCTGAAAATTATTATGCAGGAATGACAGTTCTGAAGCAGGACAGATACCATATTATTCAGCTGTCAGCAAGGGCTGAAGGATGCTGAGGGAGCTGCGATAGTTGCTGTATGAAGGTGCTAGTCAACCTGTCAGATGCTAGAAAAGAGGAAATTGGTGGCAAGAGGAGATAATAGAAGAGGCAAGTGGAGATAAATCAGAGAGATGTTAGACTAAGGGAGAGATAACAGATGCTGCCATGGGAACTGCCAAGCAAGAGTAGAAAAGCTGGCTTGGGTCTCACATAGACCACACACCCTGCAGCTTACACATTAACATGAACAATGTATCTTGTAAAACAAAAATATATTCCAAGAAAATAACAAAATGATGAGGGGATGAGAGAAATAGGCTATCAGGAATGCAAGAAGTATCTGGAAATATTTAATGAATTTGTCAAGACAAGAGAAAGATCTGGTGAAAAGTCTCTCTATGGTCTAACTCATAGTATGTTGAAATTGCTTCTGCCTTTTCAGCTTAGTTGCAGTGAAAAAGCTGCCTAAGGTTACAGTGTGAGCCATATCACTGACACACCACTGTCTCTGATGGTTCTTACATCTGAAAGCTTTCCTGGTTTTTCCCAGTTTCCTCAAGCTAATAAAATTATCTCTTCCTACAACTTTCCCTTGCTAGCATGCAAAACATCTGTTTTTCTTTCTCTTTCCTATTTTTCTTAACAATCCCTTCATAATGATCTTTGTCCCCTCAGGAACTCTGGAATATATCTATTGCATGTCCTGAGATGATGAAATGTAAGAGGAATAAGTAACAGCTGCTTTGAAAATGGTTCAAGAAATAAGGAGAAAGTGCCCCGCAGTGTGGTTCCTAGTGGCTCCAAATCATCTCCTTCCTTCCTGAAACAGATCCTGATGAAATTCACATTGATCCAGCTTGTGCATTTGCATTGGGAGAGAAGTGTCCTGAGACAGGCACGGAAAGAGGCTTTGCAGGTACTCAGACAGGGTGGACATCTGGGATGGGCTGCTGCAGCTGTTGTCACTCCTGCAGAAATGCCATGGAAATCATTGCTGGCTTCAGAGTAGAGATGGGGTTGGTCTCCTACTTAATGTCAGCTGCTGGCTGTGGGTGAGAGCCCAAAGCAAGTCCTGCAGGCTCGAGGTCCCAGTCCTCACTAGCAACGTCCCACAGATCTCTCCTTCCTCAGCCCCAGCCTTCCTTGCAGAGAGAGCAGAAGTGGGATGTGCAAGGTGTACCCAAGCCAAAGGTAAGTCACCTCAATGTGTCTTTGTTGCCCTGGTCTTCCACCAGGTCAGTGTGGACCTTCTGGAAATGCAGGAGTGCCAAAAATCTGGCATCTGGAGCTGGAATTTCTATTTCAGCTTGAAAAACACAATTAGGACCTTCTGAGCTGTCTACTGAAAGATGCTGCTTTTGCTTCCTTATGGGAAGACAGGCTCTGAGTTCACCTAATGAAATGGGCATTGAGCCTTTGCCAAAGAAACCCCTCCTGAGTTATGCCAGGCACGATGTCCTGAAAGTCCTGCCCTGCAGACTTCTGCAAAGGGGAGCCCGAATGCACAGCCACTCAAGAGCCTGTGGCTCCATTCAGGGTGACTGGGGTGTGTGCCTGCGTGTTTACTCCAGATGGAAGAGGATGACAAATTAACACTTTGAAGTAAGTAGGATGAATGTGTGCCAGGAGTAGAAGGAAACTGCACTCAGATAAAATCAAGATATGTACATAGTAGATGACAATACTCATTAGAACTCTATTCCACTTCAAATTGCTTTTCATCTCTGGCAGGTCTTTTGCAAATTTGCTTAATTTGTAATCTTCCATATCAATGGATCATGAGAATTAGCACTGTCAGGAGTATGACAGTGCTGCTTAGGCAGAGTTGCACTAGGAGAAGGTGGCATTTTTGCAGCGTATTTGCTTGAAGCATAAGAAATGAAGCCTGGCTAGCAGATTCCATTCAAATGTTTGAGGGGGCAGAAGTGCAAAGAAAATGAAACTTCTAAATATAAATGTGTATTCACTATATGATGCTCTTTGTTTATTTTTAAAGGCTGATGTGAACTTATTCTTACAATTATTTGGTGATGACTTTTTATATTACTCCAGACCCCATTTTGCTCTTTGGACAGTCACAAATTTCTAGCTGTACCCCCTGACAGCTGCTAAGATGATGTGACAGCGGCTGATAGGACGTGATTATTTATAGTAATTTATGGCTCATTATGCTCAAGGAGTAAGCTGATCTGAACCAGTCTTTTGGCTAATACAAATGCCAGATAATAGAGCTACCCAGACCCTCTCTGCAAACAAGGCCTTTAATGTTATACTTTGGAATAAATCATAACAGTTCTGCCCAGAAAAGTCAAACATTTGAATTTGGTTCCTATTTTTAAAAGTATTATTGAAAAATGATACAATTCCAAATAGGATAAGCATCAGAAGAATTCACTTGTCTATTTGTGTGATGACTGAGAAACACATTAATGTTTCTTGTCTTCCTGCATCCATTTCTGGAGGGACCCTTTCCTGCAGGCAAGTGCACTTCTGACATTGCACAGATGAAAAAGCTCAAACTCAGGCTGCTTGACTTCTAAAATAATTCTTGCCAAAACTAAACAGATACCACAGCTATAATCTCCTTCACTGTATTCACAAGACCCCTATTTCTGAATCTTCATTATCAAATGAAGATACAATGGAAACAAAACATTTTAAGAGAACAGTACCATAAACCCCCAGAGTGACACAGGTTATTCATTATCAAGGCAATATCAGCACAATGTGAGTATTTAGCTGTTTCATATTGGAAATCACAAAACATGGCCATTCCCTTGGGAAGAACCTAATTGCTTTCTTCAATGCCTTGTTTCCCTCTGTCAGCCTGAGCTGCCCCTGCCTGTCTCTTTGAGCTAGTGGAGAGTCAGTGGAACCCTGCTAGGGGAGAGTCAGTGGAACCCTGGGGGTGACAGTGCAGGTACACCAGACACACCAATTCCAGAAGGGAAAACCCCTCACAGGTCTCCACAGCTTGGCAGAGGCTGCAGAAACGTCCAGGGGTGCACAGAACAAGGCTACAGGGGGTTTTGCAAGTTAGTGTTTCAGGGCTTTTTTTCCTTTTCTGCAGAACCACAAAAAATTTAGCAAGGCTCGTAAATCCTCGAGCAGGGGCACCCCCAGCCTCAAGACAAGAGCTGCCCCGGGGTTTGCAGTTTTGTGTCTGGGGCACATTTCCTCAACACACATGGACCAGAGGCACAGGTACCATTTGCACAGAGAAAGAGAGATGCACTGGAGACACCCGTGCAGCCTTTCTCTTGCTAAGAAGTTTCATAATTTTCTGGTTTACTGTGACCTGTGTATTATTTCATAACATCCCAGACCATGCAGCTATCCCTGCACACTTTAGGTGCTTGTCTGAAGCCCAGCTTCCAGTTTTCATCTGCAGACAGTGCATCTTTGAGCTATTACAAATGTGGGTCTAATGTTTATTTGAAGCATAATTTTGTGTTTTCTTTCCAGCCAAACTCTGCTCCAGATGCTCTTGCTTCTCTACCAAACCTATTCACCTTTCCATTTGGTTCTATTTGTGTGTGAACTACAGGACAAAAATTCGAAATTGAATGCGGATGTTTGTGCTCTTCTTTCACCTTCACAGTTCACTATGAACTCAGACAGTGCCTGTGGCTTTTCAGTGTTTTCTAAACCATGCATGTAGCAAGAGCTATAGCATTGACATAGCTTTCAAACAACAACAAACTGAAAGCATCCTTTTTCCTGACTGTAACTTTCAAAATAAATTTTCTATTCATTACTTAGAGGGGAAAAACCCCCAAACCTAAACCAAAAAGAGTAGGAGCTTCATTTTTTCACAAGCTGTGTTTACATAAAAGTAAAAACTACAGTTTCAGGCTGTAGCATTGATTTTGTAGGTAGTGCAGGATTTCACCTGTGCCCAGGCTGCTGGCACAGGCAGTCTCACTGCCATGGTGACTAAAGCCCACGCTGACAGTGTTTTGCATTCATGTATGTGTGCTCTTTTCTCCTTGCTTGCTGGTGGGTGCTCTGCTTGCTCCACAAAACAGTATAACCCTAGTTTTGGAGCATGTTGTGTTTTGGGTTTTAAATTATGTTACTATATTTTAATTATATTATTATATTGCAGTTTTGCTGTTGTGTGTGCATGTTCTGGTTTTGGGTTTGGGCTTTTTTTCTCTTCCCAGTAATAGCAATACAAAGGGAGCAGAAAACATTTCTGTCATGTTATGACCTGTTGGAAGAAATGCATGATGTGTCCTGCCCAGCACCTGACTGTTGTGAAAAAAGCAATCTGAGTCATTAAGGGCAGAGTGCCTGAGATGCCCCAGTCAGATTAACATCAGTAACTTCTGGAGACCCCTGCTCTCCCCTCCAGGAACCTGCTGTAAAACATGACCTCAAGCATGGTTTTGGCTCTGCAATCCCTATTCCATAAAGAGGTCCTTAGCTTTTCTTAAAGTGTCCTGAATTAAGCTGAAAAGCAGAAACTTCCATAAAAAAACCCCAAAAACCAACAAACCAACCAACCAAAAAAAAAAAAACCAAAAAAACCCCAAAAAACCAAAAAACCAACCCAATGAATTTGTGTGTAATTTCATCATTCTGAAGCATTGTGGTTTTATTTACATTACTTTTTATTTTAATGATTTTCAAAATGTTTCATATTTCAAAATTTGCTTTGAACAGCAGATGCAAAACAATTCCTGTAGGAAATGTTAAGATGAAATGTTTTTACATAAACCAAAGTTACAAAATAGCTTCCTGACAATAAATCTTTCAAAAATCACCCCTCTTATCAGAAGCCTCCCTTCAGATGAACTGGGATTTTTGACACAAAACCTCAAAATTCTTGACAGCCCTCCTCTAGAAGCTGGGGGTTATAAATCAGGACTGGAAAGGAAAAGTCTACAGAAATTCACCTTAGAGACAGAACTTCTTAATCCTTATCTATTCCTTTTGATGCTCAAGATCTGTGAGGTTTGTCTTTGCCCATCAGTGCTCTTGGACACACACGAGATGCTCTCAGAGTGGCATTTACTTGGTCCTTAAGGCATATTTGTCTTACTGCTCATCAACACGCCTTTGGGGAAAAACTTCTATTGCTGAAAAGCTCTGCAATCAAATATGTGTACTTTATCAGAGCAATGGCAGGGAAAATGCACTCCCTGCCTCTACTCTCCCTCAGGATGCTGATTGTTGGCTATCCCCCCCTACCACCAGTTTGGGGTCCTCATTTTATAAGGTTCTTTCAGCTCTTTGTTCTACTATGAAGTATTGTGAATTTCCTTTCTGTTGTTCTACTGACACATGCAATTGCTCCCAAGTTAGTTTAAAAAGGTAAGACAGGGCAAATAATTACTCGTAACTGGAGAAAAGTGTAACAATACATTAAAAAATTAATAGTTCGATTCTGTCTCTGTATTTCTCCCCTTCACTGACTGCCAGAAACTGATCTGCTACATTGGAAGTAAGATAAAATCAAACCTGTTAGCTTCAGATTTAATGAAAGCCTCTCTCTTTTCTCTTTTATTGCTTCTCTACTGATAAGAGTCTTTGTCTAAGCTTTCCTCTTAAGAGCACAAAAGCTTCTGGCACACCTGACACTCCTTTTAACGTAGAAATTTGTCCACCTGAATGAGGACTAAAATTATGACTCAGTTTTGTTATCTTAATTTATTTCATTGTAGTGACTGTGTTTATTTATTTTTATAGTTGCTATCATGATGCAGATACCAAGCAAATCCCCTTATTAATTTCTTTTACAGTGATACACATGTTCCTTTTCTTACGTTAATGAGCCACTTTTCCTGAAATGAGTAGTATATTGCTGGTGGTTGGTGAAAAATCAACAGATTTATAGTGGAAAAGGCTGACTTGAATGTAGGTCCAACTGTATATTATGCTACTGCTGAAAAACAGGATTTAATTTAATTATTAAACATCTACATGCCTTTGAAATCTGAACAATTTTAGCTGGCTTGTCTCATCTGGTTCTTATCTGGGTATCCAAACCTGTGAGAAATATGATGTGCAGTCCCCAGTAGCACTGAAAATCGATGACTTATTTTTCTAACACAAATCTGTCCTGTTAGCTTGAACTCTACTGAACATAATTTCCACCCCCAGGAAAAAACTCAAGAAGTTGATTTTCCTTCCCTGTAATTTCACCCAGTTCCTCTGAATTTTCGTCTAGTGCTTCATGCTTGACTAAAGCATAGTTTGTTTCAGCAGAGCACACAGAGGGAATCTAAATTTCTTCTAAAGGGAATTGGAGATATGTCTTTTCCTGAGAGGGAATGAATTAAGTCTAGGTTTTGGCATTATTTTAAATCATCAGTTAGTATTATTTTTCCACTCATCTTTCATTTTTTCTTTCCTTTCTGTGAATGTTCCTTTTCCTTATATTTATTTCTCTTTGCATTCTGTCCATCACAGGGAAAAATGAATGAAAAAACAGTTGCTTGCACTTGTATTGAAATTTTAACCCAAGTTTAAAGACTCCTTTACACAAGTTTTTGCTGACATTATGAGTTTCTTGCATCAGTATAGATCACATCCTTTCATATAAGCATAGTTGCAGGTACTTTTGTAGAGCTCCCTGTGTCCACACTGTAGCAGAGATACTGTTGAAGCTCTACCTCCTTTTCCATGAAATTGGTGTACAAGTGCAGCATTTCAAATCCAGCAACAGCACTTAAAAGGAGAATTACCTCTCCCATTAGTGAGTGTTAAGATCCTTCTGGCATGATTCAATTTACCACTGTATCAGTTAGCCTCCAAATTGTCTTAGGCAAATGCAGCGGGAGGAGGTTGAACAGTTCAAATAATGTGTCTCTGTCAAACTGCCTGATTTATCTGTGTGATGGGAGGTCCATGACCAGAACTGCCAGCAGAAGAGAATCAGGTAGGTGTAATAACCTTTCCTTCTGGCACCTCTGGAGTATGTTCATCTACAACTCAAATCCTTTACTTTTACAACTGAACCTGAAACGCCTACCTTGTTTTTTAACCTTACTTAGCAAATGCAGCTGCTCCACATATTGGTTTCTGTCCCTGGAGTTCTAAGTTGGTGGGGCCTTTTCAGAATCAGCAGGAACCTTTTCCAGGTAATGTACATTTTCACTGACTACAGGAATGTAAAGGTCTTGAAGTTTGTGTACCCTGCCAGGAGGTGAGTTAACCTCCCTGCCAGGAGGTGAGTGTTAGGTTTGTGGTTGGACTCAATCATCTCAAAGGTCTGTCCCAAATGGAATGATTCTCTGACAGGGACTGCATTTCCCATCTTTCCCATCTGCACCAATGATGCTGATGTCTGCTGGACTTCCTACAATCAAAATACAATAGTCTATCCTGTGTACCCTGTGCAATGGAGCTTTGAGTTTGTCCCGTGAGATAACCTGCAGGATCTCCTGCTGTTCAGTTTCTGAGCCAGGGCTGACATCAGGTTTCCTGTCTATAGGCTTGGCCCACCAACATGGGGTAGAGGGGCTGTGTCACTTTGTGAAGGCCAGTATTCCTCCTTCAGGGAGACACCACAGATGGCAGCAGCTCCTCTGGACCACACGCTGTGGGGCAGTGATCACAATAGGCATCCTGTTCCACAGAGCTAAGAGGACCAAGTAATCACTGCAGTGAGGCAGGTGAAAACGAAAGTCATCACAAAAATGGAAGAAAGATAAGCATCTGCAGTGCTCTTCAAAGACGAACACAAGCAGAAGCAAAGGGACAAAGTAGAAGCAAAGGTTTCTTGAGAAGAAACAAATCTGAGTTGTGCAGTGTCTGGAAGGGGGCTGAACCACTGCCTGGCCCAGCGCCAGGCCCCCACGAGAGCCGCTCGCTCACCATCCCCTGCCACAGCTGGGCAGAGGGGGGAAAAGGAAAAAAATTCGCTAATGCTTCATGAGTGAGGTAAGGACTGGAAGAAACACTTTAAGGGCAAAACAGGCTCAACTTAAGTTCCAAAGGGAATTTATTACTAACAGAATCAGAGGAGGATAATGAGAAGTAAAATAAGCCCTTCGAACACCTTCCCCCCAGCCCCTCCCTCCTTCCCACCGACAGCGCAGGGAGACAGGACATGGGGGTTTGGTCAGTTCACCACCGAGATTTCCTTCCACTGCTCCAGGAGAGGAGTCTTCCCCTGTGAGGCCGTGGGGTCCCTCCCACGGGAGACAGTTCTCCGTGAACCTCTCCAATGTGGGTCCGCTCTCACGAGCAGCAGCCACACCGCACCTGCAGCAGCGTGAGCCCCTCCCACGGGCACACACCCCTCCCAAAACTGCTGCGCTGTGTGTCTCTCTTCCCACAGGGTGCAGCCCTCCAAGGACAGGCTGCTCCAGCCTGGAGCAGGGCCCTCTCTCTCCACTGGGTCTCCCACTGGATCACAGCCTCCTCCAGGCATCCTCCCGCTCCGGCATGGGCATCTCCCCCACGGGCTACGGGTGGATCTCTGCATCCCCCGTGGATCCCCACGGGCTGTGGGTGGATCTCTGCATCCCCC